>JARHVA010002235.1:2227500-2442500 GCA_037957365.1 Torreya grandis
CCCCTATTTTTGTATTTTATTTTGGTCCTACTCACCTTAGGTCAAATCCAGCATGAATCAATCCATATCATGTAGGTTTATATTAATCCATAGCTGAACCATGTATGGTAAACAAACTAATTCACTCACCACTATTCCACTAATAAGTTGTTTACAAAATAGGTTGGGGGACCAACATGCATAGTGTTTAATTTGGGGATTAATCATTCCATTCTAAAGGGTACTTTCCATGAATAATTTTATAGACCCTTAAGAAAAATTTGAAGCCACACTCAAAGCTGATGTATTTAGAAGTGTAGACATTAGGATCAGCCCATTTATGGAGGTACATATTGTATCTATGGCATCTTAGCTCCAAAAGCTTATCACCAACTCTATCCATGATACTCAAAGTGGATTATGATGCACCAATTATGAAGTCAAAGGCCATAATAGAAATAAATACTTATGAAGGAATGTACACACTCTGCTTCTAATTTGTAAAATCTATCAAGAAGTGCATGATCTGTTAAACTATCCTTTGTTATAACACACTAGCCAAGTCAACACAACCATCTATTGTCATTTATGTGATGCCTATACCCATACCATTACTAATTAATGGGTATTTGAAAAGATACATGAAACCATATAAAGGGGTGCATGATATGCTACAGTAGTAGTCAGAGGGTAGGCAAGCCAAGGGAATGATGGATATAACTAACAAAATATAGGCTTTAGAATACAATAAGTCACAAGAGGGTTAGGTAGAGGACATGATGGTGGAAGGTTCCCACTGCACTCATGTTATAAGTATGTCTCAATAGATAATTATTAGTGTGACTTCCCTACACATCCCATGTGTGAGTATTATTGAGGGTCCTATAAAGTTTAAGAATACACTAACCTTTACAAAAAATTGACCTAAGGTAGGCTTGGCATAAACAAGGGCATAGAGATTATTAGGTTCAATTAGAAGATGAAAAAATGAATCCCAAAATCATAGCCTACATATATATAGGTAGTCAAGGTGCATGCAACTACATGTAATGGATTCACCACTTAATTTCCATTTGTGCTAGTACCTAAGTTATGTGTTGAGTATAGGGATAAGGGTCAAAATGAACACATAATGTGGCTTGAACTAAAATTTGCACTGTATCCAGAACAAATGTGATATAAAGGAATACTACAATAAGATATGATTGAAATATAAAACATGTAAGGGGATCTCAAATTAGCACGTGACCTAGAAGCATAGGCTACCACCTCTCAAAATAAGAATGATAGCTGATAAGCTAAAGTACAAGAAATAATTGAGATCTTATGCCTCCTATAGACTGAGGGTATGTTTCCCTATTGAATAACATAATATTAGAACATGTAGATCAAAATTAATTTGAGGTTGTCATGCCATGGATGAAAGGGGTGTGATAAGTCTAACATACTCATAATGATGAATATGACCAATAACTCCTAGTGGACACCACTATTGATAGATGGTCTATTTGCAAGGTTTTTATAGACACAAACACTAAGGTTAACATATTGACCAAGACGACATGGGATAAAATGGGTATCCCAACATTGAGACCTTCCCATCATGTGCTCTTCATGTCTAATAAGACCTGGGCACAACCTATAAGAATTCTAAAGAGCATAATTGTAGATATCTTGGGCATCAAATTTTGGGTTGAATTTAAAGTAATAGAGTTAACAGAGTAGAAAAACTACTTGGTGCTTCTAGGAAGGCCATGGTGTTATGAAAATAATGAATATATGTAATTGATATTTATTACATGACCTTTGAGAATGGAAAGGATTGGGTAGCTATACCTATTTCAAATGACCAAGGACCCCTTGTGTCGAGAGCATGGACATTGAGGATGAAATCAATGATATCTATAACATCACATTGTAAGGCACTAAGAATCTAAATCTAAATGATCAAGGTATCCTCTCTTGGGATGATGGATAGTTAGCCTTAGACATAATCCATGTTTCTTGTGATTGATGGGTTAAGGAAGTATATGAGACCACTAGAAAATGGTACCACTTAGTGAGAGCAAAGGCATCAAATCTAGTAAATATAGGCTAGATATAGACTAATCACACTCTTAAAATATGGGTTTCTTATTCCAATAAAAGGGGAAAAAGAGTTTTTCACCTCAATAAGGTCAAACTTGCTACACTCTCAAGATATGAGGGAAGTAATCATATGGAAGACTATGTCCATGATATTGAGATGTGCATCCTAAAGGAGGTAGATAGAATTATTACACTAGTGTACACATTAAATATCACTAATGCTCATTGGTGGATAGCATAGAAGCCTAGCTTGCCAACTTGGATGGATTTAAAGGCATCTATTTACACCATATTTTTAAAAATTAATGAGGACCTATACATTTCATCTTACTTTGGTGATTTTGACCCCATATCACATGTACATCTTTGCAAAGAAATGTTAATTTTTTGTGATGAAAATGCCCCAAAAAATCTATGGGTACATGCCTTCTATAGAATATTAAAGACTTGGGCATAAACATGGTACATAGTACATGAGATGAATCACAAAACAATAGAATGGGATACCCTTAAGGAGTAGTCTATTCATACCTTCTCCTTTTCTTCACAAAATATTGAACTAATTGAGCCATTACAGGTAGTTGAAAGGTCAATGTTTGAGGATATTACTATATTAGAAGAGCACCTAAATGATATGTTTGGTAATAAAGGGTTAACACTCAAAACCTTTTTTAAATAACAATATCTGAATAGTGACTCTAGTGATAAAGATGATGACACATGGAAAGTGCACAACTGAAAGAATTTGGCAAGGAAAAAGAAGTTAATGCACTAAGCTAAGGATAGTTCCCCAAAAGAATAATACCCTACACATCTTTGGGTATAGAAAACTAAGTGTAGTATACAAGTCATAGATTCACACTAGGAGAATCATGAACCCTATTAGGCACCATTAAAAACTACCAAGGTAGATATTAGTTTAGAGGGGGAACCCAAACTTGCCACTCTGGGTGCCTACTAGTCTAACACAAAACTAGCACCTATTATTAATCTCCTCAAATAATTTAAAGACCTATTCCCATAAAAATATAAATATATGGAAGGTGTCCACCCATCCTTAGGTAATATGAGCATCAAAATAGTCGATGACATGAAACCTATGAAGAAGCAACCTTATAAGATGAACCTAAATCTTTGTGCCAAGGTTAAAACTGATATCGATGACATCTTAATTATATGAGTTATCTATCCAGTGTATGAGTTTAAATGGGTTATCCCCATGGTCATCAACATCAAAAAGGATGGGTGCATTCAAATTTGTATTTATTATAGATTATTAAATGCTACCTTCATGACCGACCCTTTCCCAACTCTGCTCACTTATGAAGTATTTGATGGCATAATAGGTTGTGAAATATACACATTTATTAATGGATTCTTAAAAAACCATCGAGTCTAGTTCAAGGAGTAAGATAATCCCAAAACCACCTTTTTTACCAAATGGGGATGTTTCACATATAATCTAATGCCCTTTGGGTTGAAAAATATGCCACCCATTTTTTCATAGGTGGTGATCAATGCATTCAAAAAATTCATTCATAAGTTCCTCCAAGCACATTTAAACTATTGGATAGTGTATGGATTAGTAAAATATTACTATGAAAAGTTATTCTTAATGTTTGAAAGGTGCCAATAATTGCAAATCTCTTTGAATCTTAAAAAGTGTATTTTCATGACATCATTTGACACATTGCCTAGGAACATCATCTACAAGAATCTGATCATTGATCCCACCAAGATTTCAATCATCATTTAGTTTCAAACATCATCAATGTATAAATTTATTCATGTATGTCTTGGAAATTATGGGTATTAAAATAAGTTCATAAGGAATTATTCCAATATTATGGTGCTACTAGAGGAACTCTTGTAGAAGGATGACCCATTCTATTAGGGAAAAATGAAGGAAGATGATTTTTAGAACCTAAATTTGAAATTTACAAGTGCACTAATACTTCAATTTCTCAGCTAAGTGACTCTATTCCATGTCCACATTGATACCTCTGGTATTATAATTGGTGTCATTCTCGCATAACTAAGTAAAGGGAAAATAGATCATCATATTTATTTCACAAGAAAGAAACTAACCAAGACATAAAAAAAATTATACCATGATTGAGTGAAAGGCATTTTCCATGGTCTATGTCCTATAGAGGTTTAGAAAATATTTTCTATTAAACCCATTTTTTTTCTTTACTGATCATATGGTGCTGAAGTACCTAGTGAACAATCTTCTTTTGCATGGACACATTTGTTGATGGATCATTTTATTTCTAAAATTCCAATTTTTCATTATAATCAAACCTAGAAAGCAAAAATTAGGCCTAGACCATCTATTTTGTATCAACTTTGGAGATGCATAGTTCCAATTGAAGATGATATGCTCGATGCACAACTCTATAAGATCGAACAAATCTTGGAAGACTTAGTAGAAATTGATGCATTTATGACCTTTAGATATATGGTTTATGTCATGAATACTAAAGATAAAAATCATTTAATGGTTTACACCACCTATTTTTAACTCATTGGTAAGGAAATATACAAATTGAGCTATGATGAGATCATGCACTGATATGTCCTAGTACATGAACATGACTCAGTACTATAAGAGGCACATGAGGGGATTGTTAGAGGACATTGTGATAGAGATACCATAGTGTAAAATGTGATATAATAAAGCTTATGGTGAACAAATATATATCATAGTTTATAATTTTCTATAATAAAGATTATGGTGGACAACTATATTTCATGATGCAAAAGAATATACCGAAATGTGTGACATTTACCAGTACATTAGAAAGCCAAACCACTAGGAGGAGATGCCCCTCATCCCCATCCTTACCCAAGTGCCATTTGAAAAACAGGCCATTAATTTTTTTGGGACTATTACTCCTACCATGAGGCAAATAGGTGTAAGGTACATTTTGGATGCTCTATATTAATTCACTAAGTGGGCTAAAGTAGTACTAACTAAAGACTATATAACTACCACATCAGCAAGGTTCATTTGGGAAAACATTATCAGTAAGTATGGGTACCCACTCAACTTAACTAGTGACCTTGGCACACTTTTAATCAATGAAATAGTTCAAATCATACTATTTGAGTATACAGTGGCCACCATAAAATGACAACCTACCATCCCCAAGCTAATGGCACTGTAAAAGCATTCAATAAAATATTGGGGATATGCCTCATAAAAATATGTGAAATTAGTATTAAGGATTGGGATGACCATGTGTTAATGGTTTTATAAATATATTGCACAACATATAATCACTTGAATAAGGCTACACCATTCCAATTGGTGTTTGTCATAGAGGCCATTTTACCTATGCAATTCCTAATACCCTCATTATTCATCACATGTATTGGTCAACTATATTACCAAGATTCAAGTGCATGCTTGGAATATTTGGATAAGTTGTATGAGACACGTGCCTAAGCATAATAGATCCAATAAATAGAGAAATCCCACATAAATATATATTCATGAAAGATATATTAAAGTCAAGGTGATTACATAAGGTGCCTCAATCATGTTATATCATTCTAAGTACCTAAGGCACTTAGGCAAATTACACATCAGATGGATGGGAACTTATGTCATCCACAACATCTTAGAGACTGGTGCATTCAAGCTACACATTTTGATTGGTGAAATTCTCCTTGGGCATTTAAATGGAAACATATTGAAATTATACCATCATTAGGATGGTGTTTATGCCATATAACAATGAATTTCTAGTCAAAATTTGGTTGCTTTTCCTTATGACCATAATAAATTTGACATGAGACAAATTATTTCCTTCTACTTTTGGTTATTTTGTGTTGTTTAATAAGGCATGGTGTTTTCTAACCTGTAAGCAAATATCCCTGGTGGTTACACTCACATAAATCTATTTGTGTGAGTCGAGTCTAGTTGATTTTTAAGTACCTAAGGCCAAACACCTAAGTTTCTAAGTGCATGTGAATTTTTCTAGGGAAAGTAAAAATTATAAGTATGAATTAATGAGTAAAGTACATAAGGTGTTCACACATTAGAGACCATAAAGAGACAATGAGTCACTAAAGGACTATTGCAATGATTTATATGGGGTAGGGGAAGCTAAAGCAAGAAATAGTAAAGCATAGAGAAATTGACTAAGAAAGTGAGGTGTGCTTGAAAAGAAACACAACACTAGAGAAGAAATGAAACCTAGGAGGTTGAATCATGTGTATGTGAGGCATTTCACCCAAGTAATTAGAATGATGGTGAAGGTCATACCAAGATTAACACAATACAGGATAGTGACTATTTTGATAGCTAACACCCACCTAATAATCAATGAGAAGTGGCCATTTTAATTACGTATCACTTCCCTAAAAAAACCATTAGTAAAGTTAATGATAGGATGTTGGAAGAATAAAGATCCACATTAATGAGAAGATGGTGACATATTTTAGCACATTTTGAGGATCTAAATTATGCCAACCATCAGTTTGGTAGATGAGAATAATGTATAAAACTAGAGATGGCATAGGTTCAAGGTTTACTATCATTTTCAAGAGATTAGAATAGAGTAAGGAGCCAAATCCACCAAATGAGAAAATGATACTAGAGAGGAAACAAGATCCCAATAATCTCCCCAAGTGTGAACAAAAGATCAAGTAGGAAATTATGTTTCACCTTAAAGAGAAGAGGAGGAAAATAGAGGGAAGTTGATGAAGAAATAAGAAATTAGAGACTTCAATTGGATAACTAGTCTTCCATTAACAGGATATGAAGCTCAATAGTCAAATGTATAATCACATTTGATGCATGTGTAAATTAGACCAAACACAATTTTTGGATTAAAAAGGATCAATTGGTCACACTTCAATAGTATTAGGTTCATGAAAAGGAAGAAAAGACTAAGTTTAGTAGTATTAAAAGTACACAAGGATGCAAAGAAAGTGAAAGCAGTGAGGGAAGCAACTGCCACAAAATTTTAGGCATAATTTTTAGAGGGAGTTAGAATTATGGAGGTTAATCCATAAATGAGCACAAATCTCATTTATAGATAGATGTATTACCCAATAGAATTCATGGTGGGGGAAAAGTGGATATCCTTCTCCCATGTATACAAGTTAAAATATTATTATCATAAGACAAGTAGCAACATGTAAGAATTGAATAAATATTAGACACTACACATAGGCAAGAAGACCAATTTAGGCATCATAATTTTTAATGTATACATCATAGACATGTTACAAACCACATGTATCACACAAATTTTTGAGCTACCAAACTTTGAGAATCTAGAAGATTTGGTACACTTCCTTCTCTCATAGGTACATGGAAATTGGTTCTATTTTCTTGGATGACACATGAGGATTTATTCAAGACAAATAATTAGAATTAAAGGGATACCTAGCACTATAGTATATATATGGGAGAAGATGGAGGATGATGTAAATGTAGAGAGGGTTATAAAGCTCCTAGTATATTAAAAGTCAAGATTTCCATTCCCTATGAAAGACATCCAAGTCCTAGGCATAAGGGTAGTAATGTATGTAGTAATGTACATCCAAGTCTCTTCCATGGGTAAGTTCCTAGTAATGTGAGACTGGTTGATCATGTTTGAGTAGTTTACTCATGTACAATGATCTATGATATTATGGAATGTCATAGAGTGTTTTTATTTGTAAATTATAGTCTAAACATATGTATCTAGTGGTCAAATATAAATAAAACCTTCCTTTGAATTTCCCACCATATGGCACAAGGAAAAGTGTTCAACATATCTAAGTTCATTATAGAGGAGATCATAAAGAATGTAACAGAATGCCATCAGGTGCATGAGACCTTTTGGTGGGGATACATGATTATCCTAATGGTGATGGAGGATATAGGTGTGTCAAATGGTGATGATGACCACCTATGTGTGTTTCCACCAAACCATGAGTCTCCATATATGAAGTTTAGGACTTTATCGGCCTCCCAACTTTTCATAAAAATAAAAAACTAAAATCTAAGGGTAGTTCGACAGGTATGTGGATGCCTTTGAAAAGGAGTGGTTCATCCCATAAGAAATCCCTTATAAACTCATGGTAATGATTACCTTTAGTATGATTCAACACTTCTATGTGGTGTACCTAACACTCATAGATGGAAATCTAATAGGTTGGCTCTTATTACCTTACACATTGTCAGCCAAATACTTCATGGTGACACTAAAGAGAATCTTAAATGCATAATAAATTAATATCTAGGATGAGGTTGTGGATCACAATAGAAGGATGATGAGGTGCTAATTTGTGTACCCTAGAGCCAAGACAAATAAAAATGAGAAGGATGATAGTGATATGATTAACATGCATCCCCTCTAAAAAGTGATAATCAATGGAAGAATTTTAAACCTTTACTATGAGATGAAGCCATGCAATAAGGACATATATCTTGGTAAGGATGATGATCTCCCCCTCCTAACTGATATTAAAGGAAAGGATGCATTGAAAGTTCAAGAAAATTCACTCATGAGGAAATGGCCTAAGATATTAGAAGAAATTACAAAGTTCATATAGTTGAAAATAGCCTTTGAAGAATAAATCACACCACCTACCACAAAGAATCACATGACATTCAAATAAGAAGGTGATTTTTCTAGTAAGCACCCAAATAAAAAGACTAAGGGACCTAAAACATTCCCTAATAAGACCCTTGCAGATATTAAAATATAGGTGTCCCTAGCTCAAATAATAGAATAAGAGATTGAATAAGATAGGGCATGGACATATATTTTAAAAATAAAGGAGGGTGAAGAGGAGCTTAGTTCTGGAAATGTTTAGGAGGCCCTATAAAGAAGTGTAGCCACTATGCTAAAATTAATGGAAGAAATGATGATCCTTACCTCTAACACAACCTTGTTAAATAGCCCACCAAAGAAAATAGAACTGAAATCCAAAGATAAGGCCTCCCTAATGGCCCTTAAAAATATCATGGATATAAGAGCATCTTGGAGGAAGATGGGACTTAGTGATGAAGATATAAACTAGGATTTAGTGCTTGAAGAAAATTGGAAACTTGTTAGTAATAGAAGAAGAGCAAGTTGGAAAATAGGGCCCCAAAAGTTCCTTCAATCATAAAACTAGCTATAGAAGTTGTCAAATAGGCACCAAGTGACCCTACCATATAAGAAGAGGAAGCTATAAATGTATGCCAAAGTAGTTAAGGGGTGTCTAGATATAAAGAAGGTGATACTAGTGCCTTAGAGTAATAAACAAAGACCGTTGAAGAGCACTAGTAACAACACAGTGACCCTAGAGCTGAAGGAATAATCCTTTAGGTAAATATTGAGAATCCCTAGGATGAAGAGATGGATGAGGGGATAAGTCTGATGAAATAACCCTCAAGGACCAAACAAGTGACTCCTCAGAGGATCACATTGAAGAGAATGGTATAAATAGTGAAGAGGAAGAAATACATAGATAAATATATTAGTGAGAAGGATGATAAAGGGATTAACATTAGATAAATGGCATAAAATAATTGGGGGATGAAGATTTATACTTATGAAAAAATATTCCCCCAAATGACAAGGATGCACAAATAGCTCTCATTTTCACTAAACCATTGTATGGATGATCCCTAATTTGAGGCACTAAGGGTGGATACTTTAAGCTTAAAATAATCTAAAGAAGGGAAAGAAACCCTTCTTGTTAACCCATGTACCATGAACCTAGTCCAATATGGGAATGCACTAATAAAATTTCCATGGAAGTAACATGCTGAAATATCAAAAATGATGGAAAGGTGAGGATATTAAATAAACTTCTCAAGGAAACTAAGAAGGAAGTACAGGCCAATAGGTTCAAGTTACAACAACTTTGTGAGTGCATAGAGCTAGCTGATCCATCATTTTTGGTGAGTATCAGCACTTTAGACCTTTTAGAGGTCAATAAGATTTGTATATTGGTGGAGTAGATGCTCCCAAGACTACATCTTGAGCTAGTGTAAGAATAATAATAAGAGGAAGACCCTAGCATTATACTGAAGAAGGATCTATTCGACAAACTCTAATAAGTGGAGTATTTCTTTGCAATGTTTAATGAGGGTATAGAACCAATGAATACAATCTTTTTCAATTTATCCAACCAAGACTCAATAATAGATATGTGTTTAAAATAAGTAAATGATAATATTGAGTAGTTGATGGATAAGGTGTACTCCATGGTAAAGGTAGAAAGGTCATAGATCATGAGCAATGTCAACACATTGAGAATATAGATCAAATACTTGGAAATAACCTTGGAATAACTTTTCCATACTCTTTAGATTATGTCTTGTGATCAAGGGGAGATATTAGATAGAAGTGTAGTAAATGGACAATCCAAAGTATAAGTCTTCTATAAATAACTAGATAAAAAAGATACACTTTTACTCACTAATGCATTGATCAAAATTGATAGTACCATAAAATAAATCAATCTAGCTATAAAGGGCTTTGATGATTTTAGTGCAAAACTCTAAAATAATGAACTTGAGTTTTTCAATCCCAAAATTTTAATGGCTTAGTCCATGGGTGGACTAGGGTTTCTATATGGGGTAATGTTTGGCCCCTAACCCATTTAGTAGAGCATTCTCTCCAACTTGATATCTACCTTAGAAATAAAAGATAATTTTGGAAAGTGGTTAACATAATGATTTTAGTAGCTAGTTGGAGGATGCAGTACAAATCTTACACTAGCTAGCTGATGGCTAACCATCTCCCAGATATTCAAGACATCATCAAAGATTCAAAGAAACATGGTAATTATAATGTGGTGATCATAGGGTTATGGAGCTAGCAGTTATGATAATAGAATTCTATCTTAACACTCAACATGCAACTTCCACCCTGGCAAAGATTCTCTTGAAAGCTTATATAAGGATCTTAAACCAAAATATGAAAAAATGTGGAGAACTATAGTTAATATATAGCAAAATGACTTTGAAACCATACTTTATAAACATTTCTCTAGTGGCCATTAATGCTTAGAATTATAATGGAGGCCACTATGCCCCCAATTATATGTTCCCAATCTCATCTGTGAGCCTATTGGTTGTTTATATTATGATTTTGAATATAAACTCTTGCTATGTAGTTTGAACAATGAAAAATGGTGTTTCCTTAAAATGTACTTAAGTGTGTTTGGTTTTTATGTCTTGTAGTATTTCTAATGGGATGTTAATGTTTATGTGATTTCACACTTCTCATTAATTATGTGAATTGGTCTTCATGTATTTTTATAATTTTGATAATTTAATGGAGTCTCTATAATTTTCATGATGTCATCATCATTTTACATGGAGGATGAGTATAGGTTTATTCTAGTAAACCCAATCCCTATTTAATTTTCATCTATTTAGTATGAAGTGTAAATTAAACCAAAGCAACATTATGACCCACTAAGTACCTATAGGACCCCAAACATAACCCAACAAAGGCATGTACCTATGAATCTACCTGAGTTAGTTTTCCAATGTATTACTTAAGCTTCCCTAGTGAGGCCTCATGCCATGACATGACTAGCCCTATGCGGGCCTCGATTCTTTTTTAGCTATGTTTTGGCTGAGTGCATAAGCCCTGTGCCTTATGTGGATTGATGTCAGCATAGTTGAGTGTTTAAGTGTTGAGAGCAAAGGGAGTTATACCATGCTTGCACTTGGTTGCAATAAACTACCCCTAGATTCATAGATCTTGAAATGTTATAGGCTACCCTGTAAGTTTTCTTATTGTGCATAAAAACCACATCAACAATAATTTATTTGGAACTAAAAGGAGGGATTAAATCTCCGCCTCTATTTATTTGAAAAGAATCATTTGACTTTCACTAGATATACTTATAATATTAACAAGGTTTACATTAGACACTAACTTGTTATACCTTGCTTTAGAAATCCATAGAAAAGTTAGGTATGATAAAAGGGTCAAGAGGATACCCTAAGATCAATAATATTATCAAAGAAAATAACCCCATGTTTTATTACACCTATTCACCCTAGCTTGGTTAGCTAGTTCTACTATTATTGTCTCTAGTGCTACCCATGACTATCTTAGAAATATTAAAATATATATTCCCTCATTCTTCCCTTCTAGAGGAAGGATTATTGAAGAACACCTATTTTTTCCAAGATATATTTAGGGATAATGAATCTGGTCAATGAAGATGTGGAATGCATAATTTCCCCCTTCACACTATAATATGCTTCTTATGATTAGTTTCTCAACATCCCATAAGCTTCAATTACCTATTGGTCCTAGTGTGAAAGTACCTTTTTAGGTCAATTTAGATAGGTTAACAGTCCCACTATCATATACAAACATTTTGCTAGTATGAGGAGAGATCCTGATAAACACATCAGAGGCTTTAATTCTAAATCTAAAAAAATGTTGAGCTAAGTAAATGATGTATATAAACCCAATGATTCATTAACCCTTGACATGTACAAGAATGTCGTAGATACTAAAACCTTAGTGTTATTGTGTAGAGTAGTAGGAGTCATTGAAAAACCAATGACATATGGTTAATCCATCAACATTTATAAATAAATAAATCCCCAATTACAAAGACTAGATGGACCCAATATCTACCAAAATTATCCAACACTGTATTCAATTCCAAATTCTAACCAAAATATTGTGGCTTATAATAATAATCAAGCACACATTTAGTTTCTTTTGTCCCATGCTACATAAAATCAAAGCCTGAGATTTTTCAATATCCTTATCCATGCATCCCATAAACACCAAAGCAATAATTCAATTCTAGTCAATTATTCAACCACTTAGGGTACAACTATATAATCAAACAAAGTTGAATTAGATTTTATCCATAGGTTGTTGTATAAGTTAAGTAATGAATCATTGAGCATGCAAAAAGTAATGGGGAGTACTAGTGGATAAAATATGAATCAAGGATTTGGATTCCAAAAATATAACAAGCCATTCAATAGGAATGTAAATGATGTATACAAATATCCACCTAGTAATCTATTTTAAATAAATATATTAGAAATAAAACTACCTAATTGGTGTTAGGTTTACATTATAATATAACATGGATAATTAAATGGCATAAATTTTTTCACTAATATTTAAATATTTTAGAAACAAATAGAAATTTAAGACCATCCAAATCCATCTTCCTCTAATGCATTAGGGAACTCTAAAACAACAATGATTTTTGAGACCTATGACTTCCCATTCCCACTAGAATGTGTGAATGAACTAGAGGATAATAAAAATGAGATTCATGCATTCTAATAATTCTATAGGAGCAATTATAATCTAAAGAAAAAGTATCATATTAATACCTCTAATACTTTGAACAACAATGATATTACTCAAGATATGAAGGCAAATAAAAATACACCTCTAAAGGGAAGTGATCAACACCAAAGCATGGAACCAAAAATCAAAGCCAATTACAACATTGTTAAGGATATGAAAAAGGTCAAGGATAATATCACCTTACACAAACTAGATCAAATCACTAAATAGAGGTAGGTATTGTTCAAGGCCCCAAATTGGAGGTCCTCTACATCTAACAAGTCTAAATCTGCCCATGCTAATGTGATGGCATATAAGTACAAACCTAAAGTACCACTATTTCTACTAATTGTCAAAATGTTTGGAAAAAATGTGCATAATTTCCTAGTTGACTCAAGTGCCTCAGCGATTGTGATACTAAAAAAAATGTTAAATAATCTAGGTTTGACACTATATAAGTCAAAAAAAGTGGTCTTATAGTTGGAAAAGTCTTTTTTAGCATGAATTAGATAATTACCAAATGTACACATCCAGTTGGAATTAGAGCCATGGGTATAACACATAGATATTTTGGTCATTAACATTCCAAAAGCTTATGGTTTACTACTAAGTCATGATTGGTCTAAGACACTGAATGGTTATATGGTCATATATTTCTCACACATGTGGTTACCTTGGATAGGAGTGGCCAATCATATTTGTGCAGATAGAAAATCAAAGATGAAGTATATGATCTCCAAGTACAATGCCGAAAATTAGAAGGTTGACTTTCCATCTTTGCATGTACAAATTTACTCATTTAATACCAAATAAAATATTAATGAATAATAATTACAAGGTATTTCTTAGCTATAAACTCTCCATTTTGATATATCTAGATCAAAACAAGACACATATGCTACTTTATCATTGATCGATCTATATGGGAAGTATTATTTGGTTACCTATAAACTATAGTTTCCCTTCAATAATAATAGAGTTGATTATGAATATTTGCTCCTCAACCTATAATTGGAATTAAAAAATAAGGTCAATCAATTATAAATATTTGATGATTCAAAAATGGTTATTAACGAGATCAAAAAGAAGTATCAATATAAGCACACCTACTTGAAGAAGCATAAACACCAAACATGGGACCTTATCAAATAATTTAAGGTGTTCAAAATGAAATCCATCCCAAGGGAATATAACTAGATAATATATTCTCTAGTAGCTTCAACTACCAATCTAGCATCATTTTAAGAATTTAAAGTTTATAAATTCTCTATATAGTTAGTTCTCTTCCCCTTTATTCTTCACAATGTAGACAAATTCTATGTATTTGAAGATAATTAGTAGATTTTTAAATTTATGAGTAGTTATGGAACCTTTGAATCTCATATAATATATGAAAAGGATGTTTAACCCATGCATATTAAATATATGGGAGAGTATGGTATACTATAGCTAAAGGAGAACCATATGCCTCTAGGGAGAGATTCCATAGAGAGAGTTTTTGATGTAGATCCACAATTTCAAAAGTAGAATCAACTTAAATAAATAGACCTTGATTTCATTAAGGAGAATCTGAGCACTATCCATCATCCTCAATATGTGAACATTGGTCTAATTTACACTGAAATAGAGAAACAAAAGTTCAAAATCCTACTAATAGAATAAAAAGATGTGATTTCTTGAATGGATAAAGATTTTAAAATCTTTGACCCTAGGGTCATCACACATACCATTCCATTGAATCCAAAACATAAAAATTTTAGGTAGAGACATAAGCCAATTAATCCAATACTATAACCTATCATCTAGATAGAGGTAGGTAACTTACTAGAAGCTAACATTGTCTTTTTAATTAGATATACTACCTGGGTGGTCAACCTAGTACTAGTCAAGAAGAAGAGTGGAGAAATCAATTTTTGTGTTGAATTTAGGAGCCTAAATTGAGATTCATAGAATGATAAATATCCTTTTCTCTCCATATACAAGGTAATTCTTATTGTCAATAGATCTGATATGATGTCCTTTTTGGATGGATTCTCAAGCTACAATCAGGTGATAGTGGAAGCACAAGATATAATTAAGAATACCTTTACCACCAGGTAGCAAAATTTTACATACAAAATGATGCCTTTTGACATAATCAATGCAATAAAAACCTTCTAGAGAGTGATGGACTTTACCTTTTATGGACTTGTTGGAAAATTTATCATCATATATATGGATGACCTTATAATGTTCTCAAAAGATATAGATGATCATCAGCTCATATAGAAAGAGTATTTGACAAATGTAGGAGATATTGAGTCTCCCTTAATCCAAAGAAGATAATATTCAAATTCATTGAAGGGAACTTATAAGTAAATTTCATCACCAAGGATAGAATATCTATTGATCTAAAATGAGTCTAGGCCATTTTAGGCTAATACCTCTCAACAATATGGAGTTAAAGCCTTTTTTTGGTAAGATTAAATTTTTAAAGAAATTCATTTTTCATTTTATAGAGATTTTAAAGACATGGAATGCTATGTTAAAGTAAGACACAAAGATATAATGGAAAATAGAGGATAATAAATATTTTTAGGACCTCAAAACTACCATAGCTCAAGCTCTAATTTTGATCAGCCTAGACTTTAATAAAAATTTGTATCTTTATTTATTCACTTCAAAACATAGTGTAGATACTATACTTATATAGAAGGTGGTTGAAAATGAACATCCCATTACCTTCATGAGCACCAATTTGAATGATGTAGATTTGAAATACTCAACGATAGACAAACATATATATTCATCAATAAATTTTATGAAAAAATTTAGACATTATATTCTAAGAAACAAGACATACACCATCATTCAAGACCTAGTTGTCAAGCTCACACTTGGATAAAATGAGTTGGGGGAGAGAATAATAAAGTGAACGGAAAATTCATAAGAGCTTGATCTTGAAATAATTCCATCCAAGATGGTGAGAGGCTAAATAATCATCTAGCTCATGATTAATTAATATCCAGGAATTTATATTAAATAAATAAATGAGACCTAGGTAGTTAGTGGTGAGTGATACACTTTGATCATCTATTATTTTATTATATGCACATGTTCATTGAGGTAAAAAGAGATAAAAGAAAAGACCGTAGGCTAAAATAAGCTCATTACATGATAAATAATGAAGTTTTGTAATGAAATAATTATGAGGGAACCTAATTAATGTGTGTGTGTTCATATTAATAACACATGCTAAAATGTTCACTCAACTCCCTAAGGTGTATCCAAGGAATATGACACAATGGATGGGATATGGGTTTGGTTTGTTTTTAGGTGGAATCGGATTCAGGATAGGTGCTACAAATGTCTTCTTATGATGGAACCAAAAGACATTAGTAGTATCTTGATTCTCATTGAGAGAATCAATATAAAATGGAGGTAAATAAATTGATAATATAATAATTCTCTGATAAATTTATTAAATACACAAACATCATAATATATAGGCATATGATATCCTACAAAGGAGGAAAATATCCTTTAAAAAGTAACTGAAAAATCCCTATAATATCTTTAACAAAAGTTTATTTACCCTATACATGAGTTACTCACAAAAAAATAACTAATTATTATAAACTATATTTAGTGAGCACTAACAATATTTCCCAACATTCCCCCCTTAGTGAAAACATAGGGAGAATGTACATCTTCATGAACTAGAAATAGAATAGTATGCCAACATATACTTTTATGTTTGCATACTATTATCTAAATTTTCTTTTCTAGATATTATTACACATGACCACTACTATTTGAATAATGCATCTTGTATTTACTCCTTGTGAATGTAACATTTATTTCATTGTATGATCATCTCCATGAAGAGGTAAGGTAGTTAGAGTATCTTTGTAGTCAGAGGATTTTGTAGTTAAATACCCTCCTTTACACCTATTACCACATTCCATTATATCTATCCTCTCCCTTTCTCTAATCTAGTAGTGGAATGAAAACTATTTTTTATTTTACACACACCTTAAACTCAACTTGAAAATAAAATTCACCACATCACATTGGCCCCATCATTGGTAACTAATAAGAGGATATAAAAACCTCCCTCATATGTGCTTTTGACCTTCTAAATATTTATTTAGTATAGATATTCTTTATCACTAGGACAATAAATATCTTTATTTATGGATTATTCTTTCCAATCAATTTCATCAGCTAGATAATCCTATTAATCTATTTTATCATTAATAAGATCTTGTGCCCTTTTTTCCTAGTTCAAAATTACACGTCCTAATTCTTTATAATAATAACATTTGATTTTTCCTCTTAGAGGAACATGATTTAAATTATTATTTACCCTTTTTAAAGATGTGTTGGGTTTGTTATTTACATATAATACTTCCTCTTCTGGTTCTAAATGTTCATTTTGATCAAGAAGAGTATAAATTACTCTATCTAAACTAATGTTTAACTTTCTCAAAGTAAATACCTAGAAAATCTCTTAGGCATGTTATTTACAAGTATTGATTTTGAATCATAATATTTAATTTTTTCATTAATACCAGCAAGTTGATTTAATATGGAATAAAAATGACTTATATTATCTACAATTTTTTTGTTTTCTCCCATCTTCAAACTATATAATCTCTAATTTAATGTTGTTTTTATGCTCTCTGTTTTAGATCCAAATAATTTTTTGAGCGACTCCCATGTTTCCTTATCAATTTTTTTGAAGTCCATGTGGTACAAATATGCTTTTAATAGACCAAGACCAATAGTTATAAGGGACTTTTGATCCTTGACATTCCATCAAGAAATTTATTTTTCTTCTATGGTTGTAGGTATATTAGGTTTGACCACATCCCATAGATCCTTTTCTATTATGTGTATCTACATTTGTATCTACCACATATGAAAATCTTCACATTCAAATCTCTCAACAAGACTATATTTCTCCATGACGTATGCTTAGCATAACAACTAGGCCTGGAAAGAAACCAATGCTTAATTAGGTTAAAGTATCTATAAGATAGATATTTCTAAGTTGTACATATTTTAGTGTCACCTTTGGATAAATTTATATACATTAAAATATAAATTATGAGTTGTATCACAAAAAATAAAGGAATGTAGAGATGGGATGTATATATATATTAGATCACTATGTAGATGAAAAGTATGATCAGTATCAAGTCATAATGCATAGAAAATAAAAGTACATAGATGAATTTCTCACACAAATTTTTAACTACTCAATCTGAGACTATGTTAGATGAAAGGTTAGTGTAAGGTTTCTCTATCTTTATAGGCAACTAAGGTATTGATAGATCTAGTATCAAATGAAATACAAAATGGAGTTAAATTCAAGGATAATATAATAATTCTCTGAGAAATTTATTATACACACATACATTAAAATATATAGGTGTATGCTCTCCTAAAAAGGATAAGAATAGCCTTAATATAGTAACTAAAAAATACCTATAATATCTCTAAATTTTATTTAACCAATACATGAGTTACTAGCAATAAATCACTAATAATTATAAACTATATTTAGTGAGTACTAAAAAAAATTCCTAACATAAACTATACTAAAATAGAGATATAAGGTTCTTCAGTCTCTGATATCACAAGAAAGTGAATCTCCTAGTCAATACTATGACTAAGGAAATTAGGGACATTCGGTTGAATGACTCATGGGAAAAGGTATACTCTATTGGGTTTACTCTTCTTGGTAAATGCCATCCACTAAATGTGAATGATATAAAATGAGTATAGAACCAAGGAGAAGGAGGAGGTATGGATGGGAAGCTAGGATTGGAAGACATTGTATTGACATCCTCTATTCTAGATAAGGATGATAATGGGTGGATTAGAAATTTTATCTTGTTAATGTGGTAAAAGAGTCTGCTATGAGATGAGGGATTGAAGTGGAGTGAAAGACATCACATCTTAGCTCATTTTTGATGTTAGAATCTGTAACAACTATGGGATTGGGTGTTCTAACCATAGGTAATAAATCATGATGGATAAGACTTGATGTCCCAATAAGGGTCATCCAAAGGAGGTTAGGCAAAAGCTAAGAAAATAACATATGAACTTATATAGATAATGGCTTGTTAGAATGTTGAAGCAAGATTTTGTATAGGATGATTGTACAAATGGGAAAGTCTTATATGGAATATGATTACTCACATTTTTTGGTGAGTATTATAGTATGATTTGGATCTTGGATGTGTTAGCACAAATCTTTGACATTGTTTTTGTTAAGTTTTTATTATATTTGGCTTTTCTTAGTTTTATGGGAGTACATGTTTGTTTGCTGAAAATGAAATGCAGAAAGTAAATAAATCACAAAGTTGAAAGTAGATGAAATTTAAAATTATTTTTATTTATCTTTTTCCAAGGTCTATAATGCATGTAATAATATAGGAAGAAACCTATACTATTGTGTAAGATGTTGTTTTTTCCTAGCCTTGTTTGTATGCAAAATAGATGATGATGTTTTTGTTTATTTTTATATCAGATGGTATAAGTATGAAAATTGAGTATATATATGTAATAAATACACTAATAAGTGTAATTTAAAAAAAAAATAACACAAACCTTCATTTTTATTTTATTTATTCACAAACAAACTGAGTAGCTTTACAAATTCTCTAATTTGCTATAAACAAGATTTTTGAATGAACTACTAAGATAGAAAAAAGAAATGAAAGTTATGATTTTATATTTTAAAGAGGAGAATGACAAAACTTTTAATTCAATAAAATAAATAAAATAAGAAATATACTAGCCTTTTTTATATACCTGTGATTGTCTAAGTCCTTATTATTTATTAGGGTATTATTTGGAATGCAAGAAACTTGTTTTTATATTGGAAAGAGAATGCTATATTGGATGAAAATGAATTGAGAATTTATGAATATCTTATTAAAATGACTAGTGGAATTTGTTATAATTAAAAAAATCCTATCTAATGGAATGAAAACACAATCAAAGTTAATTATCCTTATTCTGTAGCAAAGACAATGAAAAGAAATAGATCTCTTTCAATATCAAATTTAATATTTTTATATATTTTGAAACTATTATATTGAAAAACCTAATATGGTAATATAATATAATAAACAAAATAAATTCTAAAAATCAAAGAGAACTCTAACCTAACCAAGGCATAGATCAACTAAAGTGCATGTGGTGTGTTGATAAAATAATACTCAATATGTTAGATATGTATGTTATTGTATGAATACTATAAAATATCTATCTAGAAGATGAAAAATCTCTAGAACAAGATAGGAAATATAAGACACAACACTAAATGGAGAGAAACTGAATTGAGGTTGACTAATGTCCTAGCCTGAAAATTCTTAGTTGTTGCATCGACAACACTTATTCACTTTTAACAGTGTGGTTGACTTGGAAATAATAGAGGTTAGATATTTAGTAAATTTAATAGGACTATATCTATAAAATATTAATAACAAAAAAATTTAATGGTAATTTATAGATTTGAAATTAGGCTAAAAATGACCTTCTTGTAGAAAGAGTTGGGAGCTTCAATGAGGGAGTTAAATTAAGTCCAACGAGAAGTTAAAATTGATAGGAATTAAAGAGGATAAAAATAGAAAAGGGAGTGAGTTATAACTAATTTTAGGTGAACACAAGGTGATAAAATTAAGAGATTCAACATTAAATATGCTAAATGTGTCAAAATTAGAATCATAGGAGCTAATTTTGGAAGGCATTTGAATTGTTATAGAACCACCCTTTCCTACAAGGGTGGTTATGAAACTACCACCCTATGTGATATAAATTTAAATATAAAATATGAAACCACCATTGTTTTGATATAAAACCACTAATTTAGTGAAAAAATGCTACCTAGATTACAAAAATGTTGTGGTAGTTGTGTAACTTGAGGGGTGTTTCTATAATGGAGGAGGGTAGGTACATCACATAAAGAGGTGGTTTCATCACACATGGTAAGTTTTTATAACAAGATGAAATAAATTGTGGTAAAAATAAAGGGGAAAAAAGGGGGTCAAGGAAGGAGTCTGAAAGTGGGGGAGTGGAAAAAGCTAGAGAGTTATATGTAGAACACAAAATAAAAGATCACTCCATTATCATAATATTGGTATTAATAATGTTAAACCTTGTATATTTTGGGTTCATATATATTTCCCCATTGATTAGGTTCTTTGTCATATATTCATAAGTAATGTGTGTGGAAATGAAACAAGAAGTTAGGAATATTCACATTACCTACCTAAGTGGTGGAACGAAGCTAGTCAAGACTCTGTGCAACCTACAAATAAAATACATGAATCAAGTCTGATTTTTGATGAAAATTAAAAATTTACTATGTAATAAAAATATTTAAATAATACATATCATTCATGAGGGGAAGATCATACTACCTGAACCATCCCATTAGGGAACTGATTTGGTGCCAAGTCATCATATACTTGTAAAAGTGTAAAATTTATTATAAAGAATAGAGATGCTATTAAAATGTTAATTTTGAAACATTAGTCATGAAATATAGGATATATATGACTTATAAAAATAAAAATAAACATTAAATAAAAATATGATAAAATTAAAAAAACTTTAAACTAAAACAACTAGTTTAGGGCCTAATATATTCAAAAAATTACCAAAAACAACTAATTTGTGCCCTTTGATTTGAGAGATTTTTTATCTCTAGATTATCTATGAATATTTATAGTGTGAAATTAGTCAAAAAAAAGAGTAAAATGAGAGGATTGAAAACATACTAGTGGGAGGAGTTGTAGGGCACGATCAAGTTAGTTTTGTTAACCTTTTCATTTGTGCCCCAAATTTAGAATTTTGATCAAATTGATGCTAAAATCCATTATATTTTGAAATTTTCAGATTTTAATTTATTTTTATGGGGAGGATATTAGGAAATTTTGAGGAATTTTTTATTTTGATCACATTTTTTGAGGTTTTTTGGGTTTTTTAGGAAGTCACTATGCTAGCAGATAGAACTGTCACTATCATGAAAAAAATTCCACCCTTTATAGCATGATAATTATGTAACCACCATAGTAGTAGCATAACCACCCTATAGTGGTTACATCATAACCATACATGGTTAGTTACAAAACCACCTGGGGCAGTTATGTTATCACATAAGGTGTTTTCATAACTGTTACCTATAAATTAGGGTGGTTTTATGTATTAGAAATATGTGCATGACTTAACTTATTTGAAAAGATTTGGTTCTCAGGATGACTTAGGGTTTTATTCTTGGTATAGGGTGATTACATATGATGGAGTAGATTATATGATTAGGAGTGGATATCTTTCATTTTGGCACTTTTGATGGATGATAAGTTACCCATTCTTGATTGAGCAGGAATACTATGGATAGCATGGGTGAGGATCATCCCCACATCTATTCAACTACTATGTAACCTTTTAACCTAATGGAATCTTGATTGAAAATATTTCACATTCCTCTATTACTTAATAGAGTGGATGATCTCTCTCATGGATGTATATTATATCACCATTCTTTCTATAATTAGTTTATTAGTGTCCATTAGATCTACTAATAGTAGCCATGAGGTTTGTGTATATGAAGATCACTTTGGAGACCCTGACACCCCTAATGTAGGTAAAAAGTGTGGGGTGAGACTTTATTTATTTGGATATTTAGTGATCCCTAATATAAGGAAGGATATCATGGGCATCCTTGACTCCTAATTAGGGAAAAACAAGGGAACATATAGACTTTTATACAACTGGTCATCGATCATGTGACATATTAAGGAGAGAGGGTCACACTAATCCTAGGGATAAGAGTTATTATCATGTAATCATAGATATTTATACTAATTGGATCACTTAGAATCCATTTCTACCAATCACCTAACCATTTTATGGGTTGGGTTCATATGAATATGATCCCTATCAAATGGGGTTGTCTATTGGGGCATCAAGGGATATTAGGGCCACCAAATGGATAGACACGATTCCCTTTCATGATTTTCCCTAAGATGTGGGGTAATTAATGGTAGAATATTTGGTTCCATACTAAGATATTTTTGGGAAATGGGAAAATGAGGGATCATATCTTATATCAGCCTCTATGGCCACTCAGGTTAGGGATTGGCATTTATAGGTTGAGATGTACCCTATGGATCGATTTCCCTAGTAGTTTGGTATGTAATACATGGGTAACATCCCTATAAATGGAGTCATGTAATGGGGGATCTAAAATGTAATATACATGAGGTTGTGGAAAATAACATGGCATCCACTTGTAATAGGGGTACATATCACCTAACTTATCCCACATGCAACATCACATGTACCTCCGACATAGGCCACTAGAGTAGGAGGAGGATAGGCTAGAGTCAAGTAGAAGTAGATGGTCCCTCCCCAACCACCAACACCACTAAAACACCCTACTTAGGAGGATCTTAGATATAAATAATTATTGGAACATGGATATAGTGAGGCTACAATGTACATTAAGATGGATTAGGACTTAGATATAGATAAAGAGGAGGCCATAGAGGATGATTCTGACCCAAAGTAACATGAGGGAGACATAGGTAATATATTGATTTTGTTCATTTATGATTATATCTCACATTTTCATTTCTTCTGGTTAATTAATTGATTTTACATGTATTTGATTTTTATATCATCTAGATCTGATTCATCTTTTGTACTCTATTGCTATAGACACTATCAGAAATTAGACATGGATGATCATGGACACCGTGATCAATAATTTTTTGGTGATCACTGGTTAGACTAAAGATAATATTTTGGTTAGCCCTAGGTTTCTTATAGGTATTGGTCATCACATAGATGTCTTTGCCCTAGTGTACCATGTTTTAGTGTTGGTGACAATGTTAAAGATGGATAACATCACTCTATTAAATAGACTGAGGAGAGTGGAGGCCTTGGTAGATACCATGGTGGGTGTAAGAGGTGGCAGAGCCTCCAACTACAAGATGGGGAGACATCATTAAAAGGATGTCTAGTTAGGACCCAATATTTTGGATACCAACTTGTAGATAGTGAAATAGATTTAGAGGGAGGTACTAGAAGGAGACATCATTAGAGCTATATCCCCAAGATCTCTTATGCATCAAGGCATTCCTAAAGGAGGAGGATAGCCTCCTAATATTTTCCATAAATTTTTTTGATATACAATTATATATTTGATTATTTTTAAAATGCCTTGAGGTGTATTAGCCCTCCACAGATGTGTTAACATTAAAAGTTATTGTTGTATAAACTTCAAAAATTTAATGATGTGTGTGTGTGTGTGTGTGTGTGTGTGCGCGTGCGTGTGTGTGTGTGTTTGACATATCTCTTAGTGACTTTTTATTATGTATCATGGATTATTAATTTATATATTTAGCTTATTAGTGCATGCACTAGATATTATTAGACATGTGATAGTATACATGTATATGTATCTCTTTGTTTTTGATATACTACTATGGGAAATAATTTTGTATGGAGATATATTGTATGAAAATGAGGTAATGCGATGAATGTATATATGTGACTATAATTATAATAACATTTTTTAAAGGTGATTATGTAATTTATTTGTTCACACAACATATGACTTTCACTTTTTAGCAATAAGTGAAAGAATTAGGATAAATGTGAGGTGATTAAGGGGTGAAAACCATAAATCATAAATTCTCAATATAAAAAATGATGACCACATCATTATGAGAGAAAGGGGAAAATGCAATTCTTGATATACTTATAAAACACTAAATTTATTGGATTCATGAAGAGATACCTATCCCTGATAGAACTGATAAAAGGGAAAATGTTGCCCTCTTTCAACATAGACATGTAGGTAAAATTATTGAAAAAAATTATCTTTAGACACTTTTTATAGTTTTATTGTTTCTTTTACATTTTATTTCTACTTTTTATCATGACCCGCTACAACTAGTCTCATGTGACTATAAAATCACATACGGCTCATCACCAAAGGTTAGATATAGGCAAGTAAGGTCATCTCTCCCCAATACTAACCCTATGCAACCAATAATATGTGAGGGATAAATAATTAATATTATAATAGGGTAAGGGATGTGTAATTTTGACTTTTTTATTTGCATGAGCTTTTAATTCTCATATAAGTGTCTACTTTTCTATTTGTAAGGCCTCATCACCAAAGACCATTATATGTGACTAAAGTTACCTTATTCTAATCATGATAATGTTTTATCCTCAAAATACACCATAAATGGGGAATTTATCATGGAAAACCTTTGAAATTCATTGTAGGTTAGCATCATTCTAAATTATGTAAGAAAATGTAGGGAAAGAGTTATATGCTACTCATAAGAACTAATACAAATACCAATCTGACAAAATTTTGAGAATGATTTCTAGTGATGATAGGGTAATATACAAAAAAATGATATTATATGGTATATTTTGATATTTCATATATTGTATGAATTAACCAACTAATAATTCATGAAATAACACATCTGATACATAGGTTTACATGTAACCTATGAAAATGCAATGTAAATAAGAACAATGTGATATGTAAGAATTATATATAGAATCATTTTAAATTCAAAGAGTTTATAGACTATATAAATTATTTTACCTCTAGAGTACATAACCAATAGGCTCAGTTTTTAAAGTATTATATCACCAAGTAGGAGCCTAACTAATTAAGTCTAAACTTTTAAACTTCTCATATATTCTTATTGATTTGACTTTTTAGTCTAAGGACAATGTCTCCTACATAGAATTGGACACTTGTGGGATTAATTGTAAAACTAATAATTACTAGAAATTTGGCCTCATAGGCCATATTCCAACCCCCAAAACTAAACACTTTTCATGGCACCCACCTATGCCTACGCATTATGATCTTCCTACATTATGATGTCTTCATTAGCCTTGTCTTAGACCTCTTTAATCATGTCAAGTGTGGTGGTGTGATATATTTTTAAATATATTTTTTGAATCTATTTTGTCATAGCTATGCCTAGGTGAAGAGGGGTATGTAAATATGTTTTTTGAAGGTTTATTGATGGTTTCAATGTCATTTATTCATGATTTGCCCATTCAAAAAATTTTAAGCCTTAATGAACCCTTTAGAGTCATTAATAACCCTTAAAATACCTCATTTTGGTCAAGTAAAATACCAAAACTTTAGAAAGGAGTGATATTTCAATTGTCTCATTGCTTAAAAAAAGCCTTAAAAGATTCTCCAAATAATCAATATGCATTTTGTATCCTTCAAGGCCATTTTGAAACTCTTATCCACCTCCTCACTCACCAAGTAGACCCCAAACATGCCAAAATTTGTCTTTTCAACTCTTCCTACCATAATAATTAGTTGAAAATGTTGGTTAACTCATGTTTCCTCTCTCTTCATCTTTAATGGTGGGTCAAAGCTTAAAATCTAGAGAAAATGCAAGAGAGTGTTTTCATGTGTTTCTTGCAGAATGTATGAACTTATATGGAAAATTAAAAATAGGGGATGTTAGGATATTGTAGGTGGTTTCATTTGTAGTATCTGGATGAATTTTTATGATCAAAGGATTTAATACAAACTCAAAATTGATCCTCTTACTCCATTGATCTCTTTTGCAACTCGGTAGAGCCCTTCAGGTTTGTAGATGGTACAGACATGAGAGAGAAAATAAGGTTATAAAATTTTAGTCAAATGGTCCTTAGATAGCTTCCATATTTTTAAATTTTTTCTCAATTTGAATCTCTCTCCTTTATGAACAATCATTAACAATGTATGATACTCATAATGTCTTGTAGATTTCAAGAAGGGAATCAAGTTTTTATGTTTTATCCTTTCCTGAGCATGGTGATAGAGAAATGGAGGATATGAGAGATTTTTATGGGTCTATTCACCTTATAATACTATTTTATAACATCATTTCACATGTGTGGGTTATGGATACAAATAAATATCCTAGTTTCCTTCATTTATAGAATACAGATAAAGTCCCCACGCTAAAGACCTTCTAGTGCACAAAATGGAAATGGTGTATGATGTTTTAGGTCTAATGGTAGGTATATTTCAAATTTTATATTTCTCTCAAACTTATCCAAGTCACTATATGGTCAAATGATCCTTCAAATCCTACATTGAAGAGGCTACCATGTGTATAGTGTCTCAATCCTTGTAGGTGTAAATAGTGAGATTTAAACACTAATATTTGTTTTAAAAATATAAATGTGTTTCATGGTAAATAAAAATTTATAATTTTACCCTAATGCCTATTACTTACTATCCTAAACTCTAGCCTATCCTCATCCTTAGTCCTTTAGGGGACTACCCTTCATAAGACAACTACATGCCATGTGTAGGTGAAGAAAAAGAAGTTGGATATTAAAATGGATTATAGATGTTGAGAGACCTTAATTAGTTTAATAACCTATGAATAATAACAAAATTAAGAATCAAGGGTCTGAAATAAGGTCAACATTTGCCTAACTCTCCATAAGAGGTAGCCCCAATCTACACATAGGTAGGGTCATGTGTAAATGTAAGATTATAAAAGAACCTTATTTTGATAATAGGGAAGGTAAAAAAAAAACATGAACATGATGATTCAAGTTGTAATAAAATTATATTTTCAATTCCATTTATAAAATGGTTACTTACACACTATCAAATGAGCTAACTCAGTCTAGACTTTGAAGATCCATCGACTGTGACTATAGGGTTGAGGAAGTCTAATAATATGATGGATTTGTTAGAGAGTTAAAAAGATTTTAATGGAATATAATAGAGTAACCAACATGAACATGTAACCCAAGGATTTATGGAGGTATCAATCTACCTCTCAAGTGGAATATACTCAATTAGAGGGATAAAATCAATATCTACAGACCTGATTATAAGAAGAGGCCACTTTGAACAAGAAAGATATTTTCAAGATGTATTGAAGAATGTGAGTAAAAAATAGAAATTAATTCACAAGTATAAGGTGAATGATAATAGGGTAAATATTTTCATGAAGTCAAGACCTATCTAGTCATACCTACACATAATCAAAAGGCAAGGCCATCAACTTAAGATAATTTCTTGAGATTTGAGTTGAAGTGTGATGGATCACACTTAGTAAAGAGAATGTAGGGTTGGAAACACATGATAGGGTAATTAATAAGATATATTAAAGTTTTTATAGGTAATTAGAAGCTTTGAATAGTATAGAGAGATTAATGGCCTACTTGGCCTAAGATGGATATATGTAGGCCTGTGCATATAAGTTAGAGAGTCACACATACTTTTGGATTGTTATAAATTGAAATAATACATTAATATATTAAATGAATCATATTAAGAGTTTTTATAGGGATAAAACCTTAGATTTTACAAGATACCTACCTTATTCTATAGTCTAAGCAAGCCCTAAGTGAGACCTACAGGTAGGGTTTTAACAAAGAAGATGGAAAGTCCTGAGACATTATGATATAATGGAAAATGATAAGGATAAGATAGTCTTATCCCTATTTATAATTATCTCCATATGGATTTGATGACTTAGTTCTCTAGGACACTAAAGGAGCCTTGATAACCCAAACATGCTTATTAGGCCTAGACAAACCTAAATAGGCATATGCCTAAAATAAAGACCTTTTGATTATTTTAAGGATTTTTTAAGAGATAAGTAAACCATATAAAGGTTTAATGTTGATATTAAACTTAGGTAAATTATGAAAATGTGCCAAACACATCCCAAGGGTTACTTAGGAATGGTTTTTGCCAAACCCTAAGACTATTGTATAGGGATATAAGGAGTAGAGTTGGTAAAAGGCTTGGCATAAGGGTGTTTTCCACTCTGAGATTCATATACAATAGTACAAACCCATAAAAATATTTAGTGAAAATATAAATGCATATTTAGACCCCATATGACTATCCCAAACACTTAAATTAACACTATCATCTATGGGCAATCTCACGAGTTAATCAAAACAAAGTGGAGTTAATGGTAGCTAGGGAAATTACAGAAGGATAAAATATAGGTTATAAAGGTTTCATCATGGTTTTTAGTATATATATTCATCTATAGGTCTCTTGGACCTCCAAAACTTAATTGGGGCTAATTAGGCTTAAAAGCCTATTTTAGGCCTAAAAGGCCCACACCACCATAAAACTATGCTTAGACCTTCCAAAGAAAATTTGACATCATAAATATGTGTGAGGGATGATATAGGTATTAAAATGTTTTTTTAGGTAGGGTAATAGAAAAAAGGTCAAATTTAGTCTTGAAGACTAACTCAAACTACATAGTCTAGGTAGCCAATTCAAGTAATCATTTCAGATGATTATATCTTTCATGGAAGGGGGACTCAAGAAAAAATATCTTAATGGAATTTAGGCAACCCTATGTAATTGAATTACATTAAGGAGTGAGTTATATTAATGGGAACATGTTTGTGAATTGATGTTAAGACTAAAAACATGTCTAAACTACCTACAAATAGCCTAAGGTCCATCATATTATGTTTATATATCTTCACACCATCTTCATGGTAACCAAGGCTTATCATAGGTTTTAGGTGGGTGTATGGAATAAAAATCCCTAACCATAAGTTTGGGATTGGATGTCTTATCTTTATGAACCATCATTAACATGGTAGACCTCTAAAATCCTTCTTAAACCTTAACATGGACCTGATCTAACAAAATGAAATATTTTGGCAACTAAAAACCCATTAATGACCCTAAAAACACCTAAAATGTATAGAAAAATTAGAGGAAACCCTGTCTATAGTATTGGTCTATATGGACACTATATGGAATTGTTAGAAAAGTGTACTTTTTTAAGGTTTTAAGATATTTATAGGGTGTAGAGCTATTTTCAAAGATAGAAATCATTGGAGAGGGAGGTTTTAAACTTTTTTGTCTTATCAAGTCATAAAATGTCTAAAAGAATGCATGAAGATGCTTTTGTAAGTTTCCTCCAAAAAGCTAGTCTATAGATATGAGAGAGAAGGTGACCTAGTCACCTAATTTGGTAGTTTTTCAATTGTGATATACTTAAAAAGGCCCATGTCATGCTTTACAATTTTTTTTAAGACCTAAATCTCACTTTTTCATATTATCATAAGGTCTAATATAGGATTTCATGGAAACTAAGAACTAGCACTCAAGATACTAGGCCTAATTGGCCTACTTGGTCAACAAGGAAATTTGAAGAATGACATAGGGAGGTTAATAAAGTGAGTCAACATAGAGATATTATGGATATTAAATTATGCATTTAGTGAGGCAAGTTTACATTCAATGGTCATAATGGATGAATAAGTCAGTTTCTTGACATGTTCATATGCTCAAAAGGATGAGAGGTTGTATGCTTTAGGATGGCCTAATTACAACTCACTAATGTTGTAACTTATAATAAGAGGAGTTATTTAAAAAAATAGGGGATTATATATGCTTCAATAGGGTTTGAACAAGTCAACCATACCCTCCACTACCCCAAGTCAACACTTATGGATTAATTAAAGAACATCAATGCATGGGGAATGTTGAAAAAGGACTATGTAACTATTTGTAACTAAAGTAATAAATGTATTATAGTCATTTATGACCCATTCTTATATCCTCCACTCCATTATCCCCCTATTTATCTTCCCTTTATTCTATATATTCAATCCTTAAAGTCTTGATTTGTATCCCTCATCTAAGTATGATGAAACTCTGGCTAGTTTTATACTTAATAGACCTCTTAAACTAATGAATAAACTATTGAAGCTTCTCCATGATTGGTTTTTAGTGTGTATATGATTTTTCTAATGTTATTAGTGGTATAAATCCTCTGTTAACATGTCCTTATTACATTTTTATGTTGATAAGTTATCTTATGTAGGTTGTATGAAGTATCAAAGTTTGATTATCATGTTTGGAGTGTAATTTGGTTGAAAGTAATTCAAGATATGCCTCTCTTCCTTCACCTCCAAATTATAGTCACTCATCAAGACCTTCATATGAAATATTATTTCTTAAGAGTTATTGTATATAATGTTTTAATTCATTTTTGGTTCACTAGTGTTGTTAGGAGTCCAAATTGAGTGTATGAATGTTTACATTGATGGATCACCATCCCTTAGAGTATATTTAGTTTATGCACTTTCTATCCCTTTTTACCCCAATAATATTAGGTTTTAGTGAATTGAGCCATAAGTGATGTACCAAGGGATCTAGCATAATTTAGAGTTTTGGTCTAGTTATAAAGTCACCCAAAGCCTTTAGTCCATTCCCATGTTGGTCTAGGTTCAAATAATAATTGAACACTTTCCTTCATAGGGTGAAACTTGGGTTGCTAAAAATAATAGTACTAGTGGGGCATGCTTAACTCTTGATTCATGAGTGTGGTATATATATATATGTGTGTGTGTGTGTGTGTGTAAATAGGCACCTTTAAGAACTTAATCATGAATTTTTCATGAATCTCTCTTAACATAGGAAATATTCTATGATATTCTTGTAGCCTACATAATTAGTGGTAAGACATGACTAATTTTGCATCTCTTAATATCAAGTTAAAGTGCACCCATGGTGGCCCATTGAGATGCCTTATTAGACTAATTACTTTTTATGAGAGGGAGAGGGTGTTTAACTTTGAGAACATTTGGGTAATCAGGAGGATGAATGTTAATCATAATGGTACATATCATTAAGGTGTAACCTCTCTTCTCAAGCATGGGCATGACCAAGGGAAGACAAATGTCTTAGGTAAGTGGCCTAGGATTGATGGGGAAACTTGAACTACCCTTGCTTTTATGTAAGAAAGCATTTGATGATATCTATGGTAATGGTATAATGATTTTATGAAAATCCCATCATCCTCTAAATTTTATATAATATAGATAATGATGGGAGATAGGAGGTTATCAAGGCCTAATGGAATATGAATTCCCCCTTATGATCAATTTATTGGTCATTAGATATCTTAGGGATGAGAGGTTATGTCCAAACTGAGATTATGAAATTAGATTCTAGTATTTATATATGGGGATTAGAGAATGAGGATGATGAAGACATGGAATCAACAAGCTAAGTTACATTATCTAAGGACTGATTCTATATAAATGAAGCTAAACTCTTTAGTAATCTTACACACAGTGGTCTTATATAGCTGAAGGTATTTAGACTTAGTCTGGTAAACCTCTAACACTTGGTTTGTGACTAATTATAAGTCACCCTCGATCTTTAAGTTTTGAATTACTATACATTTAGTGATTACCATGCCAATAAATAGGTCCTTATACTCACCCACATTATTTTATACTTGAATTCTAACTTGGATCCAAAATGCATGACTTGCCCTTTGAGAGAAATGATAATGGCTCTACCCCAACTCGTAGGTGGCATTTGGCCCCATGATAGTATAAAAACCACTAATCATGTGTATAAGGGGAAATTAATTAGGTAATGGTTATTTAAATTATGATATTTTGACCATATAGATATTGAAGATGTTGGGTAACCCCCTTTGGGGTCCTTAGTTTTGAAGTTTGGAAAGATAATGAATTTGTCCCTTATGTGGGGTGAATGGAAGGGATTGTGAAGGTGTGGATGGATCAGTCTCATTCTATGGATGAATATAAAGAAGAAATTTAAAGAATATGAAAGATTATTTTCAATGTTTTGGGTTGAGGTAGGTAAGAACCTATAGAAACTCAAAATATTGTTTGTTTGATTTTTTCATAAGGGTGAGAAGTATGATGTCATAGTTAGGGTTTATTTTAGGTATAGGGAGTATGAAAACATAGTTAGAATCTTGATTTTGTGTATAAGTACATGGATATAGTTATTTATCTTAAAATATTATGGGTAGGTCATGGGTAGTATTGTCTATCTTGTTGTTATATGTGGGTATGCATGTAGGAATCTGGTGAATGACTTTTCATGGTTTTCTTCCTTTGTAATTAGAAAAGTAGGTATCTCTTTAGGAATCCATGGGTAATAATGATTTATAATTTTGAATTACATCCTACCTATGGTCATAGTTTAAATCTTATCCTTGATCATCAAAATGTCTTGAGGAGGAAGAATGACCTAGATAACTATTGAGGGACATTAAGTGTGATGAGAAACAAGACTAGGTAAAGACCAAAGGAGAACAAAAGATATTTTTAAAGGGAGTAACCCTGATGGGTCAAGGATTCTATAAAATCATTATGGCCTTATCATATCATGATCTATAATCATACTCTAAAATGGCTTGATGGTGACAAGGGTAGAATGTGTATCATGATTGGTTTCTATATGGTTAAACATTGATTAGTCATGGTGATAGCCTTTGGAAGGATTTTTATGAAGGGGAATTTATTTGTTATTACATATCTCTACCATAAAAATATATAGTATGCTATCTAACCCATATTATTTATTCCATCCTTGAGGCCTCGTGAAGTCATAGGTCCCTACTCCTCATGTATTGAATGGGAAGACTAGGGGGTGTCCTTATCAAAGAGACTGATGATTTCAATAATATAAAAAAAAAAAAATTTTACACTGGTGACTATTTTTGAATCAATGGTCTTTTCAATTGTCATTACATTTTTTATATTAGTTTATCCTTTAATATGGCTTAAGTTATTTTTTACCTATTATTTAGGATGACTACTTTGGGTTATGAGGATCTAATAACATTGATTGATTATAGGAAATTTTCAACCCCATTAGTATGTAGGTGGTAATATATGTGTAATCCATATTTATTATGCATGATAAATTATAAAATATCAAAGAGTTTAGGGTCCCTTTGGGATATGAAAACATTTCCTAGGTGTAAGAACCTAATTGGTTAGAACAAGGTGGAGGGAATGGCCTTCATTTGGTGTATCTAATATCTTCCCAATATCATATTATAATTTATGTCCTTATCTATATCATATAACTCTATTAGTACCATCTTGGGAACTAAGGTGAATGGGACTATGATAGTCCCTATAGAAGTGAATTTGAGACTATATTAGCCTCATTATTTATTATGTGTTGTAGAATAGTTAGTTTCCCCATTACCAATTTTTTATAATGAGGAAAAGGGGATGATGTTGATAGATACTCCATCATCAACCATGTATATATTAACATAGTTTTTTTTAAATCCATACTTGTAAAAATAGGGATGGGTATCCTCTCTTCTCCATATCAGGTTCAAGCAAAAGGATTCATAAATCAAATAAATAACCTACATCTCATGATTCATGACTAGGTGGGAACATGTCCAAATCAATGTGGTTAATATGAGATTTCATAGGAGGAATAATACAAGATAAATTTCCCAAACCTAGGGCATCAATAAAGGTTGATCGATAATTGGGAAAGTTCTTGAACAAGTCTAGGAATGAAATATGGAATAATGTTTTGGTTAAATTGGAGATGAAATAATAGTTACCTATGGGTTTAGGAATGGATTATATTTATATAATATTTAAGGGGTAGAGAGTCATAGAATTATAATCTCTAGTGTGAGTAACTGTGTTTTCTTCCTCTTCAAATTCTAATTCCATGAATTCTATTATCCTAGTTTTACCTTTCACTCCCATTTCAGGATCTACAACAGTGTTAATAGTCATAGAGGTGGAGGCTTCATTATCATGAGTGCATACCACCATGGGTTGATTATGTTGAATGAGGTGTCCCTATGGGTTACCCTACTATTTATTTTTATAAATGTGTGCTTGATGGTTAGGTAATGGGTTGTGGTATATCTTTAGATTCTATTTTTGAGGGGCAATAAGACTATTTAAAAAGGTTTAGGTGTTCATATTGGTGTTTCTTGGAACATGTGCATGGATGTTTGCCTTTGGTACTTTGGAAGTATATGTATGAATATTTAATATTATCTATATTTTTTAGTGTCATGACCCATGAATATATGGAATATGTATTAAAAATTAGGATCACAATCCCTAGGTCTCATGTTTTGTCCTTATTGCCCAAATCATTACTGATTATTTTGTGGGTAATAGTTCTAGTTTTAAAACTTGGGGTACTGTTCACTTGGTTGGTATTGATTTTGGTTAAGTTTATAATATTTAATTTTACAAGGTAGTGTTTGGTTGAAATAAAATACATTAATGGAAGGGGGATTTTGGTTCCTAACCCCTGTGTTGTTAGTGGTGTTAGTGTTGTTTATAGATTGATATTGGTTATTTTTTTACAAGGTTTTGCTTCTTATTTTGATTAGTGACACCATCGGTGGTGGAATTATTATTTTAATTAAGGATTTTGTGACCTTGGATATTTTTATTATTTGGGATTATTATTTGAGATCCCTATTATTTTGTCTTGGGGTGATGATGCACTCAGTCTTGTAAGTCCTTCGACCACTATCAATGATAACCTGGTTAATTCATAAGACACTCTTAATGGCTTATTCATATGATTGATATGATAAATTTTATATGTCATCCCTTATCTCCTTACTAATATAATGTAGGAAGATAAAAAATAACTCTCATTTTTCCATATTAAGTGCATTGGCATAGGAATATAATACTTGTCATCATCTCATGATGAAATGGGTGACTAATTATGTATTCTTATTTGATGTGTAAGAATTCATTTATGCCAATCTCTAGGAGTTTTATCATGTCAAAGGATTTGAAAAAATCATCCATAATTTGAAATAAATAATGCATAGACCCATCAGAGAGGTTGTAGTACCAATTGAGTGTTATCCCCTCTAGGGTTTTGGGAAAGATATTTTCAATAACCCCATCCCAAGGTAGGAGTTACCTAATTATTGCAATGTAGGATTTTATGTGTGTAATAACATTCCCCTACCCTTTATACTTAGTAAGGTCTAATAGGGGATGAGGGAGAATAATTTTAATATGTTATTTAAGCTATTCAATGTAGGTCTTCATGTTGTTAAATTTTATCATTGTTGCAGTGGGACTAGGTTGAAAGGGGGGAGTCACATCAGGGTTGTTTATCTAACCATTATAAGAAATAGAGGAATCTTGATAAGGTGACATGGAATAATTCTAAAATTTTTTTTTTGGATGAGTGGATTTGGAATACATGTTAAAGTAAGGAGGGAGGTTGTTAGATATAGGAGGCATGGTGATTATTTTTGGTGGGCTATGCACAATTTTTGGGTAACCTAATAATACCTTGGGTAGAACATGTCCTATATATAGATGGGGATTATACATGGGATGAACATATCTTAGAGGTGTAAATAAAAACAAATTGTTTAATACTATGTTGGTTTATAAATGTGGAGTGTAGGTGTATACACTCCCCACTAGAATTTGAAAAGGAACTCGATAAGATAAATAGTTTTTAGAAGTATCAAGGTTAGGGGCATTATGAGTGAGGATATCCTTGAGGGGTTGGTGAGAGACATGGTTCTTTGGGATCATATGCTCTTACAATGGTAGAAGCATGTAGGTTTGTTATTTTGATGTTGGATAATTTATCATTTAAACAAGAGAGGGAGAGAGATGAGCTTCTATAAGAAAGTGTGGGTCTATCCCTTGACCTAAAGCTTATTGACTATTCTCTAGGTCATGGATATGATCCACTAGGGTGATGATAAGTATTGTTGGTTTAGTTTTGTTGTTGGGCTTGTGGGCATATGGTATATGAGGGGTAGATGTCTGAGATGGGGTAAAATTAAGAGGTTAATTTGAGGTAAGATCCCCAAGAGTAGTGTTTGTGGTTGGTGTTGGTGGGTCAGAGGTGTCTTGACTCTTACTAAGATGATGTGTCATATATTTCATATGGTTAACCTCATCCTATATATGATGATTCCTTCCTATATAATAATCATATTTGGCTATGAATTCTACATATAGGATTTATAAGTTGATGGATGGCCATGTGGCCATGTGAGGAGTGGTCATGCATCCCATAATAAAGGTCATAGTATTAGAATCAGGGTGGTTTCTTGTAATTTTAGATATGTCATATATCCCTTGGATGGATACCTCGCTCCTTGTCTAGGTGTTAGGAAGGAAGTAATCATAGGATTGGAATTCTATGTTGGTTTAAAGGTTGGGTTATTAAAATTCATCAATAAGGGATCATTATAACTAATTTCACTTCTCTTATAACCCTATATGCTAATAGATCCACCAATGTCTTATCTAGACATGTTATAGGGGTATATGAATACCCATAGAATAAATGGGAGGAGGAAAGGTGAAAAAAGTAAAGGATAAGAAGAAGAAATGGGATACCAAAAATATTAATTCCTTCATGTTGGGTTCATGAATTTATATGGATGTGAATATCACATTCTAACTATGCACTTGACTCCTTGAGGTATAGCTAATGTAGTCAACATAATGGATGGGCTATGGGATTGGTTATTTGTTAGGTGGAATGGTATTTAGGATAGGTAGTGGCAATTGACTCTTATGATAGAACTAAAATACCTCAACAACATCTCAATGCTTGTTGAGATCATCAAGTTGTGCCAAAATAGATCTCTAAGGTCCTACAATATTTGATATCATAAGAAGATGAAGCTCTTGGTTAATATTAGGACTAGGTGAATGATGGATATTGGGTTGATTCTACCTAGTTAATGCCATCTAATAAATGTGAATGATATAGTATGAGGTTAGACACAAGGAGAAGGATGCATGGATGGGAAGATAGGCCTTGATGGCATTTTACAAACATCCTCTATTCTAGGGAAGGATGATGATGGGTGTATTGATAATCCTCTCTTGTTCACCTAATGTGGTTAAAGAGTCTACTCTGAGAATGAGGGATCAGAATGGAGTGAAATACCTCACATCTTAGCTCAATGTTGATGTTAGGATATATAACAATTATGGTATTAGGTTATCTAACCCTAGGGAATAAATTGTGATGGATAAGACATTGTCTCTCTAGAAGGGTGATCTAAAGGAGGCTAGGCAAAATCTAAGATAAAAACATATGAGCTTATTTAGGCAATAGATTGTTATGTGTAGTTACCAGAATGTTAAAGCAATGATTTTTATAGGATGCTTTCATGGATGAAAAAGGATTAGATGGACTATTATTTATTGCATGTTTTGGTTAGGCTTTTGCTAAGATATGGATCTTTCTTGTGTTATCAAGGATTTTGACATTATTTTTGTTATGTTTCTATTGCTTTTTATTTTCTTGGTTTTATGGGAATAAATGTTTGTTTTCTAAAAATGAAATGCCAAAAGTAAAAAATGACAAAGTTTAAATTATATGCAAATGAAACTTCTTTTTTTATCTTTTTTTGAGGATTAAAATACATGAAAGAAGAGAAGAATAAACTTATAATATTATGTAAGATGTTTATTTTTCCTAGCCTTGTTTGTATGCAAACTAAACTTGTTTTTATTTATTTTTGTATGAGATGGAATAATTATGAAAATTTAGTCTAGATATATAAGCAATTAAAAAATAAATATGATCTAAAATAGAAACAACACAAAATTTTATTTTGATTTTCTTTGTTCACAAACATACTAGTCTAACTTTTAAACTTCTCTAAGCTTATATAAACAAGATTTTTGAATGAATTAATAAGATATAAAAAATAAATACAAGTTCTGATTTTCTTTTTTAAAGAGAATAATTAAAACATTTTTAACTCTCTAATACAAATAAAATCATAAATATAATAACCTTGTTTATGCACTTATGATTATGTAAGTTCTTATGATTCCCTAGGTGATTATTTGGAATTCAAGAAACTTGTTTCTATCTTGGAAAGAGAATGTTATATTGATTGTAAATGACATGATAATTTATTAATATCTTTCTAAAATGAGTGGTGGATTTTTTTCTAATTGAAATAAAGACAATCTATTGGAATAAAAATACAATCAAAGCTAACTATCTTTTTTTGTATCAAATACAATGAAAAGAATTAGATCTCATTCCATATGTAATTTACTCTTTTTATATATATTTAAAATAATCTATTACCAAAAAAGCTACACTAATCTAGTTTAATAAATAAAACAAATGTTGAAAATCAAATAGAACTCCAACATGACCAAGGTATAGATCATCCAAAGAGCATATGGTGTATTAATAAAATAGTCCTTAGTATGTTATATCCTTTTGTTCTTTTATGAATTATAGAAACTATTTATCTTGAGGATGGAAAAGATTTGGAATAATATGGGGAAAAGAGGAGACACAACCACAAATAGAGAGTAGTTAAACTAAGGCTGGATAATGTCCTAGTTTACAAAGTCTTAGTTGATTCACCAACAACACTTTTTCACTTGTAGCAGTGTAGTGGATTGAAAAAAAATAGAGGTTAGATATTCATTCAATTGTAGTAGGACTATGGATACAAAATCTTCACATTAACAAATTATAATGGTAATTTTTAGATATGAAATCAAGAGAAAAATAGACTTATTTTAGAAATATTTAGGAGCTTGTATGGAGGAATTTAATTAAGTCTAATTGGTATTTTAACTTGAGAAGAACTGAAGAGGATAAGAAATAGAAGGAGTGAGTTGGGCCTAATCAAAGGTGAACATAAGGTGATAAAATTAAAATACATAACATTAAACATGTATAATTCATTAAAACTAGAGTCATGGGAGCTAATTTTAAAGAGAATTGAATTTTGATAGAACCAACCTTTCCTGTAGGGTCATTTATGAAACTACGATCCTAAGTGCTAAAACCACCACTATAAATATGAAACTACACTTGTTTTAATACACAACTAATGCTTTAGTGAAAATCTACCACATAAATTGCCAAAATATCTATGGTGGTTGTGTAACTTAAGGGGTGGTTTTTTAATAGAGGATAGTTGCATCACCTAGAGCGGTAGTTTCATCACACATGGTTACTTTTTTAAAACAAGATGAAATAAGTTGTGGAACTCAAAATAAAGGGGGCCAAGGAAAGTGTAGGAAGGTATGGGGAAGCAAAAGAGCTAGAGAGTTCCCTATGTAGGACAAAATAAGAGATCATTACATCATCATCATCAAATATTTATTAGGTATTTTGTATAGTGTAATTTTGGGTGTATACAGTGTATATTATAAGAATAAGCTACAAACATCCTAGAAAATATACATTAGAAGATAGGCAGTGGATGTCCCTCAGTCAATGTAACAACTCATAATATTTTGATAAAGGAGTACTACTAGCCTACCATCTTCAAAGATACACATAACCATGTTAGAACCTACCATGATTTCTAGGTGTTTGTAAAATTGAAATGAATTCTTCTGTGCCACTACAACAAGTCATAGAGATATGCCCTTTTGCTCAATGGGGACTTGATTTTATTGGGGTGATAAACCCAAACTCTTTAGTAGTGCACAAATTTATCCCAATAGCTACTGAATATTATACTAGATGTATAGAAGTTGTGGCTTCAAAGAACTCCAGAACATTAGATGTCATCAAGTTTATGCAAAATAACATATTGACTAGGTTTGACAATCTAATATCTTTAGTTTGTGATAATGGTCTAGATTTAGTCTACTAAATTTACATAGTGGGCTTACAAAAACCAAATAACCATCAAGTTATCTTTAAACTACTATCTACAAGTGAACAAAGTATCTAAATCCAAAAAAAATAATCTGATGGATGTAATTAAGAAGTCAAGACAAGATAAACCTAGAGAATGGCATCTACTTCTTAAGTACCATTATGGGTAAACTGAATTGGACACAAGCAATATCTCAAAGCTTCACCTTTTATTCTACTATATGGGCAATAAACAGTCTACCCCATAACTCTTAAAATCACAACATACCAATTCATGTAAGAGTACATGGGGGAAGATTAAACAATCCAATCTAGATTTATTGACATATTCTATATGGAAGATGTAATAATTGAGGCACAATATAGCTTTAAAAAACACCAATGCATAGTCAAGAGGTGGTTTGATAAGAGATCTAATATAAAATCCTTAAATATTTTAGACTTATTGCTACTATAGGATAAATCACATGAGAATAAAGGATATCATGATAAGTTCATTCCTTTATGGATTAGATAATATTAGATACCTAAGATACTAGGTGACAATGCCTTATGCTTGAATAACCTCCAAGGTAATGTCCTTGATTTTCCCATCAATGGATAGTTTTTGAAACATTATTTCATTGTTTGTATGACTAGATATATTTATGAGTGATGATAAGTGGAAATTTAGATACATGACTATAATATATTTTCTAATTTATATATTATATTTCATGCTTTATAAAATATATTTCCTACTTTCCTAGATTAATGTTTTCTACTTTCTTCATTTGATTCTAGTAGATAGGTTGGTATGCTTTCTAGATTAGTTTTATAAAACTATAGAATAGACCAATTTATTTCCTATGTTTAAGTTACATAATACTTGGAAAAAATAAGTTAATAATATAAAAATAAACACAATTGGTTTTCACAAGGATTTATTTTGATAGCGCTTGAGCTTCCAAGATTAATGTACGTGCTCTAACTTAATTAGGCTCTACCTAGAATGAGAAAGTTTGCTAGACCATTGGAATTTAATATAATTTAATTATGTAAATTTTAAAAATACTTTCCATTATAAATATCAAATACACTATTACATGATCAAACTTGGATAGGATATAATAAACATAGACACGGATCCACACTAATAGGGATATCTTGATTAAAATGTCTTTTTTACATACATCTAGCCAATAGTGGATCCCAACCATCCTATATTTGTTTAAATAATAATAGTCATAAAACAAATTGATATAATATGGGTAATTCAAGTATTATCTATTGAGGCTATATATGTTTGGATGGTAGTAGAGCATGGTTTTGAGTGGAATAAGAGGTATCTTTATTGGGGCTATAGATGCCTACCTAAAAGTAGAACAACGATCATAATTCCCTTACTATTTAGTTATAAAACCTAAATTCAAAATAAAACCTATAATTGTTATCCATAAAATTATCAAAACTATCAAAATAAGGGTAAAATAAATTCATAAAAAAAAATAGACCCAAGTAATGCAAATGGTTAGATGTATCATAAGGAATTAAGAATATTTTTCCACTGAAAGGTTTACTTATTATTTTATTATTAGGAATAAATTTTTATTAGGATATATTTTTGATATTTTGTGTTCTCAAATAATCAAGATTATTTCCCCCATTGAGTCACCATTTATTGTGCCCTAGCACACATACCCCTATTCTCAAAAATCTAATGGGAACCCACTATTATTTGAATATCCTTATTTAAGGGCTCCAATCCTTAAAAATCTATGAAATTGATTTTATTTTACATGATTCTAAGGCTATTTTAAAATTCTAAATTTATAGAGTCCACAATTATGAAATAAAAGTCTAAACATTAATTTTGATCTATCTTAAAACTTGGGTTTTCATTATTGACTTTATGATTTATTTGGACTAACAAAACTAGTATGTATTATCTTAGTGTTCCTATAATTTATGTATGATCCTAGGACTATTGGTCAAGGTTTGTAAATTATTCACCATTGTGCCCTACTCTATTAATCTAAGATCAGGACATGTGGCATTCTTACATTACCTAGATCTTTCAGCCTTCGAAAAAGTTCCTAAGTCTTCAAAATTATTGAGCTCAAAGACACTGACAAGTGGAATTATTAAATTACCCAAGTCCCTTTATTTTTAAGGTAAATTTTATGTGTTCTAAGTATCTTATATTTGATAACATGCCACACAATGCAAATACATGAACCTAGAACCATGAAATTTCAAAATAAAGTTATGGCCTAATGATTTCAATGTTTTAAAATCTTAGAGCGTAACATGTGGTAGAATTATGTTAATCCAGAACCCTAGAAGTATTAAATAGATTAAAATGGATCCAAGGACCCTTATTCTAAAGGTACTAAGGTTTCAAGCTCTGAGTAATTGATAGTTGGCACATTTACATGAACCTAGAACCACAAAAGTAAAAGTACATAGTTAAAGGCTTAATGGTGCTATGGATTTGAGTCTCTAAGTCTATGAGGATCCAATATCATTCCACACATCAACATATCATTAACCCATACCATCCATAAATACATACATAATTTAAAAGGTTTAAATTGTTGAGACATGAGGGCCCAAGTTCCCGTAGTCCTGAGATTACTCCACGTGGCTCAATTATCTTAGCCCATGGCCATGGAGAACATAAAAAATACATATATAAATCTAAAATCCCAAATAAGTGAGAAGTATAAAAGTGTCACAATACATGACATGCATGAAAAAAATACACATAAATAATTTTAACAGTAAATCAAAGAAGATGGTAGACAAAAAAATTAACACTGAATCTCAAATAGGATAACTGGATATATGAGATCAATGAAAAGTTGTCACATAATAAATAAACAAACTTGCCAAAGCTGACTAACAAATTTAAATCCAATATGTAATGAAATCAAAATTTATTATTCACATTGATGTCAGACAAATTCATAATTCAAGGTCAAAACTTTGGGCAATTTTTTTAAAACCTAAGCAAAATAAAAGTCACTTAGCCATCAATCTATGAGTCAACATTGTAATTTTGAGCCCTCCTATGAACAAAATCACTATTTTATTAAAAAAACTTGAAAGAGCATTCAAAATAATTTATGAAGGAATTACATAGTTTAGATTATTAAAATGAATTATTATTCAAAACCATCATGATTTTATGCCTCTTATATATTTTTTTTTGATGGAAATAACAAATACACAAACACCTTGTTCAATAAAATCACCCTCAATTTCAAGTTTCCAAATTACTTGACATTCTAGAGTGCAGTGGAGCCTATCACACCATACTCTATATAATACCATTTATCCTAGGATGAAAATAAATATATTTATAACATGTTACCAATCAAAACCATGGGGCTTAATCAAGTAGTGGAAAAACTAGAGGCAATGCCTTGTATTGAATTTTTTCATAATTTATTTTGTAATGGTACTTTCTATGAAGACTGTACATACCTTAAGAAAGGGAATAATACACTTGAATATATTTATGGAATGGAATTCTAAAGGTACCTAAGGCTCTAAACACTAAAGGTATAACATAATCAAGTCATAGCTAATGTATGGATCAAGTGCAACACCGTAGATGGAAAACTAAAATAATGGCTAGTGAAAGGCCAAAGATTGACTCCCAAGGGGCCATCTCTTCTAACTAAATCTCAAATTCAAACTTTGGATTAAGATATACATCACCCTTTTAAATAGGTTATATTTTTTTCCTATCATTACTTATGTACAAGTATAATAGGTCTCATTATTGGACATTCTCTTGACTTCAAATGATATTGTTGCCTTGGGAGAGATTATAAGCCTTAGTATGAAGGTTCAAATATTTAGAAATGAGAAAAGGCTAGATGATGGGAATTTATATATGATGTCATATTTATTGGATGAATTACTTGGAATAGTTAATTAAACACATGAATAAATATGGTATCCATCATCTAAGTATGTGGATAATAAGATATGTGAAGACTATTCTTTCATGTTTTTCTATAGATTCGTAAATGAAAATAAAAGGTTTTATGAATAAATCTACCCCAAATTATATTAGGCCATTGATGGAACTTATATTCATAGTTTATCTAAGGAATTGATAATAATAATAGGAAAATGGGGGTACTATTGGTATTACCCCACTTACACAATCATCAATATTGAAGAAACTAGGGCACCTCCTATTTCTTACCATGACATGTCATATATAAAATTGTAGAACAAGAGGTAACCCATCAAGTTAACAATAAAATATATAAGGATGTTACCCTTAAAAATCATTCCCATTACTTTAAAACTCCTCTAAATATTAGTCATCTCTAATTTATGGCAAGGACCAATTTTAACCATGTTGGGAAGGTAAGATCCCATTATAATTTAAATGTGGATAAGTTCAGAGAATAGGGCCCTATAAAGAGAATCAAGAACTATTTTCAACTCTTCAAGGATAATAAGGGGATGAGAATAAAATATGGTTACCAATAATATGAACATAATGTTATCTTTATGAATTCATTATATGACATAGAGGTATGAACTTGGATGAAGAATAATCAGATGCCCATGATAGTCACATAAGCCATTCAATATGATCTACACATCAGAAAGGAGCATGAGAATGATATGGTGCATTAGGGCCAAAATTCATGGATTCATTAGTGGCCTCTAGATCAACCTTAGGACTCAATAGGATAAGGCCAACCTCCATCTTCTATATTGAAAGAGACAAATTTACAAGAGGAAGAGGCCAGTGGCCAAAGGGAGGAAAACCCCCAAATAATAAATTAATTTTTTCCAAGTCTCCAAGGCCCCTATCTATCTTCCACACATGAATATAATACTAATATAATGTTGGGTACAAATACTACAATGGAGAAGAGTACACTTCCTATAGATTGATAGAATAACACATTATCTATGACACCTTTACCTTCACTAAAAATGGTTACTCAAGTAAGTCTCCTAGAGTTTTTATAATATTCCTCCTTATATATTTCATCTATTCCTTAACCATTAGCATCTTAAAAAAGTGTACCTCCATCCATTAACACTACTAAGGGGACCTCCTCTTAATCACTTTTTACCAGACTAGTTTCCTTCCCATCCACACTACTTTCCACTATTATTGCTTCACTACTATGGCTCCTTAAATTTTTGCATCATACATATAACCTATTTTTTCCCCCATAAAAACTTATTGAAGGAGATATAAATTCTTTCCATTCTACTTGAAAACTTAATAATTATAGGAAAGAAATATATTTGATCTAGATACTCAGAATAATCCCCTACTGAGGAGGAAGCATAGGAAGAGGAACATGGACATTTGATACCCCTAGTTGAGTATTCAAAATATGAAGAAGAAGAAGAAAAAGAATAATATTAAAAAATTATGATAGTAAATAAGCATAAGTTAAGTGAAGATGGAGCCTTAGATAAAGAAGATGAAGTGGATAAATTAGAAAATTCTAAGGCATTGAGCTTAATAAGTTTACTAGAATAAGGAACTCCAATTGGTGCCCTATACTAACAAGTCCTCACCAAAGAGAAAAGGAAAAAAATAAATAAGGTAATTTCTTCTCTTATTTATTCTACCACTATTGTAAATAATTTATTTGTAGATTTACATTTGGCTATTTTTCAACCATCATTATCTATTACAGTCGATTATTCCAATATTTTGGAACCAACACAAATAAAAGCTCCAAAGAAAGGAGTTCTTTTTTGAGAAATTGTTTTAGTTTCAATTTTAAATACTAAAAAGCCACAAATCCCTCAGAAACCTTTATCTCAATTGGAGCTATCCATGCCACAATACTAACCTATATAGTCAACCACCATGAAAATTAAAAAAACACTAGGCTTGACCAGATATGTGGCTAAAGTCACCAAGTGAAGAAAAGCCTCATTTTTGGATAGAATATTTTATCCACCATTAAAATTCTTGATTCAAATAATAAATTAATTATCACTTATAAAAATAACTCTTTCACCCTCTACCTCTGAAGACCCAAGTCATATATAAGAAGAAGGGGCACTTATTATTCCCCGATTGGTTAAAAAGATGCAAGGAAAAAGGGATAAGAGATAGAATATGGTTACCACTAAATTACCTACATTCTCCACCTGATTTTAAAAATAAAGTGGAAGCATCCATAGGGTGAGGAAGAGGAAGGAATTCAATATAGATACAAGGGAAGAAATTGAGTTTGAATAAAGAGAAAATTTGTTTCCCTTGGATAATATCAAAAAGGAATCCCAACAATCCAACTAAATACACAAAATATTTTTGGTTTTTTGTGGATTTAACTAGGGAGGAAATGAAAGAGATGTATAAAATTAGTGAGGAGGAAAAATGAATATTAATTTAAATACATTATTCATCCCCCTTGTGAAATTGTTGATAATGTATAGAGTGTAGCCACTAGGATATATAACATTTTGAATAACATTAATGTTTTTGTAGGGGAAAGTCAATCAAAAAGGGAAAATTTGATTAAAATATGGCACAAAATAAAAGAATATGAGAAAAGCCTCACCTTTTTTATTCATATTTCTAGCAGTAATGTATTCAACCAACTAAACTTAATGTCCAGCCAAGATGTTGCCTGGGCCCTAAATTGTGTAATTACTAAAAGGGATGGTGCCCTTAACTAGAATTTGTAGATGAAGATTATAACAGGATATTTTTTGAATAAATGTAATGAGGGCTTGGAAATTCTGAAGGATATGAGGGTCACCAATGTGATAAACTTTGCTAGAGAGTTAGTCAATGTGCCAAATTTTGAAACACTCCTTAATCAAGTCATAAATAAATTTAATAATGAAGTTTAAGGAACAATGTAAGAAACTAATGATGATATTTTATATATGATAATTTTTATAAGGGTAGAGTGATAAAGGAAGAGGCCCTTGGTGCTGAGTTTGATAGCTTAGAAGTAGAACATACAAGGTTGATGGCTGAAGCCACCAAAATATTTAAACCTTCCTTGCCCAATATTGACCTTATTAACAAATAGTTTGAAGTAATACATGAATTATTTAAGAAAATAAAGTCTAAAAAAGGATATTTAGGATCAATCCCAAGCATAAAATAAATTTGTATTACTTCCACAGTAACATAAGCTTCCTAATTTCTTAGATTTGTAGTCATGCATACTTCAGTTGGGCTAGTTTTGATTCCTCAAGGAACTGCAATGGCCACTTTAGTTTATACAACTATCACCCAGCCATTTTATTCTATTAGTGGTGCCACATCAGCAGCCATATAAACATAAATATTTATTTTCATGTTTAGACTAAGTTTGAAAGTCAGATCCTAAATTATTTTTTATGTATATTATATTTTTAGTCTAGGAATTCTATTCTAGGCAAACACTTTTTACATGCATGTTTTGCATGATGATTGGCACACATTGTTATTTATATATATGTAAATTTATAATTGACTTGGAGGATAAGGCCTTCCCCTCCCCAAAACTATAAATATTTTTATCCTCCATATCCCAAAGGGATGATAATTTTAGATATTAATAGCAATAGGAAATTTTATAGATTATTTTGTAATTGGTCTTGATGTGCAAATCATATTCTTCTCCAAACCTATGAAACTCATAATAAGTTATGTAATTTTGGTATGTTTGTCTCTTAGTTTTAAATGAGTTGTATTTTCAATACAGTCATTCATGTTGTATTATTTATAATTTGAATTTCTTTTGTGTATTAATCATGATCCCCCTTTATAGATGTGCAAATGCAATCTTACAAATGTGTCAACCTTTGAGTATATATGCTTAAGTTTACTATATTATTGTTTCCTTGGAATCATAATTATGCTTGATTTTTTGTGTGATTATTGTATCTTACAAGCAACATTGGTTTCTTATTACTTCTTCAACCTTTTAGTTCAAGTGTTAGCTTATAAAGGTTTTCATCTTGTTTGGTCCATAAGCCTTTTTTTTTGCTTCATCATCCCCTCTTTTTTGAGTTTTTTTGGTGTTACCCACTCTAGGTTAAATAAATCATCAATCCACCTATATAAATTAGGTTTACATCCATCCATATCCAGTCTATTTTTTGTAAACAAATCACTTCACTCATTGTTATTCCACCAATAGGTTGTTTACAAAACCCAATACCCTACAACTTGTGCTTTGGAGTGAATATTCATTCATAGATCATGAAACATTAGAGGTTACCTCATAAGGTTTCCAATTGTGCATAAAATAAACATCAATATGATCTTCACATGTAGAGGACAAATTGGTATCTTCCATTTTCTTTTTTCTCTATAATATTCTATCTCTTCTTTCATTTTTTGTATTTATCTTATACTATACAATCTAATTATCTCTTCTTCAATATATTTTCTATCTCCTCTATAACCATTTTTATCTTGTATGACTTATTACATATATTATCCTACTATTCTCCTCTATTTTTCATAACCAATCAATGTCTATTTTGATACTTATCCTTCTATCCTCATACATCTTATCTAACCTACCCCAAAAATTTAGACTAGATATTCTAGTAATTCACATCTCATTAGGATCCTCCATATTTATACATGCCATCCTTATGTGCTTGGAACCTAAAAGAATAAATTTTGTTTTTTTCAGCCATTTATCAATAAAAATATTTCATATTAAGAGTGTTACCCTATTAAAGAACCATTTTCATATCCCCTCATATGAATTCATATTTCTTAGCATTGAATCTTGTCCAACCTTGAATGGCTCAAACTATCAAGAAGTAATTGAGTGTGATCTCAAACATATAATAAATTACTCACATCCAAGGTGTGCCAATGATTTCAAGGACCTCAATATTTTCCACAGTCCATTTAATTAGTTTTTTAATCTACATTATTTATCCTTACTATATATTTACCCTGTTTTAAGATCTAAGAGCACAAGATCTCCATAAAAGTGACCCATAATTATTCCTAATGAGATTTAAATAATGATGAATTTATTTGAGGCAATGACTCACTATTTAACTCAAATTTAGAGTATAAACTTTATTTGAGTGTTTTTTTATCACCCCTCTTATATTTATGCTGCCAATAGCTTCCAAAAATCCAATGGATTGTTCCATCTAGACATTAGATAGAAAAAATCTATGCAACACCAAAAAATTTTGACATAAAATCTAAAACTTTGGTTATAGATAGTTATGAGGTTTGTTAACTTTAGTTATAGATAATATGTCATAGAAGTTTGTATGAGGTGTTTTGTACCCAACATACGCATCCCATTATTTTTTTAGAATAGGGACCCAATATTATTTTTGAATTAGCATATATAATTATCTTTAAATTCATATAATAGGAAAGGCCTTATGTATTGAATTGAATATATAATTTGGTAGACATATGAACATACCTTTTCACCCTTTTTGGACTAACCTACTAATGATTTTCATAAGTTTTGTATATAAAAACATTTGGCTCATTTTGTTTATAAAAATTCCTTGGTATAATTAATTTACACAAAATGGTATTCAATTATTTTGTTCAAAACTTTCATTCATCAAACTCTTTAAAACATACTTTAGGTCTTTGGTGGTTTTGTTCAGTGATTCTCTTTAGAAATTTTGATAGATGGATTCCTTTGACACATTTTGGGTCTTTAGTACGCCATATTTTACATATACTACACAAATTTACTCTTCAAAATTATCCTTTAGAGATTTTTTTAGAATAAAGTGTTCAAGATTTCAAGGTGTGGGACCCTGAAGTCATATTCACCTTATATTATAACACTTTCCCATTTTATTTTCAACCACTATTCTTATAGAACTAAGTCTCCAATGTATTAAATTTTGGTTTATATAGGTATTTATAGGATTTATTTGATAAATATACTTTGGAAAAATTACTTAACTCATTTAAGAATTCAATGAAAATGTTTGATAATTTTGTTTAGAAAATTCATCTAACATGTTCCGATCTTTAGTATTTTTGTTTGGCAGAAGAGTTTGACACATTTAGGTCTTTGGAAAACTAATTAATGGATTTAAAAAGAATTATTTAGGTCTTTTTCAAAATAATTTGGAAAATTTTCTTTGGATACTCACCCACCTCTTGAAAATTCTTATATCCTGACTCTTAACTTCTAACTACCAAAAGACTCATTACTTAGTAAACCAAAGCTGAAGAAGTGACAAAACAAAACTTATAAATTAGAAATTATGTAGCACTCCTACTAAATTTAAATGTTTCTTACATGGAATACCTTTGAAATTAAGTGTTAGAGTTTAAATAAAAATAAATAAAAAATTTATAGATGTTGGACATCAATGGTGAACAAACTAGAAATCAATGTCAAATCTATATCAAAGTAGTTCAAATGATGATGTGCCCATTCGATATCAAAATAAATTGTGAAATAAATTTATCTCCTATAATATATCCCTATCCACCAGTGTCTCTAAATTTATATCAAACTCATGAGATCCAAGTGGTTGAATTAAAAACCAAATCAATATTAGCTAGTTGAATAGAAATGGCATTCCTATTTAGATCATTCTGGGTAACTCTCCCTCTTTCAATGTTTTCCATAAAATATTTCAATGAGGACATGGATACACTCTTAAAACCTACAATATTTAATAGTGATTATACCAACTACTCAGCACTATGTCAGTTCATTAACTAGGTTGGCGTACATATGCATGAGGATAATTTGACTCCAACTCAGTGCTAATTGGCCACAAACCTCCTCCCACTCAAGATTTAAGGGTTATAATTCATATATATGAATCTATAAGTCATGTATTGTATTAACCTCCTACAATATTTACTATTCATTAGCAATATATCTAGAGGAACATTCCTACATCATGTCGATCAAAAAATAATCATTGTGTACATCTTTGTTGTTGTATTTCAAATAGATGTCTCCCTCCATATTTAATACAAAACTTATGATTTGCATAAATTAGTGGCATGGAAGAAATAAAAATATATTGATAAGACACTCAATAGTTATATTCTCCCTAGAGAAATAATCAATTTGAAAGATAAGTAGCCCACACTAGTGACCAAACTCATAATGGGAATCTAGATTGGGATGGTCCTATTAATTAGGATATTTGTCTACTCAAAAATTTAATTCATAAACTTAGAATGGGTGTCCTTGTTTTATTTGGTAAGGACATCAAAGTTGATTTTTAATCTTAGTGAAGTGATTGGAGAAAAGATATAAGAGAAGATATTGCATAAGGACAAGAGGCCTCTAAGAGGTCACTTCTATATGATGTCTTACTTACTTGACATAGTCTTTGGATAGTTTACATTAATAATATCTCACTTTAGATCCCCCTATATACTACATAAATAATCAGATATGTGATTCTTACTCCATTCACATATATGTGTACACTCACAACAGTTTTTGAATCTTTGAGAAGATCTACCTCTAGATATGGAAGGCCATCCAAAATCATTCTACCTAGGATATAAAATAACATCATAGATATGTTATTGACTAGGGGATACTATTTTTTATACATTTATTACATGGTCATCATAGTTATAGACCATCAAATTACACCTTTGTGCCTCCCAGAGTATGTCTTAGACAAGTTACCAGAGAAATAACTAGGCACTAGTTATGTTGGGGCATCAATGAGGACATGTATAATAAAAAGAAAACTTACCTTCACTACTCTCACATAATAATTTTAAGGATGTGTTACACTAATTGAAAACACATCTATGAGTTAGGGATGTATATATAGTAATATTCCTTAGATTTATTTCCATAAAGGGGTTGGAATCCCCATGGATATGTACAAAACCATATCAAGGGACTTAGCATCAAATATCAACATCATCCATATGATCATGATTTTTGGTTCCTTAATGATCAAAATTATGACCAAGATAGGGAGAGTTCATAATCAATTCAATTAAAAAAATACCTTATGAACATTATTTAAGGGGAATCATCCATTTCTATAAAGGAGGAAAGGAATAAACTCCCCTAGATGGAGGATGGGATACACCAAAATTTTGGACTAGAAGACTTACTCAACTAGCCAAGAAGTAAGGGCATCCCTTGTAGACACCCCTTGTGGCACTTAAAGTAGTGAGCAAAGAATAAGGGATGCCAAATACCTTTCTTGGGGTAAAATAAGATGACCTTATGTATATTTATTCTTAAAAAAATTAGGGCCCTATCCAAGATGATGTTCCATTAGTTTTAAAGGTCATTATGGTTACCTTAACCACACAACTAACTCCTTCTATAGATACCAAGATAACTATTTGTTATACAAGGAATCCCAATGCTCATCCCCCTCCATAGAGCCTAGTTTTGGAAGACATAATAGTGGATATATCACACAAAGAGGTAGTTAGAGGGGAGATATATGATGAGGAGGAATAATTATAAAGATAAAAAATCTTGAGACTCCAGGACTCAAAGGGAAAGGCACCATTACATGAGAAAACATTAGGTGAGTGAATACCCCCTCCAATTTCCATTACCCCTTATATTGATCATATTTATCTTTTTAATATTAGTTCATTTGATACTATTTCATTAACCCCTCCTATTCCCCCTCTTATTTTTCTCCCCAAAGTGGAGGTATTTCCAATTAAACCCTTTGTTCAACCAACTCTACTAATTATAAAGGTAGAGGATCCCTCTGGTACCCTCATAGTTCTTAATTCCTTAGTTGGTATTCCTCTGATGGCTCCTCATATATCCATTCTTACTATTCCTATTTTTTTTTCGTTCCACTACTATTCCATGATCGATAAGAATAAAGAAAAAAAGCCACAAAGAAAGTAAAGGGAGCAGTAACAACTCCCTAGTTGTCACATCTTGATTTCTCTATCTAAGATTAATAACATTTTATCTATGGATTATTATGGTTGATAAATTGATGAAAAATTATTTAATTAAATTTTATGACATATGTTGTTTATGGGACATTTGTATGTTGTTTATATTACTGATTAAACTAGTATGAATTAATTGTAATTGTATATTCTTTACATTATGATCATGTTTTTAGTTTATACAATAGTATTTTATGGTTATATGATGATATTAAAAACTAAATACCTTATTTATCTTAATTTGGATGTAGGATATATCCATGCCTTAGAGCATGATGGGGGGGAGAGCATCATCAGATAGGATGGCATAGATGGAGGTGTTGGGGAATGATAGAAGAATAAATAAAAACCCAAACACACACCATGATAGTTAAAATTACTTATATGCATTGATTGAATTGTTAATTGAAGTATGCCATTTATATTATCTATATTTATGTGATTGATTATGTGCTTTAGTTGTCATATAGTCTTAGTTTAATGCTTATGTGGATCTAATTATGTGATTGCATTATGGCTATAGTACATAGATTGAGTACAGAATGTTGCTTTATAATTATTTCATGTTATTATATTCATGATTATTGATGTTATTGATTTAATCAATAAGTAAATATATATGTTTAGTATTTACCTAATGCTTCCCATAGACTAACTAGAGTGTCCTTAAAATGCCTTAATACACTAGTTAGTTATTATGATATTCAAGAAATATCATTGTTTAGGCTTAATTACTTTATGTATAAAATATAGTTAAAGAAATTTAGGAAAATATATATAATGGGAATGACAAACAATTGTGTTTTTATAATATCATTATGTTTGATGTTTGGTATAATGATTGCTTGATTTACTATTACAATCAAAAGCTTGTTATTGACTACACACTAGTAAATTTGCTATTGAAAGTCATGATAATGTTAATCATTGCTAAGTTGGTTTAATGACTACCTAAGCTATTCTATGATCTAACCTTAACTAATGGGGTCAAATACATTGACATTAGTATATGAGTTTTTGGTTTCATTGATTTGATATACTTGGGTAATCAACATCATTTGAAATGATTTTTAAGTGGACTTTGTACAGTTCATACACAAGAATGTTAGATCGAAATACCATGCAGAGGTTAAAGGATTAAAATATTGATTATTTTGGAAAAATAAAGATATTAGGGATTTTTATTAGCTCTAATTTGAGTTTAATTTAATTAAGAAAACAAATTTATGGATGACCAAGGTTTTTACATGATGGGAACAATGGTGAACTAGGAGTTTTGGATAGTCTTAGTTACATGCACTGATTAATGGAGAATTTTTTGAAGAGAAATGATGCTAAGGAGATAGAGAGAAGGGCATGATAAATAATTACAAGGAGAAGAAAGTCTGAGAAGAGAGAAGAGGGTGGTGAGATATTATGGTATAAGAAATTACAAAAATTGGAAGCAATATGAAGGTTGGTGAATTTAATTTCATTGGTTTTTGTTTGAACATAAGAAGTTTAGTGTATTTTGTCATGTTATGTTTTTTAGTAAATTCCTTACTATAATAGTAATAGATAAAAATTCAACCTTGTGGATGCATCAGCCATCCATAGAACTAAATATTTATTCCTATTGGCTAGGAATGCATAAAGATATTATGGTGGATTATTGGTTAGCTTTAGTTTGTTTATCTGAAGTGTAACCCATGGAAATTTGAATAACTATAGTTGGGTCTTAGCTTATACAAAATATAGTGTGTATTTTCAAAAGTTGAGCTTGTATCACATAGACTATGTATAATGTGTCAAAACCCTTATCACAGATATGTGGTTATGAATATGTCCAAACTGTGGTTATGAATATGTCCAAACCCTAAGCATGTATATTTAACAAGACTATGTGTATGTTTTGATTTTACTGAGGTAAAATATTAGGCTTGAGTAAGTCTTTTGTATGAAATGGGATGGTATTGAAATTCTATGTGTACTTATTATAAAATGATTCCCCAACTATGAAATGTCAATCCATTTATTAGGTTTTATCCTATAAAAAATGGATTATATAATTTTGAATTTGAAACCCTGATCATGTATAAAAATACTATGATTATATTTTTTTATAAACCTTGTGAAGGAAAATATATGTCAGAGTAAGTTGTTTATGTTTTATATGGTTTTTAAAATCATGCCATTCCAAGGTAAATTTTGTGAGTGGTTAAGTTCCATATTAAGAGTAAGTTTAATATTTATCTAGAATTATTATATATGAGGATATTGTTATACCCATTTTGATATCTAATAATGTATTCATGTCATTGATATTATGATGAGATGGATATATGGATATCATATAATTTCACACACACACACACACACACACACACACACACACACACAGGTCATTACATATGATTTGTATAGTGTTTATGTAATGTGGGTAATAAATTCAAGTCCTTTTTGGAAAATTGTAAGTGATCTAGAATCCTTTAGTATAATCATTTTATTTCAAAAGTTTAGTCAGCTAAGTCAAACTTTGAACTAAGCTTGAGGTATTTATCAAAGACTATGCCTTGACTATATGGATTGTATAGGAGATTTGTTTGTTTTATATAAATTTGAGTTGATAGTTAATTTAGAAATTTGATCATCAAACATCTTTGAATGGTATTTTTAGTTTATTTAACTTGAATTAAAGGAAATGAGGGTAAATAGATTTGGTATATTTTTCTAGTGTTAATAGATTACGAATCACAGGTTAAAATTAAGGGAATGAAAATACGGGATTCATGGAAAATAGGAATCTTATGTTTGATTTGTATGCTATTTTTAGAATAGGTATTTATATTAGTTTTGTTTGAACTATATGAAGTCCATAATGGAAAATATGAATTTGAAGTATAATAATAGTATACATTATACTCTAAGGGTATGGAATACGAATACTCAAAGCATAATGAATACTCTATTAGTTTATGATAAAATTGTATTTTAATATGTGTAAAAACACATATATATAATATATATTTTATATGTATATAGGTACATATATATGGTAGATATATGTATAAGGGATATATGTACACATACATATATATACCATATATTTGTATGTATGAGAGGTGTTCTTATAAATATGGAATATATTATGACTGTTAAACAAGATATAAAACCTATGAGGGTAGTATTATATGATTATATGCATACAACTCATTAATAGTAAAAAGATTTTATATGAAATATGGATTTTTGTTTAATGTGAGTTAATACATTAAATATAAGGTATTTGATCCTTGATATTATTTATGAGTAACTTGTTGTTAATTAATAAATGTGTACATGGAAATAAAGTGTGGTAAATGTTGTTTGTCATATATGGTACTAAATTTGAGTTAGTTTATGAAATTTAGTAACTTTTAAACTAAGTATATAACATACCTAGATGGTATGTTGTTTTAAGGACTGTACCTATTTACATTTATTAGTTATGTATTAAATAATATGATTTAAGATTCGTTGTGTATGTTTAACAACTAAATATATGTGCTTTAATTATTTTCATACTTAGCATACTTTATGTGTACTGATAGGAACTAATCCAATTGAATCAATTGGTTATGTTTTAATTAAGCAAATATCACATTTATGGTGCTGAATAAGTAGTGAGATAGACTTCATTAATTTAGTTAGTATCATCAATGCAAGATGAGGTAATTTGATCAAGTGGTGTGTATGACTTTGACTTATCTGATAGATCAGTAACTACTTGTAAACTTTGGCCAAATTAATTTTTAGCTAAACATTGTCATTTCATATGTTTGATTTACATGTTTGTGCAATATCATTTTAGAATGTATTTTATTTGTGGTACACATCATGTATTAGATATATTATAACACATAGGCACTAGCTTGTCTCTCTGGATTCCCACACCATTACTATCTACCCATCCATGAAGGGAGGGCCATTCCCTACTTGGAAAATTGTGTATGGGATTGATGGTCCATGATTAGTGTGGAAAAGTGCTTGGATGATGATCTCCCTCTCCACAGTAATACTTCATTATAGAATACACTTGAGATTACAATATTATACTAGAGTTCATTATGACTCATGGTCCATGGAGCCTTGTATCTTGTAATATATTTAATATTCTAACATTATTCTTGATGAAAATGTAATATTTATTTATCTTTACATTGAAAATAGTGGTTGTATATTGTATCAGTTATGGCTGAAATTATGTAATTACCTTTTGGAATATATGTAGTTAAATTGAGTAAATTAATATTATACCTGATTTTATTATTATGATAGTGATCAGTAACTGAATAGATTATTACACACCTATTTTATGGTTAACATACTTTGTTAAATTTGGATCAATAATTAGATTCTCATGGTGAAGTCTAATGTATGAGTATGTGAAATTAATTTTTTTAATACATTATTCTAGTAAATCCCAGTGGGGATGTTACACCAGTTACATGTGTCATATACATAGTTAAGTCTACCAGTTCCCCCTTTAAGTCCCTCTCAATATAAAACTATGATAACCACTAGGAAGGTTGAGAAAAAGAAAAACCCATGTTACATAGTCCATCCACTACCAAAATATGGTGGAGTGGATTGGTATAAAATAATATGGCCTTCACTCCCTAATCCCCTCTTAGAGAAAAATCTGAGGCATACATCAAGGTAGATATTAGGTGAGACTACAAATTTGGACACTCAACCCATAGATCTATTATATTTAGTCCTCCCATAGTGTTAAATAGACACACAGTCAGAGGCTTCGAAAAGGCATAATCTAGTAATTACTAAATTTCCCACTATAAGTACAATATTTAAAAAATCTACAATGAGTGTACAAAGGGTCAGAAATAGGAAGCTAGAAGATGAGACTAGAAGAGTAGTTATAATAGATGAAAGGAAAGAAATGTTTACCTTATCTAAAGGGAACGATAAAAAATTAGAGAAATCCCTATATATAGAGGATTTTAAATCTTATTTGAAACACATGTGGATGCTCTAGTAGAGATACATGAAGGAACATAAATGGTGAGGAGAAAATTAGAGCAAGAACCAAAACAACTAAGAGAATAACATCAAACTTTCCATGTTCCATCCCAAATAGATATGTATGTCTAAAGTGATACATCTCGGTTGTATAATACTATTTAGGTTATTATTGAAATGAGAGTAGAATTGACACCCCATATAGCACAGACTACCAAACAATTTAATTCTTTAAAAATAGATGAGAATAAACTAAACTTTTACAACTAGAAAAACATATGGGAACTTGAACCTAATGGTACCATTAGAGGCTTAAAATTACTTAAACTTGGTGGTCATTAGAACTTAAGAGTACAAAGAGTGGATTGATGTAGTTGAGGCAATGATGCTTAAATACTCAAAACATGAAACTCTCACATGGAAAATTTTGGGTGAACTAAAGATTTTAGAGGCCAAGGATTTCATTAGAAGAATTATAAATAGGAATAATTTTTACCAAATATTATATAAAGCTTCATAAAACCTAAAATAGGATATACAAGGGAAGACCCTAGAGGAAATAGAGGTCGAGCTCAATTTTTCTAGGAAGGTCACTAAAGTTGAGTTTTTTAGATCTAACTTTAAGAATAAAAAGGATAAACATGAAAGGATCATAGAGAAGGTAAATAATGTGCATATTAATCTACTACTTAACATGTTTATAACTAGATACTAGTATTACATTAACATAAACATTATCAAGCTCTAAAAGTGAATAATAGTTTTATCACTTCAACTCCCAGTTCAACACAAGCATCCACTTCAGCAACTCCAATAACCTTGAATGCCATGAAATCATCTAGTCAAACTTGACTTTAAGGACAATTTTACATCTATACATGTAATAAATACTTAATTTTGCACTTATAATTTACTTACACTTAGAGTATACATGTAAATTTACCTAAAATATTTGTAAGCATTTACATTTTACATTGCTTTACATAGTTCAACTAATTTTGACATAAATGTAAATAGTTATAAGCATTAAAAAAAAGCACTTTTAAGGATAAAATTATAATTGAGGTTATAACTGTGTCATGTAACCATGAGTTCACATACACTTGGAGGATGAGGTGTCCCCTCCCCAAGTCTATATATTTATTTAATATCACATTCTAAAGGTTTGGAAGATTTTATCAAATGAGAATAAGTAAATTTTAATTTAATGCAATTGTGTTGGTGTTCTCTTATTCCATTCATGTGATACTAAGGCTTTTCTTTTTTGTTTTTAATAATATAGTGATTTGAAGTGTGCAAAAGCTACAAATTTATTTTGATTATTTTAAGAATAAAAAGGATAAACATGAAAGGATCACAGAGAAGGTAAATAATGTGCATATTCATCTACTACTTAACATGTATATAACTAGATACTAGTATTACATTAGCATAAACATTATCAAGCTCTAAAAGTGAATAATAGTTTTATCAGTTCAACTCCCAGTTCAACACAAGCATCCACTTCAACAACTCCAATAACCTTGAATGCCATGCAATCATCTAGTGAAACTTTATTTTAAGGACAATTTTACATCTATGCATGCAATAAATACTTAATTTTGCACTTATAATTTACTTACACTTAAAGCATACATGTAAATTTACCTGAACTATTTGTAAGCATGCACATTTTACATTGCCTTACATAGGCCAACTAATTTTGACATAAATGTAAGTAGTTATAAGCATTAAAAACAAGCAATTTTAAGGCTAAAATTATAACTAAGTCTATATATTTATTTAATATCGCATTCTAAAGGTTTTGAAGATTTTATCAAATAAGAATAAGTAAATTTTAATTTAATGCAATTGTGTTGGTGTTCTCTTCTTCCATTCATGTGATACTAAGGCTTTGCTTTTTTTTTTGTAATAATATAGTGATTTAAAGTGTGCAAAAGCTACAAATTTATTTTGATTATTTTAAGAATAAAAAGGATATACATGAAAGGATCATAGAGAAGGTAAATAGTGTGCATATTCATCTACTACTTAACATGTATATAACTAGATACTAGTATTACATTAGCATAAACATTATCAAGCTCTGAAAGTGAATAATAGTTTTATCACTTTAACTTCCAGTTCAACACAAACATCCACTTCAGCAACTCCAATAACCTTGAATGCCATGCAATCATCTAGTCAAACTTGAGTTTAAGGACAATTTTACATCTATACATGCAATAAATACTTAATTTTGCACTTATAATTTACTTACACTTAGAGCATACATGTAAATTTACGTAAACTATGTGTAATCATGCACATTTTACATTGCCTTACATAGGCCAACTAATCTTGACATAAATGTAAGTAGTTATAAGCATTAAAAACAAGCAATTTTAAGGGTAAAATTATAATTGAGGTTATAACTGTGTCATGTAACCATGTGTTCACATACTCTTGGAGGATAAGGTTTCCCCTCCCCAAGTCTATATATTTATTTAATATCACATTCTAATGTTTTGGAAGATTTTATCAGATGAGAATAAGTAAATTTTAATTTAATGCAATTGTGTTGGTGTTCTCTTATTCCATTAATGTGATACTAAGGCTTTGCTTTTTTGTTTGTAATAATATAGTGATTTGAAGTGTGCAAAAGCTATAAATTTATTTTGATTATTTTATCAATATATTCTAATTATAGATTTTCAAATGATTTTTAATGTTATTATATCTTATTAATCAATTATTTTAAACTATGTCAATATTCTTAGTATAGTTTTTTATTTTGGTATAGTTTTCTAAAGTGGGTGCAAAAACTGCCTTAGATGCCTTCTCAGTTTGAGTTATAACCTTCCAATTAACGGTGTCAAAGAGAAAATATAAATGAATCAACATTAATTTTATACCATTATGTTCCCTATACAAGTCCTCCCAATACTTCATAATTGTGTTTACCTGTGAGTGTGCAATAACTACAAGCAGTGTTCACTAGTTTTGAAAGGACTTGTCCACTAAGAAACCAACCTATGAAGTGACCCTTTGAGATCACATAAAAATATTTTATAGTATACCTTACATCCTTTTAAAGTTTATTTTATTGATAAATACCCAATATATATTAGGTTTCACCCATCCATGCCATCGTTTAGGTTTGATTTCTCTACTAGGATTCATTTCACTATAAATAAATCTAGTTAACAACCTGCATGCTCTACTTGATATTCCACAAAAAGTTTGTTTAACACATACTTGAACCTCATTCCCTATTTTGTATTTTACCTCCATTGAGATCCTAAAATGTTAGAGGCTACCTCATTTAAATTTTTTTTGGTGTATAACACCCACATCAACAAAAAAATCTAGTGCTAGGGTAAATTTTAGTGGCCCATATAAAAATTAACCTTGGTTTTTTTTGTGAATCTCTAAGTATGTTTTTCAAAAGTCTAGAGAAATTTAACATAAAATTTTTAGGTGAGAAGGTGAATGGATAAATGAATCATAATGAGGTTTAGAATCTAGATGGGCGTGTAACTATATAAAAAACCTATAGACTGACTGTGCCTTATTTTTATATTGATCACACCTCTTCACCGCTGAGTGATAGAGTTGATGGAAAAAATAACAATGCTAAAAAATGATAGCTATGATTTCATTTGAAAACAATACTATAATTTAATAGTAATATTATCAAATGATATAAATGCTATCATTTGATAATAATGATATCAAACAAAAATAATGTTGTCATTTCATTGAAATGCTACCCAATAACAGTAATGTTGTCACTTGGAAATAACATTATAATTTGATAACATGATTGTAAAATGATAGATATTATTATTAAATGATAATATTTTGTCATTATATAGTGTTTTTATCATTTAGTAGTGTTACTACCATTTTATAGTATTATTATCATGAGATAACACTACTATTATTTGACAACATTATTGTAATTTTATAAAATCATTATCATTGATAGATTTGGTGTTACTTGGTAGAAGTTTTTTTTCAAAACCATCACTTGACACTTCCTTCATCCCTTTCCTAATACTAAAAGTAATCATTATGAGATATGGGTGGAGGTCTATTTACATATAATGGTGAATAAGCTCATAATGAGTTTCAACAAAGTGGAAAACTATATTTATATGTATGAAATTTATTTTATAAAGTAGGTGAGATGACCTAGAAAACTAACTTACACCCAGATAATTTAGGCAAATCAAAATTGTTCACCACACCCTAAAAATAGCCAAATTCCAATTTATAAAATTGAAATATTCATCAATTAATGAATAATAGCCACTAAAATTTACCTTGGATACTGTTATAAGGAGGGCCACTTATGTGCCTTCCCTAGTGAGAGGTTACCTATTATGTTGAGTTTCACTAAAGACACCCAAGAGAGTTACCAGGTCTATAACCCAAACTAGTTTTTTAGTTTTACCCATATCAACACATTGAGGGCCTATATATGTATCAATTGTTCTCAATATATCAAGGGCTAGAACACCATCTCTAGTAAAAAATATGCATCTCATTAATCATCCTATGGCCTAAAAACATACTTGGTTGGTTGGATCTTTCATTGATATACTAGGATATGTGCAAAATTTGACCAAAAACCTAGAGAAACATCTACCTTATTTCTCCCCTTTAGGAGGAAGGATAGATGAACACATTAAGTCTTTCAAGGATGTATTAAGATTAATTAATGTTACTAATGAAAATGTTGCATGCAAGGTTTTACATTTTACTTTATATGATGTTTCCTATGATTGGGACCTCAACCTTCAAGATAACTCCGTCACTTCCTCAAATGCATCTCAAAGCACAATTCTCTCCCAATTTAGACATGTTAATAGCCATGGACTAGTGCATCAACATTTTACTATCAAGAAAAGGGATCCTACTGAGCCAATTTAGTATTTTAATACTTGATTACATAATATGTACACTTGGATTAACCTATAATATAGGCTAGATGGATCATTTCTATTGTATATGTATAGCAATTCTCTTGACCCAATCATTATAGTGTTCTTATGGAGAGTTGTTGTTGTCACCTCTCTAGATTTAGAATACGAAGAGGTTATTAAAATTTATAGATGTCACTCCAAATATTATGATAAAAATTCAACCCTAAAATATTTGGTATTCAAAATATTAATAATTGACATTCTGAAAGATCTTAAACACTCGTTTATAACTCCATTTATGAGCAAAATTAGTCAAAAACTTGATTTCCTTCATTGACGTAAACCAATGTTTTGATATTTTATATCTCCTCAGGTATATTAAGGACACTAAAATACTTTTAAATATTTAATAACATAAAAAAAAAATCCATGTCAAATTTTAAGATATTTCACCTAATAAAACTCAAAATATGCACTTTTTAATGTTTCTTAGCTTGCATAATCTCATTTTTTAATGTTTAAAGGTATCCATTTTGGAATTTTATTAAGTATTATGATGCATAAATAACTAATTATTTTTTTATTATGAAAATTAATAATTCTTATAACCATTACAACCATTTTATATTCTCAAAAAAATAATTAAACCTCTCAAAAAATGCTTTTCTAACTCTCTCTCTCTCTCTTGCTTGCTTGAAACCCAACAACTTGTACCTTTACATTTATACATTATTTATTTTAAAAAAATTATTGAATAAGTTATATAAGGTTATTAATTCAACATAATATCTCACACATCTTTTAATTTTCAACAAAGAACTCAAAAATGCATTCACATCTCCAAAAACTGAGCTATTAGGGTTTTAGAAAGGTTTTAAAGCACCTTTTCTTCTTAACAATTTTTCTTCAAGTTAATTTTATAAAACATAAAAATAATTAATATAATATTTAGGTAATATTTTACCATATAGTTTCATAATATCATTTTAACCAACTCTTCTTATCCTTCACGAAATGAACATTTAAAAATTTCCATTACAAACTTGCAACTAGCTTGCTAAAGGAATATAAGAAACTTATGCCAAAATTTGGACCTATGATCCATTATTGAGCATGGTTTTGGCTTGATTGAGGTTATATTATTTTATTTTATATATTACTTAATATTCACCCCATGAATGGATCCTTCTAAAAAACTTGTATATAAACAACCTTGACCAATGGTGGCAAAATTTGTCAACATTCTTGACGACCCTATTGGGATGTTTATCTAATAAGCACTCAATAAAATTAGACTTAACCATTGGGATATGTATTAATGAAAATATAACCAAATATTAAACTTAAAATTCCTTCAAGTAACTACAACACTTATACATACTCACTTAAATAATTGAAAACTAATACAACTACAAACTAAAAATGTACATAACAACACTTGGAGGAAAGTGAAATATAACACCATTATGTATAAGATGAAATTAAATATTGATCAAAAAAATATTATTCATTTTCCATGTGGCTTATAAATATTATGAACAAGCTACTATTTGAGTGTTATTCTAATTGGATCATCTCTTTTCCTACTTGTCAACCTCTTTGGCTTATCTCTAATGGAATCACCTGAAGCAAATATATATCCAATACAAAAAAATTATTCTTTTAGTTCAATTATAAAATAATTTTTATCTTCAAAACTAAGAGATATCTCCAATTTAACCACATTATAATCCATAGGAATAGATGTAACTTCAGCCTTTAGTGGCTCACTAGAACACTGTTCTTATCTTTTTGTGACATCTTTAGATATGTCATCCTGATTGTCAACTACTAAATTTTTTTAAAGATCCTCAAGGATCTCCAAATAATTATATATAGCTTCATCAAGGTCTAATTGAGATATAATTTGATCAAAATATTATTGAATATGCTTTACAAACTTGGCAACCACTTTATCAATGTCTTTACAAGGAGATGTAGACCTACAAATATTATAAATGTCTTAAATCAACTCAATGTAATACTACCACTCTTCATCAAAACCTTATTGATCCTCACTTGTATCTTCTTGAGGTTCATTTGGAATCACTACATATTTTTTTATGTCTTTAATTATCTCATGTCTAGGGATGTTACCTTATGAAACCACTATTGTAATCTCACTAGATGTTACCATATCATATTAAACATCTTTGTGAGACCCTTATTGAGTCTCAATTGTATCTAAAATTTGTTTTTTCTCTTCAAAGGTTGAAAAATGATGTTATTATATGTTATAATTAAATATCATTTGGCTAACACAACTATTTGGTAATTTTAACCTAAATAAAGAGTTTGACATTACAGTAAAGATTCCATAGGTCTTGCTTGGTGTGGAGAAAGAAGCTGAGTAGAGTTCATGTTAAACAAAGGATACAAATTTATAGATGGAATGAGTGGCCTAAGGATCTAAAAATTTCTCAAAAAACTTTTTAAACACTTTAAGCTTGCTTAAAGTACAATTTGATTTACTACAAAGCAAGAAAATAGTTTCCAAGTAGCTTTCATGGTATTCAAGCAATTTAGGGTCATAAAAAATTCTACATAAGCCTCAAAAAATCATTTGGAGCTTCAAAGGTTCAAGAAAAGGTCCCTATCATAAGCCTATGTGAGCCATACCATCCCGAAGATGTCACACAAGAACAAACAAACTAGTTACACATTCTATAAATGTACTTAGAAATCCATGTGTGGATATAAAATCACATGAAATTAAATGTATTCATGCTAAGAACATGCTTTTAAAGTTTCATGTTTGTACGAGCTTTCTAGCCTAAGTTATGGAGATTCAAATTGGAACCTATAGAGTAGTGCATCCATAAGAGTGTGAAGTTTGAGCTCTATAAAATGGTCATCTAGGTTTAAAAGGTCCTTATAAGGTTTAAATTTGATCAAGATCAAATGTTCTACATGAAATCACATACTTACAAATAATATATAATGGTTTGTGATAGAGTCAAATGAGTCAAAAGGTCCCTCAGTTAAAATACCTTAAAAGGCTACAAGTTGGACATGATCTAACAATATAGGTTCATTGAGAAAAGATCCAATGATGCATGTTCACTAAAAATATAGTGGGTCTAAGTTAAATCAATGATCAATATTTGATCATACCAATGATCCAATGATGTGATATCGATAGGTAGGAAAGTGGGCCTAATGAATTTAAAGGATCATGTTTTTTCATACATTATGATTCAATAGTGAGTTAAATTTAGAAAGTCAGTGGATCTAGATCAATGGTTCACATTATTTTGTACATAATTATTCAATAGAGTGAGTTAGGTCAACATGGATAGCATATATTAATGAAAAATGAGAGGTTTCCATGTGGCTAAAGTGTGTTAGGTTACTAGGAAAATCAATGGCTGGCATGCGTCTCATATAAAGAAAATCAATGATCTAGGTTCAAAGTTAAAAGACTAAGGGACTTTTGATGGGAGGTCAAACATTTGACTAGGGTCAAAGTAGGGAAAATAAGGTCTTTTAGGGTCATACATCTACCATTAAATCTTAATATATTTCCATGAAAAGGACATAGTGATGTAGTCAAGGTAATCAATGATAAAAGGGCACCATTGAAGCTAAATATTGACCTCTGATTCAAATATCTATGGCACATATGGTTCATTCTATGATTGTGTTTGTGATTATTTCAAGAGGTATCCATGTATGTAATGAGTTCTCAGTTTATATGGATGATAAAAAGCAAAAATAGGTCTTTTAGACCTATTGAATATCAAAAGAGGATATGAAATCTATAGGTTTACATCGATAGAAGGGGATATAGGAAAAAAATAAAGGAGATTGGTTTTTTATTTATCGAAAGATTTGGGTCCATGTTTTGATTGAGGGTAGATATAGGTGATTATGTAAAGGGTCCTCATCCTTCAAGATGGCCATATTTTTTTTTACAAATATCCACCTAAAATAGATAGGGTCATGATTCTATCAGATCCATGAGCATGCAAGTTTTGTCTTTAGTGACATATGGTATGAATATTTAAATAAATGAACCTAGTGGTTGGGACTTGTAGCTAGGAGAATTAAATGCATCCTCAAAACCTTTGGGGACATTCTCATTTGGAAATCCATGATTAGTGTCTTAATTGATCAAAAAGGTGGTAAGGTATTCATTAGAGTAAAATGTGGTAGATCAAGTGCAATTACTAACCTAGGATGGTGTTTTTCCTCTTTGATGTCATGCTCGCACATTCTTTCTCTCTCTCTTCTCCTATATATCCTTGTCTCATTACCATTATGGGGGTTCTCAGCTATTATAATTTTTTATTCTTTTTTGGGACAAGGATACTCATTGAGACTCTTGCAAAAGTGTGATCATTTTATATGGCTAAACACTATCAAAATATTATAAGAACTACCTTTTGAAGTAATAATATCAATTCTTTGCCTATCTCTTATATTCAATCAGTGCTTATTATACTTATATATGGTGAATTTGTGAAGGTGAGTATTCCTATTTTACTATCCTTGTGTTTTCCTCTTTGAAGGTGTTTTCAAGCTAACTTATAGGTCTATATTAGTGTTCTACTTATAACATCTTTTATGAAATATTTATGGAACTAGTGAGATTATAAAGTTATGTGTGCTATAGATGTCTTATGCCAATCTAGTGGGGTTCAATATTGTATGAGTCCATGTAACTTTGGTGCATCACCCCTTTATCCTTCTTAGGATCCCTTAAACCATTTATAACCCTTTTTTCATTAATTTAATTTTGTTTAGGTGAGCATCAAGAGGAACCTGACCTTCTTCAGAGGTTTAACTCCATCATAGGTGACACTCGAGTTTATTCAAATTGTGTATCTCGATTAGAGGGAGCCTAAAGAACTCTATCTGAGGGTGAAAATTTAGCCTACAATATTTTTTAGTGTGCTTGGTAGGACTACAATCCAAAAGGAAGATTGATCAATGTTGATGTTGGCTTGATCAAATTTATAGTAGTTAAGCTCCCAAGTAACAACTTTTGGTGACTCCAAAATAAAGATCCAACATTGTGTTAGTAGAAAAATAACTTCATCTCATGCTAGAGGTGATAATAAGGTTGGCTTAAATAAGTATTCCCTTTAAATTTGTTTAATTACCTTTAAATTTATAAAGAAATATTAAGGTTTGCCAATACACATCCATATCATGGGACCTTTGCTCTTAAGACATTTTCAAGGCCTACTCCTACAAGAGGACCTTTATTAAAACATTTTATAGCCATGGTAACCCCTAGAACCATCCCATTTATGGCCTTTAATGGCCAAAGTCCCTTGGACCTTGCTCAATATGATCATATCCTAGTTTTAACCCTTAAAAGTGTTCCCTATTATATTGGAGACCAAACTATAACACATTCTGAGCAACTCATGGACATAGCCAATTTTTGTAATATCCATAATGTCACTATGGAAAATATAGATATTAGGTTATTAGCTAATTATTTTAAAGGAAAGGACTTAGATTGGTATAGAGGCCTTTATTCTAATTCCATTAAACCATGGGACCAATTAGGTGAAGCTTTGTACAAAAGGTTTGAGAACAAAAGTGAGGATCTATTACTTGAAGAGCAACTAACTACCATTAAGAGAACTCCTCATGAATTCATGCAAGAATTCAATACAAGGTTCCAAAAAACATGGGATAGAATCCTAGTCTTAGTTAGACCAACCCCTAACTTTAAATTCCTCTACTATTTTAATGCTTTAAATAGTGACATAGCAGTGATGATCCAATATATAAGAGGGAATATACTTTTACATGCTTATGAGGTGACAATCAAATTAGAAAATATTTGGTTCAAGCTGGCAAGCTTATGCATAAACCACCAATGCCCTTATTTCCTAAAATAAAACTACCTCCCACTAATATCCCTCCACTTGATGTCATTCCTCCTATGCCAATAATTTCTACAATACCTACATCAAAACAAGATAAAGCTTCTACTAGTGGATCTAGTGATTCCCAAGAGTAAAGGAATTTTCAAGAGCTCAAGATCATGTTCTAGTATTTAGGAAATAAGATAATAAATGTTAAGAGGTATTAGGTTTTCAATAGGCCTTATCAAGGTTCATATCAACCTTAGCATCAAAATTTATAAGTAATTAAGCCACCATACAAAGGGAACTACCAAGGCCAAGGCCAAGTTCGAAACTAAGGACAAGGGCATCATGGCTACAATAGGCAAAATAAATACAATCCTAAAGTTACAAGAACTTCCAACACCTTGGTCCCAGTTCAAAATAATGTTGATCAAGAAGCTGAGGTTACCATGCCTTAGATTTAGTTTTTTAGGTAATCCATTATCCCAACCACTAATTTCACCTGATATTTCAATGACTAATAGAAACAAACTACTAATTTTGGGTACAACTAAGATCTTATGGCCCAAAATATAGAGGTACCTATGATGACCAAGCCATAAGAGCCTCAATAGGGGTAAAACCCTAATCAAGAACTAGGTTAGTTAGGTGCCATAATGATGAATTATGAGCAAGAGGAGTGTTATACACTTAATCGATAGGATAGCTCTAATAATGGAAACATTCCATTGGCTATAAATACTAGATTCAAAAGAATGAACATGGATGGTAACTAGGAACCAGTCAAGGAGCCTCCTATCATTACTCCTTCAATATCTAAGCAAGTTTGACTTGCTACCATCCTAAAGGTCCCAATAGTTCTAAGAGGTCAAAATTATGTAAATTTCTTAGTCCTTTAAAAATCACAAGTTTAAGGTATAGTTGTGGCCCCTAAAGCACAACCAAATGTTGGTGGTTTACCCATCAACGTTCTAGAATAAATGAAAAGGCCTACTATAAGTGTGCCAATGTGGGACATGCTCTCCATGCCTATTTAAGTAGACATCCTTCAAGGACTATCAAAAATTAATATTCTAGACAAGCCACCAAATAAGGAGAATGTGATCCTTACCAATGAAAATAAGGGACCAAATGAATAGTAGTCAGGTAAAGTGGTCAAGCCTCCTCTTTTCTACATTTAAATAATCATTTATAACTCTCTATTGCATAATTTCTTAGTGGATAGTGGGGTTAGTACCTCATTAATTCTAAATACCATAGCTGATCAAATTGGTCTAAAATATGAGCCCTAATATAAAGGAGTGATATAACTAGATGGTTCTTCTACCAAGCCATTTGGCATAATTAGGGACCTCAACCTGACCTTGCATGCTTTCCATAGTGTCTCAATGGCTCAAGATGTTTTGATCTTAGACATGCCTTATTGATTTACACTATGCCTATCTAGGGAGTTCAAAATAAATATTAGAGGTTACCTTGTAGTAAATGGGTCATATATGGAATTTAGAACAAGATATGGGGCTAAAGTGTCAACCAAAGTTAAACCCATTATATAATTCCACATAGAGCCTTATGGATCAGATAATACAAACATAAATTACACTATTATTGATGAGGATGAATTTTTAATTGGGTAAGAGGTGAACACTCATCCAAAATATGTACTAGACATGTTCTTGGATGAACTATGGAATGATATCGAGTTGGTAGACCCCTTAGAGGGTGTTGAAGAAAGGGACTTGGGTGTCTACTATTTACATGAAGAAAGCTATTCCATGACATCCCTCATGAGGCCTCAAGAAGATCTTAGTGCTATATGGAATCTATTCTTTGATGGATCAAGGAGAAAGCATAGAGTGGGTGTACATGTCATGTTGGTTTCCCATTAAAATGATAAGGATTCCAATTCATCTATTCCTATAATGTAGTAGAATATTAGGGTCTCATCCATGGTCTTAAATGGGATAGTAAGAGAAGGATTAATCAATTCAAAGTCTATGGGGATAGTGAATTGATTATGCATCAAGATAGAGGATAGAATGTCACTAATAAACCCTTAATTAAGTCCTATAACATAGATTTTGGGACCTAATTGAGGACTTTTAGGCCTTCAACATCTAATCATTTCCAAGGGGCCAAAATTAACATGCTAATAGACTAGTAGATGTTCGGGTTCATTTAATTATACCCAATGAATTGAAAAGGGCCAAAGTGTAACCACATGTCAAAGTGGTAATAAGACCATTAGTGATAGATAATGAATCTCATTAATAGGTCTTTAAAAGTGATTAAAAAAATTGCCTATTTTTTGTAATAATAAGTAGAGTTCTTCAACCAAGGGAAGTTGCAACATCAATATGAGGAGCAGATTGTTCAGTTAAGGTCCAATAAACTTCCTAAATATATAGCCACCCTAGAAGGTATCTTTCATGAAGGGGAACATATGAGTAAGGATAAAGTAGTGATGTTAACTAATGAAGGTAAATATGAGAGAGTTATTATCTTTGAGGATAAGCTCCTCAAGCTTGGAAAGGTAATCACAATAGCTAAAAAGCATGCTTTCATAGATATTTATAAATAATATGTAGACATATTTGCTTTCCACTATAATGACCTAAGGGGTTTTGATCCTAAATTATACCAACATGCCATAAAACTAGAGGTTAATGCCAAAATTATCGGGTAGAAGTAGAGATCTATAAACTCCAAATCAAAGAGCTCATGAGGAAGGAATTGACCAAGTTGATTGAGTCTAAGATCATAATTCAAATTAATCACTCTTCATGGGTAGCTAATTTAGTACCTATCAGGGAAAAAAATGGGGAGATCAGATTATGTGTGGACTTTATGGATCTAAATAGGGTCTCGTTTAAGGATCATTATGCCTTACCATCCATGGAGCAACTTATTTAGATAGTTTATATTTCAGAACATTTCTATCTCTTGGATAGGCATTTAAATTACAACCAAGTGCTAGTGAGAGAAGAATATCAATACAATACTATCTTCACCACCAAGTGGGGCACATTTGATTACCAAAATATGCCTTTTGGTTTTTCCAATGCTGGGGAAACCTTTCAAAGAGAAATGGATATGGCCTTCTAAGGATTGCTAAATCAAATGGTACTAGTCTACTTGGATGACATCATAGTTTTCTTCAAGAAAACCAATGAACACATGGACCATCTAAGGCTGATATTCTAGAGATGTAGAGAGTATGAGATCTCTTTAAATCCTAATAAATGTGTGTTATATGTGCATGAAGGTAAGTTATTGGGTCACATTATTTCAAAATAAGGACTATCCATTTAACATGATAGAGTAAGTGTTATCTTAGCTTTATCCTTAACAAAGCACAAGAAGGGGATCTAGAGCTTCCTTAGGAAGATTAACATTATGAGAAGGTTAATACCTAGTTTTTCAAACCTGGTCAAACCTATCACCACAATGCTAAATAAGAGCCAATTGTATGCTTGGTTAGATTAAGGTAAAGTAGCCTTTGAGGCCATAAAGCAAGTCATTATTCAAGTACCCTCACTCTTAAATCTTGACTTCTCCAAGGCCTTCATCTTGTACACATTTTCCAATGTCTATAACATATCATCTATGTTGATGAAGAAGAATGACAAAGGAATGGAACATCTAATTGCATTTTTTATTCAAGGGATGGAAGGATATGAAGTGAGGTATATTTTCATTGAAAAATAGGTTCTTTTAGACTTGAGGAGTCTCAAGAAGTTTAGACCCATGATGTCCAACAATAGGATTTATCTTATTATGTATCATCTTAGAGTTAGGGACTTTGTCTTTAACAAGGATTTGAATGAGAAGAGAGCAAGTTTGGTCACCAAGGTTATGGAACATGATGTAGATATCAAGGTCACCAAGATAGTCAAAGGTAAGGATTGTGTGATCACATGGTAGAGGATATCTAAGAATACAAATAATTTTACTTGGTAACCCAAGACAATTCATAGGTAGGTGCACATCCACTTCAAAAAATCTACATTCAAGACATGAATCACTTTTTAACAATAGGAGAATGCCCCAAAGGTTTAGATAGAGCCAAATGAAGGTGTTTCAAGCTTCAATCCATACCTTATGCATTGGTTGATGGAGTTATTTTTAGAAAGGACCTGATTAGAGTCCTCCTTAGATGCATAAATGATGACCAAGTGGCAAGGCTCTTAGAATAGTTTCGTGATGGACCTATAGGAGGCCATTTTACACCTAGAATCACAATAAAAAAGGTAATTAAGGTTGTTTATTATTGGCCCAATATTTTTAAGGATGCTCATGCATGGGTTATAAAATGCCAAAAATGTGTTCTCTTTATAGGAAAGTAAAAATTACTAGCCCTTCCACTCAATCCAATTCAAGTGAAGCAACCCTTCATGCAATAGGGGCTAGACTTCATATGGATGATAAATACACCATCAAGTGCAAGGTATAGATTAATATTCACTACAACTAACTACTATATTAGGTGGGTGGAAGCCATTATTTTTAAGGAAGATGATGAGGGTAAAGTTCTAGACTTCTATGATAGCCTTGTGACTAGGTTTGGTGTCCTAACCACTATTATTTCAAATAATGCCTTATCATTCCTTGGTATGAAGATAATTAATTGGGCTCTAAAACTAGGCATCTACCTCAACACCTCTTCCAAATACTATCCTCAAGTAAATGGATTGGTAGAGTCTACAAACAAGAATTTGATAAGGATCATTATGAGTACCATGGAAGAGAATCAGATTACATGGCATACCAATCTAAGTACTACTTTATGTGCTGATAGAGTGAATCCTAAAGCTACTACTGGAAATTCTCCATATGTTTTTATGTATGGATGGGAAGATGAATTGCCTATCTCTCTAAAGATACCTACATTATAATTATCCCATTATCTTGAGTTGATGGAGGATGAGCCCATGAATGGAAGGATAATAGAGCTCATGAAGCTAGAAGAAACTAGGGACCTTGCTATGAAAACTTTGGAGTCACATCAAGTTCAGGTCAAAAAATCCTTTGACAAAGAATATATAGATAGAAGGTTCAAATAAGGGGACATAATCCTCAAATGGGAATACAATAAGTCCAAACTAGGAAACCATACCAACTTTGATATCTTACGGAGTGGTCCTTATTTCATCTATGGGTGTAGGGAACATAATGCTTTTTAGCTTGGCCAACTAGACAGAGAGTTATTACCCATCCTAGTTAATGGAATTAAATTTAAGACTTTTTATTATAAGAATTAAATACATTGTAACATATTTTACATAATATATTATCTTTTAATGCTTTTCTGTAAGGGCCTTGTGCACATTTTTTTTCAACTGTGTGTTTTCCTTTCAAGAAGTGCCTTGGGCACTTTATTGTTCTATTTTATTTTATTCATGTTTCTTCAAAAGAGGTTAAAAATAGGGATAGACTTGTGAAATATTAATTATTAGTTGAGATAAGTCTTGGGACTCCATATTCCTAATGGAAAAGTTTAAGGCCACTAGTCTTGGATAACAAGGATGTCACCAGAAATGTTGGCCAATTTTGGCTTATCTATAGAGCTTGGAATTTTAGTAAATATTCCATAGGACTTGGTGTGGATAAATAATTTGATAAAATTTCATTTTTAATAAAGGATCCAAATTTATATATGGAATTAGTGGCCAAAAGATCTCAAAATTGCTCACAAAACTTTTGAAACACTTTAAGCTTACTTAAAGTGCAATCTGATTTGTCTACAGAGCAAGGAATTAGTTCCTATGTGGGTTTCATGGTATTAAAGTAATTTAGAGTAATGGAAAATCTTTCATAATCCTAATAAAATCATTTATATCTTCAAAGTTTTAAGAAATGGTCCCTAATGTAAGCCTACGAGATCCAAACCATCCCTAGGATGTCATGTAAGAACAAAAAAACTAGTTTACTTTCAAATTTTATAAATGTGCTTAGAAAGCTTCACATGACCAAAAAATCATGAAAAATCAAATTTATTCATGCCAAGAACATTCTCTACAAGTTTCATGTTTGTACGAGCTTTTTAGCCTAAGTTATGGAGCTTTAAAGTATAACCTGTAGAGTAAGACATCCATGCGAGTATCAAGTTTAAGATTTGTAAAATTACCATTTGGGTTCAAAATGTCCTCAAAATGTTTAAAGTTAATTAATATATAATGGTCCATGTGAGATCACATACTGACACATAAGATCTAATGGTTTGTATTAGAATCAAATGAGTTAAAAGGTCCATGGGTTAAAAGCCCTTAAAAGGGTATAAGTTAGACATGATCCAATGGTATGGGTTCATTGGTAAAATATCCAATGGTGTGTGTTCACTGATAATAAGGTGGCTTTGAGATATATCAATGATCAATGTTCAATTATACTAATGATATAATGGTGTAAGCTTGACTACTAGGAATGTGGTCCAAATGAGATCAAAAGCTAGCATTGCTTCATATATTATGATCTAATGGTTTGAGTTAAAAGTAAAAAAGTTAGTGGATCTAGATTAATAGCTCAAATTCATTTCTACATAATGAACCAATAGAGTGAGTGAGGTCAATGGAGTCAGTGTATCTCAATCATAGGTGAGAGGTTTCCAAGTGGAAAAAGTGCATTAGGTTATTAAAAAAATCAATGGCTCATAAGAATCTCATACAAAGCAAATCAATGAGTGTGGTTCAAAGTTTAAAGACTAAGGGAATTTTTATGGGAGGTCAAACATGTGACCAAGATAAAAAAAAGGAAAATAAGGTCTTATAGGGTCATCCCATCACCATTAAATCTCAATCCAATGCCATGAAAAGGACATAGTGATGTAGTCAAGGTAATCAATGATAAAAGGGCAATATTGAAGCTAAATATAGACATCTAGTTTAAATATCTATGGCACACAGGGTTCATTATATGGATTTATTCACCATTATTTCAAAAGGGATCCCTGTATGCAATGAGCTTTAGTTTTTATGGATGTTAAAAGGCAAAAATAGGTCTTTTAGACCTAATGAAGATCAAAAGAGGCTTTGCAATAAATAGGTCTACATCGATATAAGGGGATATAGGAACACCAATAAAGGAGATTGGTTTTCCATCTATAAAAATATCTAAGTTTAAGTTTTTATCAAGTGTAGATATCTTTTATTATGTAAAGTTTGGTCATCATCCTTCAACATGGCCATATTTTTGACAAATAACCACCTAAAATAAATAGGGCCATGATCCCATCAGATCCATGAGCATGACATTTTTATCTCTAGTGGGAGATGGTGTGAAGGATAAAAAAATGGACTTGGTGGTTGGGACTTGTAACTAAGAGCATTTAATGTATCCTTAAAATATTTGGGGACTTTCCCATTTGGTAAGCCATGAGCAATGTCCTAAAAGATCAAAAATGTGGAAAGGCATTCATTAGAGTAAAAGTTGGAAGCTCAAGTTTAATTAATGACCTATAATAGTGTGTTCCCACAATCTCTCTCTCTCTCTCTCTCTCTCTCTCTCTCTCTCTCTCTCTCTCTCTCTCTCTCTCTCTCTCTCTCTCTCTCTCTCTCTCTCTCTCTCTCTCTCTCTCTCTCTCTCTCTCTCTCTCTCTCTCTCTCTCTCTTCTATATATCCTAGTCTCATTCCCATTATGGGGTTTCACAACTCTTATAATTTTTCAATATTTTTTGGGAAAAGGATAATAATTGAGACTCTTGTAAAAGTATTCTCATTTGATATGGTTAAACCTTGTCAAAATATTATAAGAACTACCTTTTGATGTAATAATAACTCTTTGTGTATATCTTATCTTTAATCAGTGCTTAGTTTACTTGTGTATGGTGAATTTTGTAAGGAGAGTATTCCAAATTTACTATTCTTATGATTTCCATTTTCAAGGTTTTTCAAGCTAACTTTCAATTCTATATTAGTTTTCTACTTGGAACCTCTTCTCTGAAATATTTATGCAACTAGTGACATTGTGAGGTTGTGTGAAATATAGATATCTTATGTTGATCTATTATGGTTCAAGCTTGTAAGAGTATCCATTTTAACTTTGGTGGATCATCCCTTTATCCTTATTAGTATCACTTAAACCCTTTATAACCATTTTTTTTAGTAATTTACATTAGTTTATGTGAGCATCAATAGGAATTTGACCTTCTCCTGAGGTTTAACTTCATCATAGGTGACCCATAGTCTGGGGTTATTTCCATTATGTAGCTCAATTATAGGGAGCATAAAAAACTCTCACTAAGGGTGAAAATTAAGCCTACAACAACAACTCTTGATCATCATCTCTTGACAAATTCTCCTTGTTATTTAGATGTTCTTCTTTTACCTTCCAAATAATAGGTCCTCATTTCAAAAGTGATATGGTGAGAGGGAAAGAGGTTCTAATTGGTGGCATAGGAAAATAGGGAATTATGTTCTAATATTTAATGGGATTTGGGATTGAATAAGAATTAAAAAGGATTTGACATTTGGAATTAATAATTTCATTTAATAATTCTTTAAAAAGAGAGAAAGAAACTTGTGTTAAGGATGCTTTAATCTTCTCTTTCCACTCAACATCAACCTATCACATTATGATATGCCTTTATTTTCATGGAAAAATTCAACTTCAAGATTATATGAGGGGATCAAGAAAATTTGAATATTTTTGGTTTGGTTTCAATAACTTTCTACATCTCTTTATTTTGGATTGGCATAGGAGGAGTATATGAGAAACTTGAAAACTTCCTTGATTTAGGAGCTTGAGGGACTAGAGGAAGAATGGGGGGAATATGCATAATAATAGGATTTTTCATAGGATTAGGATTCCTAAAACTTGTAATTTTGAATAAAGTAAATTTCATTTAAGGTTCAAGGGGTTCTTATTTTCAACTTGGGATTTTGGACTCAATTCTTTGTACTCTCATGGGCACCTATTGTATTTGTTCTCTTGTAGCCTCATTGTATCTCTTTAATGATTTAATATATTGATGATGTATATAGGCCTAATATTCAATATCTTATTTATTCCTATTGTATTATCTTTCTGTATCACTCTCCATACATTGTCTCTCAAAGTTAAGTCTTATATCTTGGACCGTTTTTTAGGATGATTGGAAAGCACATAATTTTCCAAGACTTATTGAAAACATGATTAGGGTGGTATGGAGGTAAAAATAATGGTAATATAGATATAATATTGGTTTATGACTACTTTAGGTGAAGCCATAAATATTCTTAGCTTGATATGGAGAATATGAAGGTATAAAAGATGTATTTTCACAAAATAGAGGACTCAAATACATACCAATTATTTCTCTTTAGGTACTCAGACTACTTAATCTAGTTATATATAACTTTTAGTAACCATATGTTGTGTACTTAAATAATGTATTTCCTAAAAATTAATAAAACCAACACCAATATTTAGCAATATTATGAGCTATGGTCCCACTAGTCATGCCAAAAATTGTTATCACTCAGAAGTGCACCCTTTGCAATAATGTGTGCTTGTTATCACTTATGTCAACACAATAATAACTCTCCAAGGTGTGGGTAGACTTATATTGGAGATAATTTTCATATTAAGGTCTAGCTACCTTTGGCACACTCACCTAATTCTCTCTAAAATCTATAACTCAGTGATTTCTTGACTAGGAAAAGGGTAAAAAGAGCACCACTCAAGTTGAAATTGAATATAAAAATTGAAAAATTAGGGTAATAAACCAATATTAAGGTCTATTATTTCTATACTTTAAAAAATTTAGAATCTAAATAACTTGTAAATATTTAGTTAATATTCATACAATGACTCTTGCATTAGTATTTCACACAAAGGTCTAGAGAAAAATTCACACTAGAATGCAAGGAATTAACAAAGGTTTAATTCACATCTAGATTATTTAGAAAATAAACTTAGACACTTGATATAACCTAAAAAATTTCTCATTTTCTAAATAAATATGAAATATTCAGACATAAACATAGGAAAATTAGTCATTCACTAAGATATATCAATGAACATGAACCACACACTTTATGAACATGATCATGGAGGAAAAATTAGCTTCTTCTTGCTTCAAAAGTGATGTAGTAAAATTTATTGGTAGATTTTCTATATGGATAAAATCAAAATCTCATGATATTATCTTAAAAAACATACATATAAAAAATGAATAAAGGAGAGAGGATATAAACAACCTCAAACTAGAGATGAGTCACCATCCTAGTCATCCTTCACTCCAACTTCAACTCAACTCCAACTCAACCTTAAACTCAACCAAAAAAATTAAAAACTCATAAATATTACCAAATGATTTTAACCTTATATTCTTGTAATATGGAGTAGGAGAGTGAGAGAGATCAACTTGTGGATGTTTTGGAAAAGTCAAAGTTTTCATGTATGATTTGATGGTCTTCAATCTTGAAGAGATATTAATCATCTTCAGTTAAATCCTTGTGAACAACTTGTTCAATCAAATTGAAACTTTATATCTCTCTAGTGATTGAATTTATTTATCTTCATTTCATCTTGGATTTTGACTTTAGATATATTTCTTGTATCTTGAATCTTGATTTCAACTATCTTACTTGTATATTGCATGCATGTTTCTCTCTTTCAACCTCCTCAAATTACTCCAAGGTACCATAGTAGGAGATATATTTCATGTTGTTTTTTAAGGATTATCCTCAATGAAAATATGGTTTCAAATTTTAAACTAGTTTTCAAATATACTCCTTCATTATTTCATGTTCCCTCTCCACATTTCTAGGACTAATTGGAGGCTTCTTGAATCATCCTGAAGTTTGACTTGAATTTTTATAAAATATATACAATGGGGAATAGAAGGAGAGTTGTATATTTCATGTTTTTAGATACTAATTATTTTTTTTTTAAAAATTTTAAAAACAAACACTCAACCCTTTCTTGATCACTAGATAGCTAAGAGCACATGTGTTTGACTAGGTAAGGTTATTGAAAGCATAATGCATTAATTGAGCTTATGAATTATGTTCTTACTCAAAGGTGGAATATAAGGAGAGATATATATTTTTTATTTTTTTTAAAAAATACTTCATTAAAATTACTTTCTTAATGTTTATTTTATGTTTACAATCATAACTCTCCATATTGGTTCTTCTTGCATATGTCTATCTTCTTCAACTTAACAATTTTACTAAATACACCATGACTACCTAGAACTTGATGAATTTTAGTTATTTTAATATATAAGGAGTAAAAAAAATATTTTAAAATCATCACCATGGTGTTAAATAACTTCAAACAAATTTTTAGCTCCAAAATCCACATACAATATCAAAAAATGATCTCTTGTGCTCTCTAGGCCTTAAAAAACCCTGATTTGGATCTGGGGGTCTAAAAAAAGTTATATGACTTAAAATAAACTCCTAATATTATAATTGGATATTAATAAACTTTTAATACATATAATTTTTTTTAAATCATGAAAAATATTCACCAAACTCTCAAAAAAAAATTCACAAAAAGTGTTTGTTTGTTGCCCACACAGTGACCTGGAATGGTTTTTCTTTTATTTAAACCTATTTTACATTGTTTTTCATTATATAAAATTGTATTAATACATTTAAATTAATTATAAACCCTATTTAATTATTTTTTCCCCTTATAAATTTTTGAAATACTCAATTTTAACTCCATTTATGAGCAAAATTAGTCAAAACCCAGATTTTCTTCATGGTCTAGACCTATGATTTTCCATTATCTCTATCCTCATGTAAATTAAATAAATTAAACAAATATAAACATTAAATTATATAAAAATTGACATTAATGTCAAATTTAATATATTTCACCTAATAAAACTCAAAATATGCACTTTTTAGTGTTTCCTAGCTTGCACAATCTCATTTTTGAATGCATGTAAGTCTGAGTTCTGATATTTTATTGAGTTTTATGGGGAATAAATACCTAATTATTTTTTAATTAGTGAATTTAATAAATAATATAACCATTCCAACTATTTTATATGCTAAAAAAATAATTAAACCTCTCAAAAAATGCCTATTTTGACTCCCTCTTACTTGTTTGAAACCCTACAGCCTATACCTTTACATTTATCCATTATTTAAATTTAAATTTTGAATAATTAATGTGTATTAAGTTTATTTATGACCCATAATATCTCACACAAATTTTAATTTAAAAAAAAAACTCAAAAATACAATCACATAACTGTAAAATGAGTTATTGGGGTTTTAGAGTACCTTTTCTTCTTAAATTTTTTTCATAAAGTCAAGACCATGTAACCTAAAAAAAATTAATGTAATATTTATGGAATATGGTAACCTACCTTACCCTGATACCATTAAAATCAACTCTTTTTTTTCTTTATGAAATAAACATTTGAAAATTGCCCTTACTAGCTTGCAACTAGCTTGCTAGAGGAATAAAAGAAAATTCTACCAAAATTTGGATTTGTGAGTCATTCATGAGCATGGTTTTGGACTGATGGATTTTTAGGATGTTTTTTATATCATTTTAAGTATTCAATCCATGAATGTATCCTTCTCAAACACCTACACATAATCAACCTTGATCAATGGTGGTAAAATGTTTTAACAATTACCATGAAGAGGTATTCCAAAATAGATCCAAATTGATCAAGAGCCAATTATTATGGAATTTATTAAAAAATAAAATATAAGTAATTAATAATTAATTTATAAATATTAAAACATTTTAAATTATACCTTCACTTTAAAGATCAGGGGTTGACATTGAATTGGTGGATCCACAAGGAAATAAATACTTGTAAGCATACATACTATAATTTCCTTGCACCAATAATAAATAATAATATGAGTCACTACTATTGGGACTCCATTTTTCTCTAAAATAATAATGTCAAACAACTGTTGATTTATAATAAACACAATGAGATGGACAATATAAACCACAATGAGAGGGATTGTTGATTGATGAACATTATATAATAAACATAAATATTAAATCATGTTTGAAATATTGATCTAATAGGCCTAAAATGAAAAATCCAAATGTGATAAAAGAGCTTAAAAATGATGAAATAAGGTCAATCTACCATGCATCATGAAATAATATAGGAATAAGAAAGAGAATGAACCCATGGTACCTCTGTTAGGGATATGGATGCATGTTTGACAATAATGAAATGCAATATCTTCCCTAAATATCTTTATAATTTTTATAAAAAAAAGAGTGAAACCTATATTTGTCCTACTTCTCTGATAAAGTCCTCATAGTAAGGATAATAGGAAATCACTTCCTTACACACAGGTCCAAGGTAAATGAAAAGGCAAGTATGTTGTATATGGTTGATGGGAGTCTCTTTTATATATTTGATTTGATTATATTGTGTATTGTGCTTCATGTTTGACTTATGATTTGTTAACAATAACTTATATATTCTTACATACTCAAGAGTATTTCCCTTATGAATCTCCATTTGTTATACCCAACATACACCCCATTCTTTTTTTGGAATAGGGACCCACTATTCCTTTAGAATTGGACTATAGCTTTATCTTGAAATTTATCTAAAAGGAAAGGATTTATGTATTGCATTAATTATATTATTTTTTAGACATAAAAACATATATTTTAATTCTTTTTAGATTAACCTAATGATAATTTTCAAAATTTGTGTATACTCTAGATTTGGCTCATTTTATTCAATGAAATGCCTCAATGAAACTACTTATCACAAAATGGTATTTGATAATTTTTTTTGTAATTAGTTCTTTATCACTCTCCATTTTAAATATCCTATAGGAATGTAATCTTTAACATTTTACTTAAGGGAATTTGTTTAAAACAAAATGTTTAGGATTTCAAGGTATAAGACCCTAAAGCTATATTTGCCTTATATTAGAAAACTGGCATTTACTTTTTAGCCACTATTCTTTGGGAACTACGTCTCCAATGTTTTGTATTTAAGTTTATCTAAGTCTTCAAAGGATTTATTTTTCAAATATTCTTCACCAAAAATTTCACAAATCATTTAGGCCTTTAGAAAAAATGTTGGGAAATTTTGATCGACAAGTTCCTATGACATGTTTCATTATTTAACTATTTTATTTAGAGGAAGAGTTTGACACATTTTGGTCTTCAAAAAAATTATTCTAGGATTTCCCCCAACTCATTTAGGTCTTCATCAAAAGTGTTCATAAATTTTACTTGATATACTTTCCCACCTCATGAACATTATTATATCCTAAGTCCTAACTTCAGACCACCAAAAGACTCACCACTTGGTAAACCAAAGCTGAAGTAGTGGTGAAATAAAACTTGGAAATGGGAAATGATGTGTCACTCCTATGAAACATGAATGGTTCCTACATGTCATAACTTCCAACTTAAGTGGCAAAGTATGAATTGAATAAACAAAACAAAGATATATATTTTTGACATTAATGGTGCACAAACTATAAATCAAATCGAAAGCTATATAAAATTAGTTAAAATTATGGCATGACCCTTCAATCTCAAGTTAACTTGTGAATGCAATTACTCTCCTGCAATAGAGCCCTAGCCACCAGTGTCTCCAACTTAAAAACATACTTGGGAAAGCTGAGTGATTGAATAGTAAACTAGACTAATATCAACTTAGTTGAATAGTAATCACATCCTCATCTATATGATTTCCACGAACTTCCCCTCCTTCAAGGTTTTTATTGAGTACATGGATACACTCTTCCAACCTATAATATTCAATAATTATTATACCAACAACATGGCACTATGAAAGGTCATTCACTAGGTTGATGCACATACACATGAGGATAATTTGAATCCAACTTAGAATCAATTAGCCACCAACCTCCTCCTACTTAAGCATCAAGGTATATACTTAAAATCTATGAAGATAAAATTCATGCTTTGTATCAACCTCCTACAAGATTTATTCTTTCATAGGAAGATATATGGAGGATCATTCCTACATCATGTCAAGCATAAAATAGTCATAACGTGCATCATTGGTGACACATTTCAAAGTTATTTGTCCTTTCTTATTGCATATTCCACTTATTATTTACATAGAGTAGTGGCATGGAATAAATACAAATCTATTGAGAAATCACTCAATAGTTGAATGTTCCCTAGAGAAATAATTAATTTGAAAGATAAGCAGCCAACACCAGTGACCAAATTTAGAATAGAAATTGAGATTGGTATGGACCTATTGAGTAGGTTATTTGGCTACCTAAACATCAAATTCCTCCACTTAAAATAGGTGTTGTTGCTTGATTTTATAAGGACATTAGAGTTGACCTTTGCTCTGGGTGAGTTGATTGGAGCAAGGATATGAGAGAATATATTCTATAAGGATAAGAAGTCTATACGAGGTCATTTATATATGATGTCTTACTTAATGCAATCCTTGGGATAATTTACATTTATAATGGTTCACTCTAGAGCCCTGATCCATATTTAATGAATAATTAGATATGTGATTATTATTCCTTCATGCACATATATACATATACTCATAACATTATACACATCATCTAGGATGTCTACTCCTAGGTATGAAGGGCCATCTATAAGTCCCCCTACCTATAATATATAAGAACATCATAGAAAAATTATTGATTAGGGAAGAGTAATGGTTATACCCTGATTATATAGTCATCATGGTTATATGCCATAAGGTTACACCTATGTACTTCCCCAAGTATGGCCCAAATAAGTGTTAGGAACCCAAGGAAGCACCATTGATTACCAAGCAACTAAACATGCAGAAATAACTAGAATCACAAGTAACTAGAATTTAGAAATAACACATAATATGAGAGACAATACACAACTTGTATTAATACTCTTCCAGAAAAGAATTACAAGAAAGAGACGCCACACTCTTCCACCTTACAAGTTTGCCACACCAAGTGTTAAGTAATTCACCTTCAAGAGCTCACTCTCTCTCTTATGGTCCTAACACACAACTTAAACACAGAGTTGGTGTTCACCTCCAATCAGTTAGTATCACTACTACCAGTACACTAAGTATACAAACATACTCAATCGAGTACACAACGCACTCTAACTAGATCTCCCATGAACTTGCAACAACCTGCAACTCAAATGATCTTACTTATGGAAGGATCTACCTTTCCTTCCTCTTTGCTCTCCAATTGAGTACACACCGTACTCCAAGTAGATCCTACCTGATCTTGCTACCTATTGTGTTGCTGTCACCTTGATCTTGCTGCCACCTACAAATCAACTTGGTTCTACACACCTGCAAACCTAGACCATGCCCACACATACACCTATAGATCAGTGATCTTACTATGTAGATCTCCAAATGTGGCCTTGCACACCTACTAACCAAGATCCTACATACATGAAGAATCCTTCTGATTCTCCAAAACTAGAACCCATGCTTGGCACTGCTATGGAACTAGGAGGGCTACCCTTGCTCTCTTCACACATAGAAGGAACTAGCCTGCTCAACTCAACTAACACACTTTACAATACAACCCATGGGTCTATTATATATCTCCTATGCAAATGATAATTAGACATCTAATTACAATAATTAGATCCACAGCTTTTAGTCTATAATTGGCTCTTAACATGCAAACACTCAGTTTGTTAACAAATTGTTCATGCAACTGATAGTTCTAGAACCACACAGGTGACTGACATCAGTCCTTATCTGCCTGGAGGTGACCGACATCAGCCGACTCCTACCAGTATTAGTTGCATTCCTGTCCACCACTGGCCGACGTTGGTCAGCCTAACCAACGTCGATGACTATGACACTCAACAACCTCTCAATAACCTCCTTCCCTATTTGCATAAGTGAAGCTTTTAGCTCCACAACCTAACAATCTCCCACTTAGAGATAAATAGCTACACTATACCTATACTTGTACCCCATCTAATCTGTATCCTGGCTTGTATCCCTCTTCAAGCTCAACCTTGAAGACCAACCACCACAAAACTTGTGGTGCACCTCCTATCATCCAAGTAACCTACCACATCTGCATCTACAAACCCATGTAGAAAAAGAAATTGACCCTACATCACATGTTAACCTGCTGCTGGTCCATCTCAGACACCTAAGAATCTACTAAACTGCCCTCCAGTGCTTCTTTCCCAGATCAGCTCCAAACTTTCTAACAGCTCCCACTACGTGGGCAACCCAAGTCTAGTAAGCATGTACTTAACCTCAACATGTGAATCAGGACACTGTTCATAAAACTGTCCAACCCATCGGTATGCTAATCAGCTTCACACAATCATCCAGAGACAAAATCAACCTGTGTGTTGGGACCATAAGAGAGAGAGAACTCTTGAAGGTGAATTACTGTACACTTGAGGTGTGGGAAGCTCTGTAAGGTGAAGAATAATTGTGGCATCTTCTTGGTTGTAATTTTTTTTGGAAGAGTATTAATACAATTGGGTATTGTCTCTCATATTCTATGTTATTTCTGAATTCTAGTTACTTGTGATTCTGGTTATTTCTGCATGTTTAGTTGCTTGGTAATCAATGGTGCTTTCATGGGGTCCTAACAGTTGGTATCAGAGGTCATTTCTATATGATGTCTTACTTAATGTAATCCTTGCGATAATTTACATTCATAATGGTTCACTCTAGAGCCTTGATCCATATTTAATAAATAAATATATATGTGATTACTACTCCTTCATGCACATATATACATATACTCATAACATTATATACATCACCGAGGATGTCTACTCCTAGGTATGAAGGGCCATTTATAAGTCCCCCTACCTATAATATATAATAACATCATAGATAAATTATTGATTAGGGAAGAGTAATGGTTATACCCTGATTATATAGTCATCATGGTTATATGCCATAAGGTTACACCTATGTACTTCCCCAAGTATGGCCCAAATAAGTTGGTAGAGTAGGAAATAGCCTACCAATTATAGTGGGGTATTGATAAGGACATACATAAGAAAAATAAATATTACCTTGATGGATCTTACCTAATTATTGGAAGGATGTACTACACCAATCATAATAATGTGTATGAGATAGGGAAGTATAGAGAATACTATTCATTGGATTTATTACTACATAGGGACTGAGATCCACACTGATAGGTATAAAAATATATGAGAGGACTTGGAATCGTATATCAACATCAACCCTATGATCATGATTTTGTTTTCCTCAATGCTCAAAATTATGATGAAGGCAAGGAGAGGGAAAAAATAATTTAGTTAAAAGAAGACCTAAAAATTATTCAAGGGGAACCTTTTTTCTATAAAGGATATAAGTACTAGAATCCCACTAGCTGAAGGATGGGATACATCAAAATTATGGACTAGAAGACCTAATTAGCCAATATGGGAATAAGTGAATCCCTCTTAGACAACCCCTCTAGAAATTAAGTTAGTGAATAAGGAACCAAGGGTGTGAAATACCTCACTTGGGGAAAAACAAGATGAGCACATTTGTCTTGATTATTTATATTTTTAGGGCCCTACCCAAGCTGATGTTCCATCAGTTCTATAGGTCACTATTATGGTTACCTTAACCACATAACTAGTTCCTTCCATAGCTTCCAAGACAAATATTTTTTATACAAGGAAGATAGGGGCTTAGTCCCCTCCACAAAGCCTAGTCATTGAAGTACCATTAGTGGGTCTAGCCACACAAGAGGTAGTTTGATGGGAGATCTTAGATGATGAGGTGAAATTATAGAGAGTGAAAATATTGAGCCTTTAGAACTCAAAGGGAAAGGCACCATTACATAATCAAGCATCAGGTTAGCCAACACCTCCTCCAATTTCCATTACCCCTATTGTTTCTCATATTTCTTTTTTTATTTTTAGTTTATTTGATCATGATGCATTGACCCCTCCTATCCCCCCAACTCTCTTGGTCCCCAAGGTTAAGGTTACTCCTATTCTATCCCTTTTTCAACCAACTCTATTAATTCCAAAGGTAGAGGATCCCTCCTCTACGCTTGTAATTCCTACTGAGTTGGTATTCCTTTGATGGATCCTCTTGCATCCACTCCTACTATTCTTATTATTTTTCCTTCCACTACAATTCTACCCCCCATAAGAACTAATAAAAAGGCCACAAAGAAAGGAAGGGGAGTAGTAAAAACTCCCCAATTACATGTCTCATTGATACAATTAAGTATACCATTTTCCCCTCTTAATGATTCTCAAGATACAACTATGATAACCAATGAGAAAGATGAAAATAAGAAAAGGCTAGTTTACATAGTCCATCCAATACCATAATATGGTGGAGTATACTGGTCCAAAATCATCTAGCCTTCACTCTTGGATCCTCTCCTAAAGGAAAATTTGACGCATACATCAGAGGAGATATTGGTTGAGACTAAAAATTTGAACACTCAAACCATAGATCCATCCCAGATAGTCCTTTCATCATGGTTAATAGACATGTATTTAGAGGCTTCTAAAAGGCCTAATCTAGTAATTACCAAATTACCCACTATAAGTATAGTATTTTAAAAATCTACATGGAGTGTATAGGGGATCAAAAAAAGGAAGTTAGAAGATAAGATTGGAAGAATAGTCATAGTAGAGGAAAGGTAAGAAATGCTTACCTTATTGAAAAGGAAGGATAGAAAATTGGTAAACCCCCATATATAGAGGATTTTAAATCTTATTTTCAAACACATAAAGAGTCTCTATTAGAGATACATTAAGGAAATGAAATGGAGAGGAGATAACTATAGCAAAAACTAGAACACTAAGAGAATAGTAGAAAATTATCCATGTTCCAACCCAATTATAGATGGATGTCCATAGTGCTACATCTAGATTATTTAATACTATTGAGGCTATTAATGTAATGAGGGTAGAATTAGCACCCCATATAGTATATGCTATCAAAAATTTCCATTCTTTGAAAATAGATGAGAATAAATTAAAATTACTTATTCTTTTTACAACCATCAAATCATATACACAATTGAACCTAATGGAACCATTATATATCACCAATTCCCTCAACTTGGTGGTCATCAAAATAAAAAAGGCTATGGAGTGGATTGATGTAGTTGAGGTAGTGATGCCTAAATACTTAGAATAAGAAACTCTCACTTGGGAAATTTTGGGTCAAATGAATCTTTCAAAAGCCAAGGATTCCACCAAGAGACTTATGAATAGGGCTAATTTTGACCAAATATTACAATAAGCTTCAAAAAACTTCAAAAAATATATACAAGGTAAGGCCCTAGTGTAAATAGAGGTCGAGATCAATTTTTCTAGGAAGAATGTCATTGAATTTGAGATTTTTAGATCTAACTTCAAGACTACAAGGGATAAACATGCAAGTCTCCTAGAGTAGGTAAATAGGGTGTATATGCCTCCAATCCTTAACATGGGCATAATCATATACTAGTATGACATCGAGCATAAATACTATCAAGCTCTGAAAGTGAATAATAATGTTGGCACTTCAACTCCTAGTTAAACACAAACATCCACTTCAATGGCTCCAATAACCTTGCCTTCCATGCAAACACCCAATCAACCTTGAGTTAAAGGACAATTATATATGTATACATGAAATTAATACTTAATTTTTCACTTATAGTTTTCTTACACTTAGATCATATATTTAAACTTTCCAAACTATTTATAAGCATTCACACATTGCATTGCCTTACCTAAGACAACTAATTTTGACATAAATGTAATTTTCTATAAATATACAAAAAAGCAATTTTAAATCTAAAATTAAAATTGAGGTTCTAATTACATCTTGTAACCATGAGTTTAGACACACTTGAAGGATGAGGTGTCTCCTCCCCAAGTCTATATATTTATGTAATATCACATTCTAAAGAGATGGAATATTTTATCAATACAATAAGTCAATTTTGATTATCATGTAATTACGTTGGTGTTCTCTCCTTCCATTCATGTGATATTAATTCTTTTATTTTTAGGTTTTAATAATATATTAATTTGAATAGTGAAAAATCTATGGATAAATTCTTATTATTTTATCAATATATGCTAATTGTAGATGTGAAAATGCTATTGAAAGTTAGTAAATCTTATTAAGAAATTATTTTAAAATTTGTTAATACTTTTATTATGTAAAAGTGCTTTATTTTGGTACAATTTTTCAAAGTGTTTGAAACATGTTCCTTAGAATTAGATGTCAAATTAATGGTTTTCAAGAAAAACTCTAAATGAAGCAACCTTCATTTGAGATCACTAAGTTTCATATACCACTCTTCCCCACACTTCATAACTATGTTTACCTATGAGTGTGCAACATCTACAGGCAATAAGCACTAGTTTTTAAAGCACTTATCCACTATGAAACTAACCTAGGAAGTGACTCTTTGATATCACATAACCTTATTTTATACTCCACACTTCCCTCTTTTTGAAATTTATTTGATTAAGATATGACCACTCTATATTAGGTATTACCCATCCATCCCACTCACTTAGGTTTGATTCCTCTACTAGGATTGATTTCAATACAAGGAAAATTGGTTAAAAACCTATAGGATGTGATTTATATTCCACCACAAGGTTGTTCAAACCATACCTATAATTCATTCCCTAGAGTGGATTTTATCTCCATTGAGATCCTAAAATTTTAGAGGCTACCTTATATAACCTTCAGTAGGTAGAAAATACCCACATCAATAGAAAGACAAAATTGACACTAGAAATAGGGCCATACATGTGCCTTCCCTAGTGAGAGGTTACCCATTACATTGATTTCAACTTGAGATACCCAAGAGAGTAATAGGTCTAGGTCCCAAACCATTCTTTTGGTTTCACCCTTATCAACACATTGAAGGCCTAGATCTATACTAGTTATTCCTAATATACCAAGGGCTATAACACCATCTATATTAAAATATATCCATCACATTAATCAACCTATTACCCAGCATCATCCTTAGTTATTTGGATTTGCCATTGCCATCCCAAGAGACATACATAATTTGCCCAAACACCTAGAGAGATATCTACCTTCTTTATCCCCTTCAGGAGGAAGGCTTGTAGAGGAATAATTACGTCTTTTGTGGTTGTATTAAGAACAATGAATGTTACTTATGCAAACATTGTATGTAGGGTTTTCCATTTTACCTTGTAGGATGTTGCCTATGATTAGTTTCTCAACCTTTGATATAACTTGATCACTTCTTAGAGTACATGTTAGAGCATATTTTTTGCCTAATTTGAATAAGTTACTAGTCGTGGACTAGTTTATCAATATTTTATCAACATGAAAATGGATCATAATGAGATAATTTAGGATTTTAACACTAGATTCTTGAAGATATACACTTAGCTTAGCCTAGAGTATAGGCTAGATGGACTATTAGCATTGGATGTGTATAGAAACACTCCAGACCTAATCAATGTGGTGTTCTTATGGATATATTATGCTACCACCACTCTATATTTATAATATTAAGAGGCTACCAAAATTGATATATAGTTGAAACATTAAATACATGATACTCCAAATATCAATTCTAGTTTTCCAGATCTGAATCCAATCGCCCATGTCAATCAAAATGTTCATTCTTTCAATTAGAATCATCTATATACACTGCCTCCTCTAATACAATAAACAACCAATAAAAATTATGGTTATATGGATGACTAGGTATAGATGAATAGTCATCAAGATAATCAACATTCAATGCTCTTTAATTCTATAGTTATACAATGAACTTATCCTACAAAATTAGAACTAGATTCCATCCAAATAATGTTTTAAAAATGGACCAATGACTTCTTGAGTATGTAGAGGAAGATGGGCAACACCATTGGATATAATTAAAATTATAATTATAATTCTAGGTTTCAAATATAAAATAAGCCCTTCAATAGATTTATTAATAATACAAATCAATAACCCAACATGTTGTCAGAGATCAACATAGTAGAAATGACTCTAACCAATTGGTGTAGATTAAGTAATAATAGGAATTAAGGGGAGAAGGATTTATTTAGTTGAGGGATAATTACATCCCATTAGGAATGGTATCTTTAGAAAGGACATTTGATTTGGATCCTCAAACTCAATAGTAAAGACAATAAAAGGTAAATGAATTTGAATTTAAAATAGAAAATCTAGGAGATGAGTGTAACCCATGCTATTTCCACATTGGTCTTAGATGTACTCTAGAGGAAAGGCATAACATTAAGAGTTTACTCACTTAATACAAGGATGTGATTGCATGGACATATGAAGAAATGAATTTTTTCAACCCAATGGTCATCATCCATGAAATTCAATTGAGTTTAGAACACAAACCATTTAGGAAGAGGTAAATGAAATTAAATCCAATCTTTTAACCCCTTATTCATAAGGAAATGGAGAAGTTTCTAAGAAAAAAATAGTTTTTACTATCAAAAATTCTAATTGGGTGGTTAATTTTTTTAAAGGTACTATCACAGGGGGTGAATCAGTGAGCCCAAATAATCTAAATTAAATTCCAATTCTTTTAAACCCTTAATCATTCAATACATACATTCATGAGGCATACATCATTCATAACAACAAACAATAAAGACAATCCAAGATCAAGCACATATCACATGAAATATGTGAGAGACCATTTTGGGGAATAAAACCCACTGAAACCTACAATTGGACTATTATCCTATAATAAAAATATCCAAATTAGACTAGTTATAGCTGATCAAGGAACTACAATCCCTATTTAGTGAGACTACAATCCCACAAGGAGCTACTACACCTATTTAGTAGAGTTTCCATAAAAATTAGACATTTATCAAGTTTCATCTTACAAGGAGGCTTGCTACCTAAATATATGCTAAGCTAACACAACAACACCTATGAATAAAACATCTCCTCAACACTGATTACCTACCAATCTGGTGGAGATACAAAGTATATCAACTCTCTTCAACTCTACATACCAAATGCATCCAAATCACCCTTTTGGACCACTCTAGTCTTCTTAGCAAAAAATATATCACAAAAACACTCCATTTGGTCAAATCACATTACATTATTGAACCAACACACAAATATCTATTAGGAAACATTACATATCCCAACTACCACCACTCTTCAACCCTTCATTCACACTCACTTCAGCACACCTAAAACAACTCTATCATAATAATAGTAACATGACCATATGGTAATACACATAGTTAACACTCTGATTTACCTCTCATATCAATGACCAAGCTCATACAATCTTCAAATTTGCTCACAATGTGCTCTCTCAAATATCCTCTTGAGCAACATTGCTCATTCTACCTCCTCTAGGCTCATTAGGTCCACTGACTTATATGTCCTCATAAAACAAATTAATTAGACAAGCATGTATGATACTCTTCACTATCTACTATTCCTCACTAAACATTTTCTTCTCTTTCAAATGTTCTTACCTTGGCTCCACATTTTTCACTCTCTCATACAAGTCTTACTAGTCTAGAAACCAACATATTTGGTTTCACTATTTATAGAGCAATCATGATTATCACCATCTTCGTTAGCCATTAGGTATGAATTAACACTTAAGTCATATATCTCATTGATACACATCTTAATAAAATATTCATATATTGGACATAGCATCTATGGGTCACCCTTAAATGCCTACACCTTTTAATAAGACCCTTGTAGCTCTTATAGGTCTCATGTGATACCATTCACTCCTTTAGCACTTTATTGAACAAAATAAGAACAAAATACCACTTCCATAAGAATTTAACCATTATATATGATCTATAGGTTCCCCTTAAGTGCCAAAAACCAACATAACACCCTTCTACTTAAGCATAATTTGCTCAAACAACATTTTATGCACATAGTCACCATGAACAAATACACATATGACTTATAAAGCTTTGTTCATACTACATATTATTGATAAAACCTTAAAAAATCACATATATAATCTTCATGGATTATACAACACTCCCCAATATCCAAATTTTCAAGAGATATCAAAACAAGCTCGAATAATCTTCTTGAGTCACTTACAGTCCATGCATGAACACAATCAACTTTAGAGAATAATATTTTTTTACATATAATTAGACCTTAAAATTCATATTTATAGATGTATATTGGAATCCTCTACAATTTCACATTTTAATACATTATCAAATTTTTCTTGGATCAAAAGTTATGGCCCAAAAACTAGACACTAGTCTTTCCTTCATAATTTCTAATATTCAAATGCAAATAGTCACAATTAAAATTTTAATACTATGCACACATCTTGTGTCATCTCAACTTTAGATAAATCTCACAAAATTGATCTTATATTAACTTTAATTCATAAACAACAATTCTCAAATGTTAACCTCAATCACTTTGACCTCATCTTGTGCACCCTTACAAGAGAATTTCTCACCATTATATTAAACTATAAGAACACCTAATCATCATTGTTATTTATCCTTTACATTTTCCCATTATTTAAACATCATGCACTTCTTACCATCTTGATACCTCCTAACATCTTGGAGTAAATACGATCTGTCAATCTCCTTGAGACTTGATCGATCTTTACCTCTTAAAAAATTGAATATGGGAACCCTTGAAATCTATCTGAGAAGCCAAATTTTGAGCCTTAATAACTTTTTTTTCTTTGACACATGATCTCAAATTTTGACCATATTATCACATTTAAAATATGAATCCAACCATATATCAAACTACTCTTGAAACCTTTGTATCAGTGAGATATATCTCCATTAAAATGCCTTCTCAAAATCTTCTATCATAGAGCCAACTATGCTTAGAACTTGCCTATGAGGCCAAATTGTCTCTAGCATAATTTTTTGCGTGCTTAGTCACATGATAGATTTTGTTGTTATCAAATGGCTTGGATGCCTAACTTTGCACATGCATATATTTTGTCACTCTACATTTCATGACCTAAAATTTGGTGAATAAAAACTAACAATAAAATTTAACAAACCCATATGATCACTTTCTCTTAAAACATCTAAACATGCAAGATATGTAATGATCAAAATGCTTACTCAACTATTTCTTGCCTCATGCAAATTTAGCTAAGTATGGGAAAACACTATCAAAATGCTTAGGAGCCCAACTTTTCACTTCTATATATTTTGATATGGTTAGGTGCATGAATTTATATTTATCACATAAAATCTATGGAATAATTTTATTGCAACGATATGAAAAACTACCTTTGACTCATCCACACATGATAATGGTGACATCATCAAACTACCTAAAATTTTCTACCACTAGACCCAAAGTGTCAAGATGAAAAATATGGACAACTAGATGAATTCCACTTTTGAATACAAGAACTTAAAAGTATATAAAACATCTTAAGGACCTATTTCACATCCTCAAATAACCATACTCATTCTTTAACATCTCTAACCATGCCAAAATAGAAAATCAACCAAGCATACTTCAAGCATACTAGGACAAACACATTGCACACTTTTTCATTATCACTTAGGATATAAAATAACTTCATACAATCATGAGGACACCTCCATGAAATCACCATGACATAATTTATAATTCTCTAATAATATCCCCCTTTGTTATTGATGTCAACAATCCATCATATATAACAATATATAGCTCACCTTCCTTCTTTCTTTTCAAGCACTCTCATGACAGGAACTTTCTCCCCCTTTGACATAATGACAAAGTGGGAAAATTTTTATCTTGAGGACCTAAAAATACCACCAATCAGGAGAGGAAAACCTTACAAATATGATATAAAATCCCCCTTGCATTGAGCTTACTTTGCTTGTATTGACAACTTCCTCTTACTCCATGTTAACACTCTCTTCAACCAAGCATTGAAACTAATGAAGAAAGAGCACACAAAAAACTAAAATAGTATATAAATCACCAAGAAAAATTTAAAAGGAATCCCCATAATATCTCTTATCCATTTCACCTTTTGAGCAGCTTTATATCTCCATACACTATGAAGAACCACCACACATGCTTACTAGCCTTCTCTCTCAAGATACCATAAAGACTAAAAACAAAACTTCATGCCACTCACTAAATAGGTAACATGATCTCAATTTTTTTTATAAAACTCATTGAAACAAAAATACCTTGCTCTTTTGGAGAAACTAAGCAAAAATCACTCTTCTTCAAACTAGGCCTATCTAGCCTCTTTGTAGCCCTACCTAGAACTTGTAGAGCCCATTAATTTTAATAAAGACATATTCAAGACCTAAAACATCATATTTAGATCATTATCATACACCCACTAGATCAAACCAATTTTCACAACCAATATCATCCTCTACAACATAGTTCCTTCACAAACCTATTGTCCAATTAGCCCTCCATATTGACAAAAACTTGAATAACTTGAGAACCAAAAACCTTAAAATCTATATGAAGCATGATTTTAGAACCCATTTTGTACATTAAACCTATTAAGAATACTTATACCTCACTTAATAAGTCAAACCACTTTTCTATCATAACCCAAAACCCTAGAAACTCAAAACAAATGAGGTCAACAAACCTCCTTCTAGTCAACACACATCTATGAAACCTATTACACATTTAGAGACACCCATCAGACACTTATAGATCAAAAATTAATAATTCACATATTTGGGAGCCTTGAATTCTTATAACCCATTTTAGGCCTACTTTCCCTTAAACCAAAAATTGAGAAAATTGAGAGCACTTAAAAATATTCAATTTGCCTTCAACATATCTTCAAATTAAAAAACAAATAGAACACATCACAAAGAAGTTTATAGACCATTATGAGTATCAAAATATTCTTGACATTTCATAAATGTTATTTGGCCACCTAGAGACACTCATTTTGACCTTGTCCTATAACTCCACAAATATTTGGAACAAGCTCGCGATCTTGTTGTTCCTCCTAACTTCATGCTTCACCTAGAACAAGAAATATTCAAAAAGTATTAAAATATTTTCAATCACATTCTCTACTCATATAGATACGCCTCATATTCAAAACACTATGAATATCCATGGCATACACAATTATTCAACAAACCTTTAACATGATTAGCAATATTTAGGACAAAAACCTAGAAGAGAGGCCTTCAACTTCTAGGCTTACATGGTTCACCTCGCATCTACCAAAAACTTATATGTATATATATATATATATATATATTTGAAACTCACCTTCATATAAGAACATCTAAACCATAACCAACAAGCTATCTTTTTCTCAAGATAGGACCACTGAGATTCTTCACAATCTTCTTTTCTCCACAAAAGATATATATATATAAATAATGCACAAATAAACCTTGTTTTCATACCTTGTCATCAAATAATATTTGACAACCACCAAGCTTCCATTGAATAAAAATTGTCTCTTAAATCCTATCTAGAGACACCCCTTAGACATAGATAGAATAAAAGTCACAAAACTTTAGAGACTCCCATATCTCCATATCTTTCTTTAACTTGTAGTCTTGCATGACTTTAACTTAATCCTTGACTTCATTCTTTTCTTTAGATTTGTTAATAAATGTTATCAATATAATCTCTTGACTATCCTCCATTTTTTATTATTTTTCCACCTTGAAAAATAATCCATCAAGACTCTTAGACTCAATAGAGCAAATCTCCTTAGTCTTTACTACCTCGGGTATTCATAACAAAGCTTGACTCTTCTTGTCTTATGTAGCCATCTTACTTGCCTGATCCTTGAGCTTATCTTGATTTGTAACATAGCCTTCTAGAGAAAATTTCTTATCAACCTTATGACTATAATAATTGGTAATGATTACCTTTGATTTACGTACTTGAGTTTTTCCTTTTTCTAGACCCTTTAGGAGCTTTATATCCTTTGACATCCCTTAAAGACCTCTTAACACCATTTGGATAGAATCTAGCTATATGTCCAATTTTATGACAATTGAAACAAATAATATCATTTGTGCCTTTTAACTTATTTGAACTATAATCAATCTTTGACCAAAAACTCCTTCTATCATAGCTCCATAAATTTCCATACTTGAATAACTTCATTCTAAAGTACTTAGCTCTATTACCATACTTATTACATATATAAAAATGACCATGAAATAAACTATCATACCTTGAAGAATTTGGTTTTCTAACTAGTCTTCTTTCATTGATTTTGACCTAATCTAACTTCTATTAATCTTCTTCAAGCTTGATTATATTGACAATAAATAACTCATGCTCATCCATCAATGAACCTAGCTTGGTTTCCAATTGAATGATCTCATCCTTTTTAGCTCTTACACTTGAAATTGTAGCTATTAACTGAACTTCGAGAACTTAGATAGTCTCCTTATCTCTCTTATCTTTTTTATCCATGTCATCTTTTATTATGCATGCTTTCTCTATCAAACTTCCCTCAAGAGAAATAACTTATGCTTCAAGACCTCTGATAATATTTCTTATTTTATGATTGCTCTTCTTTTGATCCTTTATTTCACCAAGTGCACTCATGAGCTCAGCTTATAGATCAACTTCTTATTCCTTTTTATTATTTTATATACTATTATGGTAATCTTCTTTATCAAACATGATGTCCTTTTATTTTGAACATAAACCTATCTTGGCATCTACTAGCTGAATCTTGAGATTATTGATAGCATTATCATCCTCTTTGGCATCTCTTTTCAAATTAAATATATGTTCTTCAAGTCCATTAATCATATCCTTCCACTATTGATTTTTTTTTCTTCAACTGCTTAGCCATATTTGTACCTACTTAGGATAACCTTCAAACTGTTAGGCTTCCTCCAAAGGAAATGCTCTGATACCAATTGTTAAAGGTATAATTACTGGGGAGTAAATTAGTGATCTTAGATAATCCAATTTCAATTTCAATTCCTTTAAACCCTTAATCATTAAATACATACATTCGTGAGGCATACATCATCCATAGTAATGAACAAGAAAAAAAATCCAATATCAAGTACATAACACATGATAGACATGGGAAACCCTATTGGGGAATAAAACACATTAGAACTTGGAATTGGACTACTATCCTATAATAATAATATCTAATTTAGACCAATTACAATTGATCAATGAACTACAATCCCCATTTAGTGAGACTAAAATCCCACAAGGAGATACCACACCTATCTAGATGAGATGCCATAATAACTAAATCTTTATTAAGTTTCAACTTGAAAGGAGGCTACTACCTTATTAGATGTTAAGATGTCACAATAACACCTATGAATAGAACATCTCCTCAGCATTGATTGCCTACCAATTTGATAGAGATACAAATTATACTATCTCTCTTTAACTTTGCACACTCAATGCATCCAAAAACACCTTTTTACCACTCCACTCTTCTCATTAACAACTTTGTCACCACAAAAATCCATGTTAGTCAAAACATATTACATAATTAAACCAACACACAAAGATCAATTAGGACACATTACATATCCCAAGTAGCCCCACTCTTCAACCCTTTGCTCACACTCACTTTAGCATACCTAAAATAACTCTATAATAAAAATAACAACATTACTAGATGGTCATAGACATAGTCCACACTCTGATCTACATCTCATACCAATCACCAAGCTCATATAATCTTCACCTTACCTTCACTCATAAAATACTCTCTCAAACAATATATTGAGCAACTTTGCTCATTCTACCTCCTCTAGGCTCATTAGGTCCACTCACCTATATGTCTTCCTACACTAACTTAATCAAACAAGCATTTCTGATCCTCATCACTCTATACTAGTCCTCAATAACCTATACCTTCTCTTTCAAAGGTTCTTACCATCACTTGGCTCCACATTCACACTCTCTCATATAAGTCTTACTAGTCTAGAAACCAACACATTTGGTTTCACTATTTATAGAGCAATCATAATCATCACCATATTGGTCAGTAATTAGGCATGACTTAACACTTAAATCATATATCTCACTAATACATAACTCAATAAAATATTCATATGCTAGCCATAACATCTATGGGTCACCCTTAAGCAGCTACACCTTATAATAAGGCCCTTATAGCTCTTATAGGTCTCATGTGAACCCATTCACTCCTTTAGCACTTCATCAAATGAAAAAAGAACACAAGACCAATACAAAAATAATGTACCCATTCCATATTATTTATATCTCCCCATTAAGTTACAAAAACCAACATAGTAACCTTCTGCTTAAATACAATTCACTCAAACAACATTCTATGCACATACACACCATGAATGAATACATAGTCAAATTATAAACATTTATTCATACTACATATGATTGTTCAAACCTTAAAAATGAACACATATCATCATCATAGAGTCTAAAACACCCCCCAATATCCAATTCATTAATAGATATCAAAACAATATTAAAACAACCTCTAACAATCTTCTCAGGTCACTTATAGTCCATACATGAACACATATTAAAATTTGGAGAAAAATATCTTTGTCTATACATATAATTATACCTTAAAATTCATATTGATATATGTTCCTTGGAATCCACTACAACTTTTCTTTTTACTACACTATCAAATTCTACCTGGATTAAAAGTTATGGCCAAAAAACTAGATACTCATCTTTCCTTCATAATTTTAAATATTCAAATGCAAACGGTCATAGTTAAACTTCAAATACTATGCTCACATCTCATGTCCTCTCAACTTTAGATCAATCTTGCACCATCTATCTTCTCCAAACTTTAATGCATAGATACCAATGCTTAAATGTTAAACCTCATTCAATTTGACCTCATTTCATGCACCTTTACAATGTTGACTCAATATGCACCATCAATCTCTACGGATCAACCAGGTCTTTAACTATCAATGTTCACCATTAGATAAAACTATATGAACACCCACTTTCCATTTATATTTATCCTTTACCTTTTCCTAGTCATTAAACACCATGCACTTTTTTCCATCTTGCTGCTTCTTAACATCTTAGAGAAAATGCACTCCATTAATCTCCTTGAGACTTAATCGATCTTTACCTCTTTCAAAATTGACTATGGGAACCCTTTCAATCTATTTGAGAATCCAAATTTTCATCCTTAATATTTTTTTTTGTGCTTCAACACATGATCTCAAATTTGGATCATATGATAACCTTTAAAAGAGGAATCTAGCCATATATCAAAATACTCTTGAAAATTTCATACATGTGAGATATATCACCATTAAAATGCCTTCTCAAAATCTTCTGTCACAAAGCCAACTATGCTTCGAACTTACCTATGAGGTCAAATTTTCTCTATCATAACTTTTATTGCACTTACATGGTCTAAAATTTAGTACATTATATCCTCTCACATAGGGAATTCCATCCATATGTCAATCTGATCTTGAAACTTTCACACATGTGAGATATGACATAAAAAAATACTTACTCAACTCTATTTTAATATATAAAACACTATCAAAATGCTTGGAATCCCAACTTTGCACATGCATATATTTTATCTCTCTATATCACATGATATAAAATTTGGTGCATAAGAACTAAGCATAAAATTGAATAAACCCATATAATCACCTTCTCCTAAAATTTCGACATGTGCAAGATATACAACCATAAAAATTATTACTTGGTTGTTTCTTTCCTCATGCAAATTTGGCTAAGTATAGGAAAAAACTATCAAAATTCTTGGGAACTCAAGTTTGCACTTGCATATCTTTTGATGAACTTAGGTGCATGACCTAAAATTTAGTGCATAATAACTAGGGATTAATTTGATAAAAACCATATGACTAAATCTCCTTGACTCATCATATGTGGTAATGGTGAAATCATCAAACTACCTACTCATATTTTCTACCACAAGACCCAAAGTGTCTAGATGAAAACTATGGACAACTAGATGAATTATAATTATACACACAAGCACTTCAAATCATATAAAACATATTTAGGATCTTTTTCACATCTTTAAATCACCATACTAATCCTTGAACATCTCTTACCATGCCAAAATATAAGATCAACAAAGCATACTTTAAGCATACTAGGACAAGCACATTGCACACTTTGTCATTGTAACTTAGGCTATCAAAGCACTTCATCCACTGACTAGTACACCTTCATGACATCACCATGACATAAATATCCACCAAATTTAGTCCCAACTAGGAATAAAATTGGAGAGATTATGTTCAATGTGGATTTAATAAACTTAAATAAATCTTCTAAGAAAGACAACTATCTATTACCTTCCTTAGATGAAGTCATAAAGATAGTGAGTGGTCAAAGAATTATGTCTTTCTTAGATGTATTTTAAGGGTATAAATAGGTACTACTATAATTATAAGATAAAATCAAGACAAAATTCACCATGAAGTGGGGTAATTATGTGTATAATAGGATGTTATTTATCCTAATTAATGTAAGTGACATGTTTCAAGGAGATATAAGCCATGTCTTCTAAGTACTAATAGGTACATGTGTAATTATTTACATGGATGACCTCATAGTCTTCTCAAAAACAAATATTGATCACGAAGGACACCTATAATCAATTTTCAAAAGATGCAATTTTTTTGTCATTTTGTTGTATCCCAAAAAGAGTATATTTAATGTCATAAAAGGAAATATCTTTAGACATATCATCACCAAATATGGGTAGTGGTCATTCCTCTAGAAACACCAATTCCTATAACATCCCCAAAATAGGTCATTACTAGCCAAAAATCTTAAAAGATACACATGTTCATGTCTAAATGTGACATGAATGACAAGTCCTTGAAAAAAGGGAATTACATGCAACCATGCCTCTATAACCAATTATTTAAAGAAATCTTTTTGCCTAATGGGGCTTGGATATCATTAGGGTCATTAATCCTAATTCTTCAGGTAGCCACAAGTTTGTACTCATTGATACAAAATATTACACATGATGGAATGAAGATACAAATACAAAGCATTTAAGAGCAAAATATGTGATTATATTTATAGAGAAAAATGTCACAACTAGATTTGGTACTCATCTCTCTAGTGTGTGACAATGGATAAACATTCCAATCAACTAAATTTATTGAATGGGCCCATGATAATCGAATCCCCATTAGGTTATCATATAACCATTACCCATAAGTAAATTTATTGGTTGAATCAAAAAAAAAAATGTGATTGATGCCAATAATAAGTCTTTACTAGATAAACATAGAGATTAGTAGAATCTACTAAAGTATGCATTGTGGGTTGATCAAACAAGATATAAGTAGGTTCTCAAAGCCTCATCTTACTAATTGGTCTATGGGATACAACCTATTTTCCCAATCATGTTTAAGTCACCAACATATCAATTTATTTAGTAATACATGGATCTAAGTGAGAAGGTGGAGTATATATTATTGTACATAATATAAATGGAAGACCTAAGGACTGAGGCCTTATAGAACTTCAATAAATATCAAGATATAGTAAAAACATGGTTTGACAAAAGATAAAAAATCAAAGCATTGAGAATATCTGACATGGTTTTTCTATGGGACAAATCCCATGAAAATAAGGTAAAACATGCCAATTTTACCCCATTATGGATTGGACCTTATCAAATTTCAAATATCCTAGGTAACAATGCTTTTCATATGGGGACCTCTAAGGCAATGAGATGATATACCCTTTCAGTGGATAGTTTTTGAATCCATACTTCCTAGTTGTACTATCTAGAAATATCCCCAAATAGAAACAAAGGTGATGGTGTGATTAAGATTAGGGTATATTTACTATTTTATTAGAATAGATTTCATGTTTTCATAGAATAGTTTCCCCACTTCCTAGGTTAGATTTCCCAGTTTTCAATAGTTTGTTTTATATAGTAGTTTCCTACTTTATAGATTAGATGTTTCCATTTGACCTATGGAAATATGATTAACTTCCTATAGTATGCTGAAATCAAGTATCCAACCTATTGAGACTTCCTTTAACATGTTCAAAATCGAAAGGATGAGTCTTTGGGAAAAAATGCCAAGAATAGGTATATCAACTTGTTTATTTATAGGTTTTTGTATGCATACATTCTATATTTTTAGAATTCAAGTGTACAACAAGAATATTGATCATGAAAAATATAACACTAAATACTTTAATTAGGCATGTTAAAGCTACTCTCATTACTACATACAAATTTTAGAATTTTTTTTAATTTTCCCTAAATCAAATGTACTATTATATTGATAGTTATTTGAGGAAATAACCATCGATATGGGTATAGATGACATGGATTGTCTGGTAAACTTATGTTTTCATAGATACTAGATCATTATGGTTTCTACTCTTCCTCTCCCAAAAATGTTATTCAAAATAAATTATAACAAATATAAGGATCGAAGCATACTCAAAATAATGATCCTACAGGCATAAAAGGAAAAATACAAAGGTGATCAAAAATATTAAAAGTGATGAAATAAAGTTAATGTATAATCCCTCGTGAAATAATATAGAAGGAGGAAATATAAGGAGCCCATGGTACTTGTTAGAGACTTAGATTGAACCCTAGCTGAGCAAAGGATTATTCTTGTCTTCTATTCAAATCTAGTCCAACATGGGAATGACCCTAGGCTATGGGTTACCTAATATTAGTTCAGACCTCTAGGATTTTTAATGAGGCTAGCTCCTTTGATGTATCACTTATATAATTTACACTAAAAGCTACTAATTTTTGGGGTGAAAAGGGGAAAAAAGATAACTAAAAGGTAAATCTGAGCTAATGTTCATGATACACCTAAATCGATTACTCATCCACTCTATTTGAACTTATAATAACACTAATGAGACAATCAAAAGATTGAATCTGCAACTCTAAATGTCTATTATTTATCAATATTTCATGCAGAGGTTCACCAAGTGATCAAAACCTAAGGGAAGTGATGGGAAGACCCGATTCAAGGTACTAACTAGTCAATGTATCCACTTGCTAGCTTCAATTAAATGACATTAAACACTAAACATGACCTGCACAACAAGATAAACTAGTATCTATGTGAGATTAGGACTTTTACAAGGGAGATATTTTTACCACATATGCAAATCAAACTAAAATTAACACACTACCAAAATAATGAAATATGAAACATTCATCTATTTATCTTAGTAGGTTACAAAGATCAATTTTAAGAGAGTCTATTCATGCCCAAGAGAGGGATCCATTTCAAGGCTTATAATCTTGTATTTATAGTAGAAGGGAATGAGAAACATGGGTTACATGCATAGGAGAATGGAGAATGAGTCATCAATTATCAAGATAACAACTATACCAAATCCTCAAGATCCTCATACATTAATGTCACTAAGAATATATCTAGCATGAGATGGTGGAGAAATAATCATGAAAACCATGATTTTGGAAAGAAGAAATAAAGAATGGATACATATAATCCTTCTTGAGATCCTCAATGTGTTAACATTACTCAAAAGCTCCTAAAAGTGATGCTTGATCTCTAAAAATCTACTTTGGTTAAACTTTAAATTGTATTTTAACCTTAAATCAAAGTCTCATTACTTTGAAATTTATTTATGACTACCAATCTTGATCTAGGTCTTTGATATTTTGACACCTTAGACCTTCATCATTGGCCATTGATTTGTGATCTGCATTTAAGATTAAGACACTTGGCAATTATGCATTTATCCTCAAGATACACTATCAATTTAATTTACTCCTACACTTGTGCCATTTGTCAACCACATATTTAATCTAATATTATTGACCCTTTGACCCTATACACACCATTGATCTCATTGGTCTAACTAAATGCATGCCATTGATATCCTTATGCTTGATCAAATGTGCATTGTTGATCTGCTAAGTCACTATGATCATGACACTTGTTAGTATTAATTTTAATCCTTAGTTCCTCTAACATTTTGACTTAATTCTCACCATTAGATATTAGGTGCATGATAAAATGTGATCCATTAGATCTTTGATACCCACTAACATTGGTAGGTTGTCACTTAGTGTTGGATCTCTAATCTGATCAAACATTGACTATTAATCTTAGTCTAGGTACTTTTTGATTTTTTGACCTTATGTGTGCCATAAATATTCTACCCAAAATTCTAAGATCTTGATGCTTGTCAGAATTGCAATCAACCTTAGGATCATTTGAACCCAAATGGTTACTTGTTGTATCTTTATCCTGACATCCCCATGCATGTCTTGGACTATTGGTTTAACTTTGAAGAATTAGATCTTGGGATAGATAACTCATCAGGAAATGAAATTTTCATAGAATATTTAAGGCATGAAAAATACCATGTCCATATAACTCTTTTGGCCTAAGAGTATTTCCAAGTGAATCTATTAAATGCACAACCAAATTACTATGTTCATGTATGCATAATGTTTGATGATGACCTACTTATTCTAGGCTTGCTCAAGTCATTTCTTGATCATCTATTTCAATCAAGACTCTAATCAACTAATCTATCTAGGCAAAAGCTTGGCATGTGGGCCAAAATGGCCAACATTTTTTATGACTCATAGGGAATCATGCCTATTATGCTTGAGAACCTAGACTAGTTGCCCTATCTAGTCTATTGGGCATGGAGTCTCTACTCTATTTCAACATTATAATATAAATCTAAAATTGGATGTCAACCCTTGAATACCTCCTCTTGAAACAAACAAGGACCAAAAGGAACAAAATGAAAAAATTTCCCAAGGCACTTATTGAAGGGAAATACAAAATAGAAGGGAAACTAATATAAATAAAGAAATGACCACCAACCTAAGGAAATAGGGAAAATAAGATAAAAGGAAAGTAGACTACTGCTTGTGGGAATCACTTATTGAAACAAAGTAAACATAGAAAAACTAACCTATAGTGATAAGCTTCCCTCTAGAGTCAAACAGAAAGCTATTTGGTAGACCTTAAAAATTTAAAGCATGCTTGCCTTTTTTTGATAGCTTTCTTTTATAGCTAAGAGCAAATGGATGTTCATGTCTTCTTGGGGAAGCAACCAGTTCCTCCACTACCAATTTTAGGTGCATGAATTATAGACATGAGTATAAGGCCCAATCATACTCCTAAATTTGTGGACTTTTCAAGAACATCTTCATTTCTTCTTCATTTATGAGCTATTGACTATGATCATGTTAGGTAGCCTGGTGTGTCCCCTTTGACATATCTATAAGGCTAACCTCTAAGGGAGATGGATCTGATCTTGGAACTTTTTGAGGCCACTTGAGATCATTTTTATCTTTCAGGAGTAAAGAGATATTTGAATTTGAAGAGAAAGTTGATAACCACATTTTAAAATGTTAAACATGTCATATTTTGAGAGAACAACTACTTATGACTTGATGAAGGCACTTTCCTAAGCCTACAATGGACCATATTCAGGTAAATAATAACCTAAATGAAATATATAAAATAAATATAAAGATTTGTTCTCATGACACTGTAGTTTAATTGGGTTTTCTTCAAGCTAATTACAAGAATCAAGAATATCAATTCCTTGACCATAATCATGAGGCTGCAATTCTATTTTTGATATCTTAGTTTGGTCAATTAACACTACTTCATATTCAACATCAAGATGATGACTAGGAATACTATCAAAGTTAGCTTGTTCTTTACCTTCTTTGTTGATTTGTACTTGTGTTTTACTACTTATATAATCTCTTGTCCTTCATGATGTATGGAAGCTCTTGATTCATCAAAGAACTCATGGGAAACACCTTAAACTTGTACAATTGGATTTCCTTCCTCTTGAACATTAGCAAACCCCTCTTTATATACTTATTCTTGCACTTGAATCTCAGCATCTATCTCAGCTTTCTCTTGCACTTGTTTTATATTTACATCATTATGGCAGAATGAAACATGTTTATCCTTATAAAGAGGTATCCCAATCATGATTTATTCTTCTTGGTTACTCATGTCACCTTCATTTTCTATTTATTTAGTTTCATCTTCTTGATTTTCCTCACAAAGGAGAGGCTCTTTGTCAAAGACTAGCATAGTGGACCCTTGAAAATATTTAGTAAGATAATAAAGGTCTAAAAAAGTTACCATAGATACCTGATTTTAATCATGGAGTTGCTCTTCTTGGATCACCTTCACCTCCTTTCTTAGTTGTATTGTTTCTTTAATGGATTTCCATGAAGGAAAGGCTCTAGGATTTTGAGGGGAAAGGAGTGGAGGTTGAATGATCTCCTGGTTGATCTTGAGTTTAACATCTTGGCTTATTCATGAATTTTGTTCTTTCTCTCTTGACCATCGAATCTGATTCCAAATCATAAACTCAGGTTTAGAAATCTCTAATTCTACACTTGTTTCTGTTATGGGTGAGAAATGAGTTTGATACTGCATTGACTTTGTAGTTGTTATTGAATGTTGGAGATGTTGATTGGAAAAATCAATTTATTTGGCTAAATTAGCATCAAAATCATGGACCAATTGGTTAGAGATGTCTCCCTCCAAAATTTAAGATGAATTCTCTTGTATGATCTACTGATAAACATGGATATTAGTCTCCTCAACACGTACCTGTTCATCCTTTTAAGGCCTCTCTTGGATAGACTTCAAGGTAGGAAAGTTAGACAAGGTCTGAATGGACTTGTGAGGATTATAATAAACATTAGTTTGGAATTCATGAAGGGAAAAGGGTATCTCTATGGTAACCTAATGATTATTATGATGACCTTGGGTTTCCTCATAAACTACTACCTCTCTTCAATGCTTACTATTAGACCACTTATGTCTATAATATCAACACTAAAATTTTATTGGCCTTACCTTATAAAGAATGCACCTACCTCTTTATCCTACTTCAAATTAACTCTCATGTTCTAAATTTCATGTTTAAAAATATCTTGACCATATCTCTTTTGGGTATCTATGCTTATAATCTATTTCTCATAGCCAAAAAGGGTTTGTTTGAATCTTGAGATGGATTGCTTTGGGGCTTGATTGAGTTGATCAAGAAGACAAAAAGATTCATGAGGGTTATAATAGGATTGGTATGAGTCACCATATTAATGATAAGGCTCTATATATGGTTGATGATTCTCACCATAAGGCTAATTTGGGTCATGAAGAAAGTAAAATCCATAATCTTGATAATAAGGATCATGAGAAAAATGATAAGGATCATCATAGCTTTAATAAAATTCTATGTAAAGCCTATTAGGCTCATATGGATCTTGAGGATCATGTTGGAACTACTGATAAGGAGGTGAATGATAGGAATATATACCATAGTTCTTCATATCATCCTTAGATGTAAAAACTAATTAAAATATTCAATGAGATATACTTGGGTTGCTTACAATTAGAATATTTGATTCAAAGTTGCCACTAATGCTAACTTATTTTCTTCTAAAAGATAATTAGAGGAAATACACACCAAAAATATTTTGAATCTTTTGGATCTTGGTCCCATAAATCTTGCCAAAACTATTGGTGTCCTATATTTCACCCTATTTGAGAAAAGGATTGTTTAGGTTCTCTTCTCAAATATAACCCAACATAGGAAAGACCCTAAGTTGAAGGGTTACCTGATCTTTAGTTAGACCTCTAAGATTTTTAATGAGGCTAGCTCATCTAATGTATCACTTATCTCATTTATACTAAAACCTACTAATTGATGGGGTGAAAAGGGAGAGAAATATATCTAAAAGGTAAATCTAAGATAATGTTGGTGATTCATCCAAATTGATTACTCATACACTCTATTTGAACTTCTAAAAACACTAATGAGAAATCTAAAAGACTAAATCTACAACTTCAAATGTTTGTTATGCATAAATATTTCATGTAGAGGTCCACCAAGTGATCAAAACTTGAGGGAAATGATAGAAATGCCTGATTTAAGACACTAACTAGTTAATGTATCCACCTATTAGCTTTAATAAAATAATATTAAACACTAAACATAATGTGGATAACAAGATGAATGAGTACCTAGGTGAGATTAGGACTTCACAAAGGAGGTATTTGTACCACATATTCAAATTAAACTAATGTTAACACGTTATACTAAAATAATGAAATTTGAAACAATCATCTATTTATCTTAGGAGGCTATAAAGATCAATCCTGGTAGAGTCTAGTCATGCCCAAGAGAGGGATCCATTTCAAGGCTTAGAAGCCTATACTTATAGTATAAGGGAATGAGAGAGATGGGGAACATGTCTGAGAGAATGGATGAGTCATAAATGATCAATACAATAGTTGTACCAATTTCTCAAGATCCTCATGCACTAATGTCACTAAGACTCTATCTAGCATGAAAAGGTGGAGAAAAAAGCATGAAACCCATGATTTCTAAAAGAATCAATCAATAATGGATGTATACAATCTTTATTAAGATCCTCAATTGTTAACATTACTTAATAGCTCCCAATGGAGATGTTTTATTTCTAAAAATATAGTTTAGTTCAACTTTAAACTATATTTTGACTTCTATTAAAAGTTTAATAACTTTGACCTTCAATTTTGACCACAAATCTTAATCTAGGTCTTCCAGATTATGATTCTTTTAACCTTCATCATTCACCATCAATATGTGATCCACATTTGATATTAAGATACTTGGAAATTACACATTTATCCTTAGGATAGATTATTAGTTTCATCTACTCCTACACTTGCATCATGTGTTAACCTCATGTTTAATCTAAAATCATTGAACCTTTGAACCTATATGCACCATCAATATCTTTGGTTTGATTGAATGTGTGTTGTCAATCTCCTTCTACTTGATCGAATATGCACTTTGATCTACTAAGTCACTATGATCATGACAATTTTTAGCATTGTTTTTAATCCTTAAGATCCTCTAACTTTTTCACTTGATTCTCACCATTAGATCTAAGGTGCATGATCAAATACACTCCATTAGATCTTTAGGATCCATTTAAAACATTAGGTTATCTCTCACCATTGAATATTTGATATGATTGAATGTTGACCATTGATCTTGTTCTAGGCACTTTTTGACTCCTTGACCTGGCACATGTTGTATATCTTCTAATTGAGCTCCTGATATCTTGACACCTATCAGATCTATGTTCAACCTTAGGATCATTTAAACCCAAATGGTTACTTGATGTATCTTTATCTTGATGTCCTCATGCATATATTGGACTACTAGTTTCACTTTTAGGACTTAGATCTTTAGATAGACAACTCATCAAGATAGGAAATATGCAAAGAATATTTAAGGCATAAAAAACACCATCTTCATCCAACTCTTTTGGCCTAAGAGGTTTTTTCAGTGAATCTATTAAATTCATAACCAACTTGATTTGTTCATTTGTGCATGACATTTTATGATGTCTTAGTTCTTCTATTCTTGCTCATGTAATTTCTTGATTATCCATTTCAATTAGGACTCTACTCAGCTAATCTATCTAGGAAAAAGCTTGGCATGTAGACCAAAATGGCTAACATTACCTATGTCAAGGCCATGGATTCCTCTTTGGTAGTAGAGTAATGTTAGATCTTCCATAAATATTTTTATCTTTTTTCCCTAAATAAAACTAGAGTGAAACCTACAGTTGTCCCACTTCTCTACTAAAGTCCTCATAATAAGTATAAAAGGAAATCACTTCCTTACACACAAGTCTAGGGTAAATGAAAAGGAATATATGTTGTATGTGGCTGATGGGAGTCTCTTTTATATATCTGATTTGATTATCCTATGTATGATGGTTTATGTTTGATTTCAGATTTGTTAACCTAAAGTTTTGGATTCTCAAATACTTGAGAGTATTTCCCCTATGAGTCACCATTTGTTGTACCCAACATATCCCCCCATTATTTTTTAAAATAGGGACCCACTATTCTTTCATAATTGGCCTATAGCCTTATCTTTAAAGTCCTATAGCCTTATATTTAAATTCATATAAGAGGAAAGGCCTTATGTATTTTATTAATTCTTTTATTCAATAGACATATGAACATACCCTTTCTCCCTTTCTAGACTAAACTATTAATGATTTTTTAAAGGTGTGTATATGCAGGCTTCAACTAATTTTATTTGGAGAAATGCCTTGATGGAAATACTTATCACAAAAGGGTCTTTTGTGATTTTTTTCACAAATTTCATTTATTTAACTCTTCTAACATACTTTGGGTTTTCAATGATTTCATTGGCGATCCTCTTGAATGATTATCTAAGGAAATTTTTCTAGATGAAATCCTTAAACACATTTTTTAACTTTATCACTTCACATTTTACATACCCCACATGAATTTATTTTTTGGTATTTTCCTTTGTAGAATTTGTTTAGAACAAAATATTTAAGAATTAAAGGTATGGGACCTGTAATCCATATTTTCCTTATATTAGAACACTTTTCCATTGTATTTTTTGCCAATATTCTTCAATAACTAGGTCTCTAATGTCTTATATTTCATTTTATCTAGGTTTTTAAACAATTTATTCAACAAATATCCTTCAGTGAATTTACCTGACTCATTTAGTCCTTCAACAAAAATGTTTGGTGATTTTGCTCAACAAATTCCTCTAACATGTTTCAATCTTTAGTGGTTTTATTTGGCAGAAGAGTTTAACAAATTTAGGTTTTGGTAAACTCATTCATAGATTTACCCTGAATCGTTTAGGTCTTTGGTAAAAGTGTTTAAAACTTTTACTTGGGATACTTTCCCACCTCATAAACATTGTTATATCTTGACTCCTAACTTTTTACTACCAAAAGACTCACTACTCGATAAACTAAAGCCAAATAAGTGATAAAATAACACTTGGAAAAGGGAAATGATGTGTCACTCCTACTAAATGTCAATAATACCTATGTGTTATACCTATAAAATTATGTGGCAAAGTTAAAATTGAACAAACAAATAAAAGTTATAGACATTGGATATTAATGGTGCCTAAACTAAAAATTAAAGCCAAACCTATTTCAAATTAGTTTGAATGATGATGTGACCATTTTATCTCAAGATGACTTATGAACTCAATTAATCTTATATGATTTATCCCTATCTATTAGTATCTCCAACTTAACATCATACTCAGAAAACTTGAGTGATTGAATTACAAACTAGACTAGTATTAGCTCAGTTGAATAGCAATGGCATCCTTATCTAGATCATTCTAGGGAACTCTCCTTCCTTAAAGATGTTCCATCAAATATTCCACTAACTACATGGATACACTCTTTAAACCTGTAATATTCAACAAAGATTATACCCACTACTCATAATTATGGGAGGCCATTCCCCAAGTTGATGCACATATATATGAGGAGAATATGACTCCAACTTAGTGTCAATTAGCTACAAACCTCTTCCAACTCAAGTCTTAATGGGTTACACTTCATAGATGCAAAGACATAAGTCATGCCTTATATCAATCTCCTATGAGATTTATTCTTTGTTGGGAAAATATTTAGAGGATCATTCCTAAATCATATCAAGCACAAAATAGTCATAGCATGCATCTCTGGTAATGCATATAAAAGGTACCTCTCCCTTCTTGTTGTAGATTCCATTTATTATTTGCATATAGTAGTGGTGTGGAAGAAAGAAAAATCATTTGATAAGACACTCATAATTTAGATTATCCATGGAGAAATAATCAATATGAAAGATAAGAAGTCCACACTAATGACCAAATTTAGAATGGTAATCTATATTGGGATGTCCCTATTGAATAGGCTATTTGGCTACCCCAACATCTAATTCCTCCACTTAGAATGGGTATAATTTATTGCTTTTTTAGGACATCAAAGTTGACCTTTTCTCTATTTGAATTGATTAGAGAAAGGATATAATAGTAGATATTACATAAAGATAAAAGGCCTCTAATAGGTCATTTCTATATGATGCCTTGATTACTTGACATAGTCCTTATGATAGTTTACCTTCATAATGGCTCACTATAGATCCCCCCTTTAGACTACATAAAGAATAGGATATGTGATTATTACTCCTTAATGCACATATATGTGTACACTCACAACATTATGCACATCACTGAGGACATCTACCTCTAGGTATGGAGGGCCATCCATGAGTCCCCCTACCTAAGATATCAAAAGTGTTATGGATATATTATTGATTAGGGGATACTACTAGTTATACCCTAGTTACATGATCATCATGGTTATATGCCATAAGGTTACACCTCTATACCTCCTCAAGTATGTTCCAGATAAGTTGGTAGAGTAGGAAATATACTACTAGTTATGGTTGGGCAGCAATGAGGACATGTACAAGAAAAAGAAAGCTTACCTTTGTGAATCTCATGTAATGATTATAAGGATGTGATACACTAACTAGAAGAACTTATATGAAGTAAGGAAGTTTAGATAATATTATTCCTTGGCTTCATTTCCATAAAAAGATTGGGATCCCCATGGACAAGTATAAAACCATATCAAGGGACTTGGCATCGAATATCAACATCAGCCCTATGATCATGAATTTTTTTTCTTCAATGATCAAAATGATGACAAAGTTAGGGAGAGGGAATAATAAATTTAGTTTAAATAATACCTTTTGAAAATTATTTAAGGGGAACCTTCCCTTTTTATAAAGGAAGAAAGGACTAGATCCCTCTAGATGATGGGATACATCAGACTTATAGACTAATAGAATTTTTCAACTAATAGGGTAACAAGGGAAGATCTCTTAGATATCCCTTGTGGCACTTAAGGTATTGAATAGGGAACCAAGGTGTCAGATACCTTGCTTGCAGAAAAATAAGATGACGTCATTTATCTTGATGATTTAGATTTTGAGGGCCTTTCCTAAGGTGATGTTCCATCAATTATAGAGGTTGATGTTGTAGTTACTTCAAGCACATAACTATCTCCTTATGTAGTTATTAAAAAAACTATGTGTTATACAAGGAATCCAAGGGCTTAACCCCTTCCATAGAGCCCAATTATGGAATCATCACTAGTGAATCCAACAATAAAAGATGCAATTTTAGGGGAGATATCTAATGAGGAGGTAGAATTACAAAGAGAAAAAATCTTGAGCCTTTAATACTCAAAGAACAAGAAACCATTTCATAAGCAAACATTAGGTGAGCTAATTAGCCCTCTAATTTCCATTACCCATATTATTTCTCAAATATCTCATTCTATTATTAGATCATTTGATAATGTTTCATTCACCCCTCCTAACCCCATCTTTTCTTGGTCCCCAAAGTGGAGGTATCTCTTATTCAACCCCTTGTTTAACCATATATATTAATTTCAAATGCAAAGGATCCCTCGCCACCCTTATAGTTAATACTTCCTCAGTTGGTATTCCTATGATGGATCCTCTTACATCCACTCCCACTATTCATATTATTGTTCCTTCCACTACTATTCCATCCCCCAAAAGAACCAATAAAAAGGTCACAAAGAAAACAAGGGGAGAAATATCAAATTTCTAGTTACATGTTTCATCTACATAATTAAGTCTACCAGTTACCCCTCCTTATCTCTATTAGGATACAATTATGATAACCACTAGAAAGGTTGACAAGAAGAAAAATATAGTTTACACAATCCATCCACTACTACACTATGGTGAAGCTAAATGGTCCAAAAACATCCATCATCTACTCCCTAATCCTCAAGGAAAATATGAGGCATACATTATGAGAGATATTGGGTGATACTATATCTTCAAACACTCAACCCACAAATCTAGTCCATTTAGTCTTCCCATAGTGGGCAACAAACATGTAGTCAAAGACTTCCAAAAAGCCTAATCTAGTAATTACCAAATTTTTAACTATAAGTACAGTATTGAAAAAATCTACAAGGAGTGTATAGAGGGTTTGAAAGAATAAGATATAAGATGAGAATGTAAGATAAATCATAGTAGAGGAAACAAAATAAATGTTTACCTTATTAAAAAGGAAGAATATAAAATTGGGGCAATCCCCATATATAGAGTATTTTAAATACTATTTTAAAACACAAAAGGATTTCTAGTAAATATACACAAAGGAACTGAAATGTAAAGGAGAGAACTAGTGTAAGAACCAAAAAAAGAGAATATCAACAAATTATCCATGTTTTATCCCAAATAGAGATGGATGTCTAGAGTGATTCATCCAAATTGTATAATACTATTGAGTCTATTAGTGTAATGAGGGTATAATTGGCACCCCATATAGTAAAGACTACCTAATTGTTCAATTCTTTAAAAATAGATGAGAATGAACTAAAATTTCTTATTCTTTTTAAAACTATAAAAGCATATTCACACATGAACCTAATGGCACCATTAAAGGCTACCAATTCCCTCAACTTTGTGGTCATTAGAACACATGAGGATATGGAGTGGATTGATGTAGTTGAGGTAGTGATGCCTAAATACTCATAACATAGAACTATCCCCTAGAAAATTTTGGGTGAAATGAATCTTTCACAGGCCAAGGATTCCACTAGGATGCTGATCAACAAGGCTAATTTTGACCAAATCTTATATTAATCTTCATAAAAATTCAAACATGATATACAAGGGAAGGCCCTATAGGAAATAGAGAGCTTAATTTTTCTAGGAAGGTCATTGAAGTTGATATTTTCATATCTAAATTTAAAACTACAAAGGTTGAACATGAAAGGATACTATATTAGATAAATAGGGTGCATAGATCTCTACTCCTTAACATGGACATAATTAGATACTAGTATAACATTGAGCATAAGCATTATCAAGCTCTAGAAGGGAAGAAGCATATTGGCACTTTAACTCTTAGTTTAACATAAACATCAACTTTAGTAGCTTTAAAATCTCGCACACCATGCAATCACTTGGTCAACCTTGAGTTAAAGGTTAATTTTATATGTATACATGCAAGTAATACTTGATTTTTTAGTTAAAATTTAATTACACTTAGAGCATACATGTTAATTTACCTAAACTATTTGAAATCATGTACATGTTACATTACCTTACATATGCCAACTAATTTTTACATAAATTTAATTATCTATAAGAATGAAAAACATGTAATTTTAAGGATAAAATTAGACATGAGGTTCTAAATGCCTCATGTAACCATGAGTTCACATACACTTAGAAGATGAGGTGTCCCCTCCCCAAGTCTATATATTTATGTAATATGACATTTCAAAGGGTTTGAATATTTTATCAAACAAGAAGAAGTCAATTGTCATTGCCATGAAATTGCATTGGTGTTATCTCCTTCCATTCATGTGATATTAAGGCTTTGATTTTTTGGTTGTAATAATACATTAATTGGAAGTGTGCAAAAGCTATACATAAATTATGATTTTTTTTATCAATATATGTTAACTGTAGATGTACAAATGATATTGAAATTTAGTATATCTTATTAATAAATTAGTTTAAACTATTTTAATATTATTAGTGTGTAGAGGTGATTTCTTTTGGTATAGTTTTCTAAAGTGTGTGCAATAGCTGTCTATATGCCTTCTTGGTTCGAGATGTAAACTTCCAATTAAGGGTGTCCAAGAGTAACTCTAAAGGAATCAACCTTCATTTGTGACCATCAAGTTTCATATACCACTCCTCCCTATACTTCATAACTATGTTTACCTATGAGTGTGCAATAGTTACAAGAAGTAAACACTAGTTTTTAATTTACTTGTCCACTAAGAAACCAACCTAGGATGTGACTCTTTTAGATCATAAAACCTTCTTTTATACTCAACCCTTCCCTCCTTTTGAAGTTTATTTTTTTGAGATCTACTCACTCTAGATTAGATTTCACCCATCCATCCAACTATCTTAGGTCTGATTTCTCTACTAGGATTAATTTCACTACAAACAAACTTGGTTAACAACCTACATGCTCTACTTGCTATTCCACCATAAGGTTGTTAAACCCATACCTTCAAATTGTGCCCTGGAGTGGAGTTTAGCTCCATTGAGATCCTAAAACATTAGAGGCTACCTAATTTAAACTTTGGTTGGTGCATAAGACCCACACTAATAAGATGGAGTTACTTATAATATGCATTCATAAATTAAAAATATGTGGGTTTCCTCATTAATAATACATAATATTTAATACATAGACATTTCCTACTATAACTCTGTTTATATATAAATATAATCAAAATAACCTATACATTTAAAAATATCTATTTACACTATACCCATAAAATATTTACTCTATTTTCTAATATATTACAAGTATTACTATACTTTTTTAACATATTATCTCATTTATCTCTATTTATTATTATCTTTCCTTTATGTTCTAATAGGTTTATCATATTACAATACTATAGTATAAATACTAAATAGATGCATTTTAAAACTTAGTGGTCACATCTTCATAAAACATGCCTTTTATTCATATAAATTTCCTTGTGTTACCATAGGCAAAAAAAAACATATAAGAAAACCATATCATGTTTCCAAAGTAAGTATAAGCTTATGTCCCATTAGCCTACAAATATACTTTACTACTATGGTAGAGCTAGAAGCTCTATAGTATTTATGTGTCAATCATATATGCTATTGTACAATCCTACCAACATAGATGGTTTGTTTCTTTTAGGCTTATAAAAATATAATGAAAGGTTGAATAATATGATAGCATTTAAGTGTGAGAGGATTGAAAATTATGACCTTATTTTAGTGAAAACAATCGTGCATGGTAGTGTCAAGATTTTCATTGTCAATTACTAAAGACCAATTTTTAGTATCTATACTAGGAAAGATGTGGGTTAGGCTCATGGTACTTTGTAATATATGTTTACATAATTTATATCACACCTTAAATACTATCATTATTAACACCTTTTAGTATATTTTTCTTCCTTCTCGATCTCCTTAATTCTAATTATGATAGTCACCTTATGTTCCTACTATATTCACGTGGTTGATAGGTTTATTTCTTGTTTATTCATCCTTATATTGAATCAACTTGGCCAATATATTTTTGAGTATAGTTATATATTTATTGATGTATAATCTTATATTATAAAATTCTAATCTAGTAAACACTTGTTTTAATATATTGTCCTAGCCAATACCATTGCCTTAGATTTTTAGGTAATTTTTACATTTGCATCCATATATAAAGGGGTTATAATTATCATTCCATGACATATAACACTAATTTGATTCATTTTTTCTTACATTTATGCCCATAATTATCAAAAGGATAAGTTGGAGGTTAAATTCTTACTCTTTGGGGTCAAGTATTTCTCAAGGTAATTAAAGCTCAATAGGAGGAGTTTAACAAAGGATGTACCCCATAGTCTTTGGATTTACCAACTAGTATATCTAGGAATTTTAATTTGACATTTGAGGTATTCACCTATAACATCACTTATAAATTTATTCTATATCTAAGGGGGAGGTTGACGCACTGACAAGTCAATCCAAGGTAAGTATATATATCCTTATTTTTTTTACTTTTATTTACTTAGTATGTATACATGATTTATTTATTATTAGAGTAGAATATTTATTATTTTCCTTTCCTAGTTCACTTTTTATTGAATAATTAGGTTTGATGTAGGTCTCTTATGATTTTATTTACTATCAAACCCATTATGGAATTTATCTCTTACTTATTCGAGTGTTATTTGTTATCTTGTCTCTAGGTTACCCATGTTTTTCAATTCATTACAAGTGGTTCCCTTACTATATCCTTGAAATCCCTTTGTTTTTTAATTTGATAGGTAAAATATTGGTTAAATTGGTCCATACCTAGCACAAAAGAGAACCAAATATAAGTAGGAAAAATAAAAATAACCCAATGAGATAAAAGGGCTAACCCAATATATTAGACAAACTACTGCTAAACATTAGCCAACAGTCAGCTAGAAGCCCAAAAAGAAGCCTAAAGTAGTAGAGAGAAATAGATTTAGTTTGATTCAGAATATTCAACTAGTTTCTTGGTATTTATATTGGCATTTTTGTTGCATTTGCCTCTAGTCCTACTTCTAATGAGTTAATCCTCATCCTTCTCTAGTTTCTTCCTTTTGGATTCCAAGTAGAATGATCCGCTTTTATCTTCCTTAGAAACCCAGAGGTCCTCCTCCTTTTTATCTTTATATGTAGACTCATCTATGGGGGTGTGGGTCTCAGGGATCTTTCCATCATTAAAAACAAATTTGTTGACATAGAGAAAATTACGAAGCCTCTCAAATTCTTCCAAGATTTCTCCACATAGAAGATTCTGGATTGCAATTTTAGTGTTGAGTTTTCTGAGGGAATCCTCAAAACCCTTATTAGCATCAACCCTCAAGATGGCTTTTTCTCTAGAGGCATATGAAGGGCTTCCTAAATCAATTTGGTGTTTTTTTTGTGCACAGGTGCTTGAATCCCCCAAATCTTTCCTTTGATTTTCCTCATGGTACTTTGTAATATATTTTTACATTATTTATATCACACCTTAAATATTATGATTCTTACCACCTTTTAGTATATTTTTCTTCCTTCTTGATCTCCTTAATTCTAATTATGATAGTCACCTTATGTTACTACTCTATTGATTTGGTTGATAGGGTTTATTTCTCACTTATTCATCCTTATATTGAATCAACATGGCCAATATATTTTTGAGTATATTTCTATATTTATTGATGTATAATCTTATATTATAAAATTCTAATCCAGTAAACACGTGTTTTAATATATCATGCCTTAGATTTTTAGGTAATTTTTGGGTTTGGATCCATATATAAAGGGGTTATAATTATCATTCCAAGACATATAACACTCATTTGATTTATTTTTTATTACATTTATTCCCTTAATTATCAAAAGGAGAAGTTGGAGGTTAAATTCTTACTCTTTGGGGTCAAGTTTTTATCAAGGTATTTAAAGCTCAGTAGGAGGAGTTTAACAGAGGATGTATCCCATAATATTTGGAGTTACCAAGTAAGTACATCTAGGTATTTTAATTTGACATTTGAGGTATTCACCTATAGCATCACTTATAAATTTACGCTAGATATAAGGGGGAGGTTGATGCACTAACAAGTCAATCCAAGGTAAGTATATATATCCTTATTTTATTTTATTTTATTTACTTAGTATGTATACATGATTTATTTATTATTAGAGTAGAATATATGTTGGTTTCCTTTCCTAGTTCCCCTTTTATTGAATAATTGGGTATAATATAGGTCCCTTAGGAATTTATTTACTATCAAACTGATTATGGAATTTATCTCTTAATTATTTGAGTGTTATTTTTTATCTTGCATCTAGGTTACCCATGTTTTTTAATTCATTACAAGTGGTTCCCTTATTATATCCTTGGATTCCATTTCTTTTTTTCATTTGATAGGTAAAATATGGGTTAAAGGGGCTCATACCCAGTATAAAGAGAACCAAAAGATAAGCAGGAAAAAGTAAAACAACCCAATGAGATAAAAGGGCTAACCCAATAGATTATATAAACTACTACTAAACATTAACCAATAGTCAGCTAAAATTATAAAAAGAAGCCTAAAGTAGTAGTGAGAAATAGAGTTAGTCTGATTCAGAATAAGTGACCAGTTGCTTGGTCTGTATATTGGCTTTTTTTTTTGCATTTGCCTCTGGTCTTGCTTCCAATTAACTTCTCCTCATCCTTATCTAGTTTCTTCCTTTTGGAGTCCAAGCAAAGAGATCTGCTTTTATCTTACTTAGAAACCCAGAGGTCCTCCTCCTCTTTATCCTTCTATGTACACTCATATTTGGAGGTGTGGGTCTCAGGGATCTTTCCATCATTAAATACAAATTTGTTATCATAGAAAAAATTACTAAGCCTCTCAAATTCCTCTAAGATTTCTCCATATAGAAGATTTTGGATTTTAATTTTAGTGTGGAGTTTCTGGAGGGAATCCTCAAAATCATTGTTAACATTAGCCCTCAAGATGACTTTTCCTCTAGAGGCATAAGAAGGGACTCCTAAATAAATTTAGTGTTTTTTATGTACATGAGCACTTGAATCCCCCAAATATTTCCCCTAATTTTCCTCTTCAAGTTCTGATTGAGAGGCATTAACTCCCTCTTCTTCTGAATCCTCCTTCTTGTTGTTAGTTTCAATAGCCTCAAAGATGATCTTAGACCAGACTAGTTCCCCCCATTTCATCAAAAGAAAGATGAGGCCTTGGTGAATTAAATACATAGCTAGATTCTTCTTAAAGTTTAAAATAAACACTTTTAATGATTACAGTAGAAAAAATGGGATACTAATAAAATTACCCTTGAAATGATTCAAGAGTAGGAAATGATACCATATCATTTATTAATATTCATACCTAGTTAGAACCATATTATTTATCTTACACATAGGATTTGGAACCTATATCCTTGATATTTAAAATGGATTACCCTTTTCTTTTTTTTTAACTAACTAGGGTAAAAATTTATTCAAAAATAGGAGAAACCAAAACCATTACACAGCCTTATCCTGCTCCACCAGAAGACTCAGCGTCTAGGAGCACTACAAAGGCAGCAGATTATAATCCAGGATCTCCCACTTGGGTCCCTGTTCGGAAGCCCACTTGGCCAAATAGTCGGCAACCCCATTCCATTCATGAGGAATATGCTTGAAACTGACAAAATTCAACAAAGAACTTAACTGAAGAACCTGTTGCACAACCTCAGCCAATCGCCACTCAGCATTAGAAAAATTATGATTAATGATCAGATCAATCACAACTGGGAATCTGACTCACAGATAACATTTTGCCACCCCAAATGACAGCCCTGTTTCAATGCCTGAAGGATGGCTAGTGCCTCCATATAATTATTGGAGTACCAGCCTTTATAAATAGAGAAAATGAATTGAAGATTTCCAAAACTATCCTGCCCAGCACCTCTGATTCCCACATCCCCTGGGTTCCCACGTGAGGAGCCATAAGTATTAATCTTCAAGAAACCAGGAGGAGGAAGAGTCCATCACCCAAGTTTGTTGATAGGTTTATGGCATCACCTATCTCTAATCCATGAACTCTTAAAATAAGTGGAGGGAGTAGCGACCAATGGCTTACCGGCAATGTTAATAAGAATATTATGCTCCTCCATTCCCAGCCCTTCTAAACTAAGACCTTTGGCAGCAAGAGTTTCTTGCAGAGTCATGTGAACAAGCTCCCAAATGGCATCCACGTTCTTCTGCTCAGCTCGAAAAACATGCCTATTTCTTTCAATCCACACATTCCACAAAATAAAGGCTCGTCCAGCAAACCAAGCCACCTGGAGGACCGATGCTTTAGAAGGGGGAGGATTAAGGCGTTTCTAGAAGTCTAATATGGAGGAGGCATGCCAGTAGGGTCTGTACCAAGGTTGCCACCATCTATGCCAGATATGTTTGACAAAAAGACACTGAAAGAATAGGTGCGCCCCTATTTCCACCTCTTCGCAGTAGAGCACACATCTGGAGGGCCCCTAAAATCCATGCTTGCACAGGTTGTCCCATGTGAGGCATATGTTGTATGCAAGCGTCCACAAAAAGAAATTACATTTGGGCCAAGTAAAAGAATTCCAAATTTTCTTCCCCCAGAGGAAATTCACTTCACCATGAACTTGCTTAGACAAATCCTGATAGCCCACTAAGATAGAGTAGTTTCTAGTAGACCCACCTCCCCAAGCGAGCAAATCTTGACCCGGAAGAGAGTTATAGTTCCTAGAAGCTAATATCTGAGAGAGCTCAGCCCTGTTCTCCATGGATCCACCAGGGGGCCAATCCAAAGAATTCTTCCATCTAAAGCTTATAGCTAGGCCCACGCTATACTCCTCCTTGTAGTGTGCCACATTGGTCCAGCCAGCCTCATGGAACACCTCACATAAGCCCTGTAGATGCGGGTGAGAGGAGGAGAGTGGGGGCACCCCATCCCACGAGTCTTCCCAAAAGAGAGCCTGCTCCCTCGTCTTACAAATCTAGAAAAGGTTGTGTTTAATAAGCTGAGCTCCCACTTTGAGGGTACTCAAAATCATGGAGCCACCCCTCTCAAGAGGCATCTGGGTAGTGACAGAGGGATCCACCCCCAAAAAATACTTAAGAGCTAGGATACGAGCCCACATTTGAGACTGATTAGAACACCATCTCTAGTATAATTTAGCAGCCAGCGCCTGGCTAGCCAAGATGGCTGACCGCAATCCAAGTCCCCCATCTTTCTTAGGCTGGAAAACCATTTCCCACTTTACCAGGCTCTATTTGGTGCACCGAAGGTTACCACAATAGAGGAATTGGTGGGACAGGGCGTTAAATTCCTTAAGAAAATAGATCGGAGCAGCCAACACCATGCAGTAGTACACAGGAAGAGCTTGAATCACTGATTGTAGCAGAGTAACTCTCCCAGTAGTAGAGAGCCATCTGTGTGTCCAGTGATTCACTTTTTGCCTCAGCTTATCCAGAACATTATGCCAGAAGAGGCGTGGCTACCGGCCAACCACAATAGGAATGCCCATATACACAACTGGGAGAACATGTATTTGAAATCTTAGAATGGCTACTATTCTCCTCTGTATCATGCCTAGAGTGTTAAAAAAATAGACGGAGGACTTATGGTCATTGATTTTTTCCCCGTAGCATCAAGATACATGTCAAGGGTGTCCCTGAAAGCTTTCACCTCATGGATGTGAGCTTTCCCAACCAGCATAGTATCATTAACAAACTGAAGATGGGACATGACTAAGCCATTCCCCCACTGCCAACCCTGTACTATATTCTAAAAAACTTGAAATTTGATCAGCCAGCCCAACCCCTCCACCAAAATGATAAAAAGATAAGGTGACAGTGGGTCACCTTGCCTCAGGCCTCTCGCTGCCCCAAAAAGTTCAGTTGGCTGTCCATTGATGAGAACTGAGAAGGAGGGCATGGTAACATAACTCAGGACCCATTGGATCCATGCAGGGCTAAAACCAAAGGCCCGCATGATTCTTCCCAGAAATCTCCAGCTAGACCTATCATATGCCTTAGCTAAGTCAAGCTTGATAAACATGGCCCGCTCTTGAGAAGTGCTCATAGAGTGAATAGCCTCTGAAGCAATAACCACCTCATCCAGGATCTACTTGCCAGCAACAAATCCACCCTGCTCCTCTGAAATAATCAATGAGAGATAGCTTTTAAGCCTTTCTGCTAAGAGCTTCGTAATAATTTTATAGATCACATTATAGAGCACAATAGGCCTAAATTGGTCCAACTGATCTACCTGCTCTTTCTTTGGTATAAGGACAAGGAAGGTAGCATTCAAGGCCCTCAACATTTCTCTGTTGGTAAAGGATTCCTGAATAATAGCAAAGAGATCTTGCTTGATAACATCCCAAAAGTCCTGATAAAACTCCATTGGGAAACCATCCGGCCCAAGGGCTTTGCCACATTTCATACTAAAGACCACCCCTTCCACTTTAGTTCACTCTATAGGCCTCATTAGGTACTCATTCAACTCTAGAGTCACCACAGAAGGGATGCATGATAGCACCGTATTTTTTGCTATCTCAGAGGGCTGTAGCCCTTCAGAGAACAGACTAGAAAAATGGGTAACTGCTGCTCGAGAAATGTCTTGTAAAGAGCTCAATCAAGATCCATCTGGGCACACCAAGTGAGTTAAATAGCTTCTATTACACCTTGCCTGGACAGACTTGTGGAAGAAGGCAGTGTTCCTATCACCTTCTTGGAGCTAGTCAAGCCTCACCTTCTGCTTCCAAAAGATCTCTTCTCTGAGTTCCCACTCAGCAAGGTCTTTCACCACTTGGGACTCAGCCTCATGTAGCTCCTCAGACAGGCCGCTATCTCTGATCTGCCTAGTAATCACATTCAGCTGGTCCTGGGCCTTCTTCCTCATAGTATGAAGATTCTCAAAGCTATGGAGATTCCAATACTTAAGCCTCCCTTTAACGTACTGGAGTTTTTTGGCAAAAGAGAACATGGTTGTACCAAAGTCGGGTCTTCCCTAGCGCCACCACTGGCCCATGAGCTCATGCAGGGAAGACTCTCTAAGCCACATTAACTAAAACTTAAAGGAAGGCTTCCTTGGGCCCAGTATATGGTTAATGGACATCTTAATTGGCCAATGATCCGATCCACCCCAATCAATAATCTCTGAAGTAATGGACATGGAACCATAGTGCCAATAGTAGGACACCAAAAATTTGTCAAGGCATTTTGAAATACCATCCTCGCCGCTCCTCCTGTTACTCTAGGTGAATGTGCCATTGAGAGGTTTAACATCTGAGAGGCGTAGAAGGTCAATATTTTGCCAAAATATTTCTGATGAAGGCCCAAGCTGGGCCAGACCACCTCTCTTCTCCTCCAAGTTAAGTATAGCATTAAAGTCTCCTATCAAGATCCATGGCAAGTAGGGGTGGCAGCTTCTAACAAACCGAACATGATCCCACAATTTTTGCTATCTAGGAAGGTCCACAAGGGCATAAACATTAGTAACAAGAATGGTTACCCTGATTCCTTTGAGATGGCTATCATTGTAAGAGCAAAATTGTTGGCCAACCAACCAAGAGGGGTTATGTAATTCGGGTTCCAACACACGACCAGCCCACCCAAAGATCTAGCTGCCCCCACACATTGACTGTGATTGAAGAAGTAGTGATTCTGCATAAAAGAAAGCCATGAGTCCACTAAAAATTTTATCTCCTAAATACACATGATATCCAGAGAATTAGCATGCACCAGTTTAACTATATCTCTTTGATGGGGAGAGCTACTCAGGCCCCTCATGTTCCAGGAAAGAACAATCATTGGGTTACGTGTGTGAAATGTTCATCCAAGGGCTTAACATGCCCTGCCTCTACTAGAAGATCCCCTACAATTTTTAGTTTCTCCTAATCCTTCTTGCACCTAGCTCATGAGGGATTGGAGCCAATAGGCTTCTTAAATGGTCTTGGCATAATGCCCAAGTTAGAGGAGGAACCTTTTTCAGTTCTAGACGCCTCCACCTCCTTTGCCAGGTCAGCCCAGCAAACTCCTGTATCCCCTTTGGTCAGTAAATCAGCGCTGAGTGCATCCTGCATAACCTGGTCTGTCACATGTGTTAGCCAATTAACCAAGGCTATAATTTCCTCCCCAGGGGCAGATGGTTCCATTGTCCCTTCTTCCTCCATCTGTAGCGGCTCTAGAATGCCATCCTCTATATTCATGCTATCCAGCACTTCAAATCTGTTAAAATCAACCTCATTCTATCTATCAAAATTTCCCCTCTTTTGACCCTGAGACTTCCCCCAGCGCATGACTGTGGTAAATCCATCCTTATCAGGACCCTTGGAGCCATTTATGCCCTGTTCATCACCTTCTATTTATAGCAAGTTTTTTCCTTTATTCAATCCACTTGATTGTACTTGGGCTGTCCCCAGATGATTCAGCTGTTTGGATCCTCTATCCCAATTGGCCCCCCGAGACCCAGCCACTTCACCTTGAGTATCATTCTCTTTGACTGCCTGCGGGCATTGTTTGTGCAAATGGCCATACACATGGCAAATGCGGCAGCGAAATGGAATGGCTTCATAATCGATTTGTTGGATCTAAGATGAGTTTCCTAGACAAATCTCAAGAGAATCTAGAAGGGGATTATTCAGATTAATCTCAACACAAATACAGGCGTAAGAAATTACCTTTTTATCTAGAGTTTGGTGCGCAATTACCATCAGTGTTCCTAGCAGGGTCGCTATCTAACAGAGGATTTCCTCAAGCCAAAACTCCAGGGGCAGTCTCGGCAGACAAACCCATACAGGGACATAGGCTAGGAGATCTTCCACTGAGTTGAAACCAACATGCCAAGGTTTAAGGAAGAGGCCATTTCTATCGTAGAAGTATGCCCCACCCTCAAAAACCCTGTTATGGTCTGCTACAGAAGAAAAATTTACCATGAAGTTACTATTTCCTGTCAGCAAAATGTCAAAATCCCCTTCAATCTGCCAAGTCCTCCTAATCCAGGCTTCCAATGCTACTATCAAAATATGAATGCCCAAGAATTTGCAAATAAGGGCATGAGCCGACAAGTATTCAATCTCCTCTTGCACTGCATCTAGATAAATTACCAAAACCAGTCTCTCCTGAGCTCTGGGTAGGCATCCATTAATTTTCTACAACTTGGAGTTCTCAGCAATAAAAGTCCTTTCCGCCTGCTGCTCATATCCCCTAGGCAGAGGTCGCTTCATCCTACTGGCATCATTCTGGCCACCCAGCTTCAAACCGTCACTCCCCACCATCGCGCCAGGAATAATATTCATATATTCTTATTTATAGTAATCATGGATTACCCTTTGCTTGATCAATGACCACCTCAAGTATTATTTCTATACCTTCAAATATATGTAGAATCTTTGTTATGATCACTTATTTTTGTCTTATTATATTTAGAGAAATATGATTTTTATATTGGTCATCCTAGCCCATTCAAATATTTTGGTGAACTTTATGTGAATCTTATCCCACTAAAGGATCAATTTTATTCATATTTAAATATCTATATTTTAGATCATTTTGGTTTGACATGTATCTCTTATTAAACCCCCCATTTTATATCCCTTTAATTTTTTAATTTTATATATTTTTATATAGGCTCTTATTTTTTACCAATATGAAACACCTTCTTGAAGAATTTTATAAGAAGTTCAACTAGTATTTTTAGGGATTCAATACAAATAATACTACTAAAGAATTAACTAGAACCCATAAAGATTGGCAACTTATATCTTACGAATTTGATGTTTCTCAAAATAACCAATTTATATATTTTAATATGGATTATACTATATATAAACACTATGAGACATATAAAAATTAATAAAAACCCTACGAAATCCCAAGTCCTCAAATCCAAAAATTCAAAGATTGAAGAGGAACGTGATATAGAATATACATTTAAAATTAAAATATTTCTCAAGGAGCATCCCAAGAATAGAGTAAATTACCTTATATTTGTTTATCACATCATAATGAAACCTTTCACATAATTTACTCCTACCCATACATGTAATTTTTATATAGGAATTAGGGAAAATATGTTATCAACTTCTCTTCTTCTCTCTACATCCACCAAACCTAGTTTATCAACTAACATAATGGGTATTACCTTTAGTGACCTTACCAAAATTTATCATATCAATTCTAAATATAATTTTTCATCTAGTTAATCTCTAAAAGTTTCTTCAGCCTCTACTTCAAACTATAATACACATGATCCTAATCAAGTAATATTGAAAGTCATAAACCAAATTGATACCATGCAAACCTATAAAATTACCCAAAAGTTTAAATTACACTAATATTTTATGAAAATGTAATATAAAACTCAAAATGTTTATTTTGGAGTGCTAAATCAAAGTTTTACCTCCCTAAATTAGATATTATCTTAAAAACCTCTTTACAAAACCTTTGCTTGGTAACAAAGTCATTAAACATCATTAAAAAAACCCTCAATCCCTTATATTTATGACATTGAAATCACTATAATTAATCATACTATATCCTATAAGGGATCCTTATTTGTATCTTAAGGCCTATCAACACCATTATTAGTATTGGATTAAACTTAACACCTTTGATTCTACCAAACCATTAGTCAAAACCTTAACCAATGATGCTTTAGAATGGTACAAATAATTTAATTATATATATCTTTTTATCTTATAAGTCTTATTTGATGCATTATTCCAAGAGTTCCAATCTCCTTAGACAAAAATAATTAATAAAATTTTATCGATTGCAAGTAAGTGATACATGAGAGTGCCCAAGATTTATTCAACATTGGAAAGTCTTAACTAGCAAATTCTAGCATAATATGATGCAAGATAACCTCTTCAATAATTTAATTAATACATTTAGCACTATATTTCAATATTTTTTTAATTCCTTCTTAAATACTTGGATCAATCCTTAGATGGATTTAAAACTAGTACCATCTCTCAAAATAACTTGATCCTTCCCATCCTAAACAAGGAATTTAAATGTTTATGATACTTAATAATGAGAATGTTACTGATGATGATGCTTTTGATACTTATGAAACTAATAAAACCATCCATTCAATCATGCCAATAATATTTGACAAAACCCATAGTATTAAGTCTTTATAGTGTACTCCTCCTTTATCACATTATCAAAATCATGATGCTCATAAACATTTGACTCTTGAAGATCTTATGATATCCTTTCATAGATCATCACCTATATGATTTGATACTTCCCAACACCCATTGTTATGATCCAAATAAGTTTTGTTGGTTTCACATGATTGGGGTAATATTCATGAAACTTACAATAAAATATAACATATAACATATGAATTTCTCCTTTATCATAACTTTTATCATGACCATATGAATTTATTCTTGGTCACAAATTTTATCATGATGTCATGATAAAATAACACCATCAAGCTTATGATAAATGCACTAAAATTTAGGATAGTAAATTTAAGTTTGATGCACATAATCATATTAATTCTTACCTTAGTATTTACACAAACATTCTTCTTAATCACTCTCAAAACTAATTATCTAGAAATTAATCTCAAATCCCTTCCAAAACATTCCCAAATGTTATAGAAACCATATTTAACCCTCATTCTTAAAAAAATGAGTAAAAATTAGTGAATATGAATAGCATGAAGTGCACTGTGTCATATATTATTCCTCATCATATTATGTCACACATACCTCCTCCAAATTACAATAATATTTAGGGTTAACCTCCATATCAGGTTTTAGTTTTTGCATCTCAAAAAATCTTGGGTTCTATCCATACACAAAAATATATATAAGACAACTCAATACATTTTTTTATTGATCCACCTATATTTCCAACCTTATAAAGTTATTTGTTTCCATAACTAAATCATATAACATAATATATTTTCATTTTGACCCCACTATATTATCCATCCCCATACAATCTTGTATTCCCAATTTTGATACAATTATATTATCTAACTTGATACATTTTATATCTTTGCCTAGTTTTATTTCTACTATATTTTCCATCTCGATACAGATTGTTTATATTTTATTTTATGTCACGAACTATGTTTTTCAGATTGATATAGTTGCCTCAACTTGATTATATTATACAAGTAGTGCCAAGTTTGTACATATTATCTTAAAATCAAATAAAATCATGTTAAAAATTACTTATATTCAGACCTAATGAGTTTTATAGCTTTGTTTCTCATTTACAATATAGCTCAACTCATATCATCTTTAATAAGTGTTATCCCATAGAATAACTTTCTAAACTCTAATATTAAATTCATTTTCTTGACCTTATGTGTACTCCCCAAGACATAACGACCACCTTATGTAATTTATTTTGACATGAAATCCATTAACCACCAAATTTGTGGTAAGAATAAACCTTTATTGTGTATGAGTATGGTAAAATTGTCATGCAAAAATGTAAAATTATTTATATCCATATCTATCATACAAATTATAAAAACTTATCTCTCAAATTACCTATTACATATATGACCCCCCAAAAAATAATTTTTCATTCAGATGACACTCCTTTATTTATTAGTGTCCAAATAGGAAATGTATGAGTCAATAAAGCCTTAATTGATAAAAGTTTTATTGATGTGGTTTTTATACACACACCATAAATTTATATAATGTGTCCTCTAATGTTTTATGATCAGTGAATAGACTCACTCCAAGGATGAGTTAGAAGGTATTCTAAATTATAACAACCTGTTGGTGGAATAACGGTAAGAGATATAGATTGTTTACTATAGGTGAAATAGCTATGGGTCAACCTATATATACTTGTATTTGGTGGAAGGATGATGATTATAACTAAGGTGGGTAGGATTTGAAATAAATTTTTAAAATATGGAAGGGTAAGTTAGAAAAGGGAGTATGTGGATAACATAGAATGGATCCTTTCAAGAATAGCACTTGAACTTAAATAAGACAAGGAATCTAAACCAATAATTTTTTAAGTTGTTGTATCACACCAAAAATAAAATACACTAAATATTCAAAGAAACTAAAAAACAATATACTCAAACATATGAAATTAAAGGATACATGATTGTCAAATTACTATAGTACATCTACAAGAGGGATTATGACAAGCTTGGAAAAGATATTCAAAATAGATAGATATAAAAATAAATGATTATATTTAAAACAGATAAACCATATGTAATCAAAAAACTACAATACTAGAATGATGAAATATCTCAATTAATCTAAATAATTGGAGAAGAATAAAGATTTGCACATAGAGACAAAGTTAAATAGAATTCTTTTGAATTTCCTATTAATCTAAATAGCCAAAATTATTCTCCTTTTGAGACCGAGATATTACATATATTTATAAAATTAGGATGGGGAAGGACTCATTTCTTAAATATTAATCTAAAATTACAAGATTTTAATAGAACCTTTTTGTTTAAAAAATCATACAAAGATGCATGTATAATGATAATGCCTAGAATAAAATTTCCAAGATGTGTGAATATAATGAAAACCTAGGTTAGGTCTTGCTAAACATCAGACTCTACTAAGAATTACATGGCTAGAGTCACTATGAAAAGGAATAGACCTTTGTATAGTAAGTTAGAAGGTATGAACCCAATTGATGTGATTATGCCCTTATATTAGCCACACTTGGGACCATTTAGCATGTTTAAAAATTATATATTTTTTGGTTAAACCCCATTTACTTTAAAAATTCTTGTTAGATGTTGAGTGATCCTTACTCTATGTTTATGTCATGTACAAATGATTGAGAGATAGAGGGGGTGTAAAACCTCTACCTTCACACGTTCTTTAATTTTTAGATTAACACTTAATTCCTTATAACCATTAGTATATTGATGAAAATTTTGGTATAAAATACACATACACGACATTTTTAGGGATAGGATGAGGCATTAGTGTGTCATGTCCCCTTTTTAGTTGACATGTTCAGAGTTGATGGTTAGCCTATTATGCGACCCTTGTAGGCTGATAGGATGGTTAGAGGGTCTTGATGGAGATTGGCTTGGCTTCGTTTAGCAGAATTTTTCCAGTTGGCTTTTGTTTGGGCTCGATCGGACATGTATTGAGGGAGATATTAATATTTGATTGATTTAATTAAATATTAATTATTTAGCCTATTTTTAATTATGAAACCCTAATTCTAATTTAAGAAACCCTAATTAGGGCAAGTGCATCTTTTGGAGGATATAAGGGTTTCTTATTGGAGGGAGGCAAATAATGATATGATTATTGATTTTGATTGCTAAGAATTCTTTTGTGAAGACTGAGCCAAGGATTCTAGGATTCCATTTACATTGGAGAACGTCCACTCTTCAGTGTGTGTGATTCAGAGGTTGTGAGATATCAGCCGATCTATTGCCAATTTGAGAGATAGCTTCATCTAGAATTTATCACAGGGATTTACAAGTTTGAGAGATAAATTCACACAAAATTTATCACAGTATTGCAAATTATTTGAGAGATAACTTCACATAGAAGTTATCATAGTGTTTCAGGTATTTATTTCATTAGGTTTTGCTTTCAGTAATTGTCCAGATTAAGCTTTGATGTATTAGGGCCATATTCCTTAAGATCTGGTATACAGCATAGAGGCCATAGCATATTATCTTACTTCTGTATAGAATTCGTACCAATCCGTGCAAGTCTGTATAGTTCTGCATTAGGTCATACAGAGCCGCAGGAAACTCATAGATCAACATCGGCATCCCACTAATCGACATCAGCTGACTGAAGACCAACGTCGGTAGAGAAGCCAACTGACAGTGACCAATGTTGGCAGTATATTGATTGATGATGGTGACTGTGTGTCTACACAGAAACCAAAGCCGTCTAGATTCAGGGTTTGTTTCTAGATTTGCAAAAGATCAGGGTGTTAAGATAGTATTTGTAATATTCTTTGATATGCATGATAGAGGATATATTATTGTAATCATTCTGAAGAATAATAAGAGCACTGATTAGCCAGTTGATAGAATATATTACTATGATTTATTTATACATCTAAATTTATTCTACAAAATCATATCTTTGTTTAGAGCTTTTGTCTTTCTATATTCCCTATTTGAAGGGGATATTACAGTGGTATCAGAGCTTTTGTTTTGGTATCTGAAGGGATATTACAGTGGTATCAGATCTTTTATTTTGGTATCTGAAGGGATATTACAGTGATATCAGAGCTTTGTTTTGATATCCAAAGGGATATTATAGTGGTATCAGATAAGGAGGATGAATGCACCTGATAGACAAAATGGGGAACAAGGCGATAACAGTGGTGCTACTGTAATATCCCTTAAGATACTGAAACAAAAGCTCTGATATATTTGACACCATGACTACCAATATTTGAAACTCACCAATGAAGGACTCCAAGTTCCTTGTTTATCTCAATTGTGCCAGATCTCAAAAGTAAACCTTGGGATCTTTCCTGTCAAACTGCTCAACCAATCTATCCACAAAGTCCTGGTACTCTGTCACCTAGTTATGTTAAAGTGTTACCATACCATGTTACCACCAATCATGTGCTACTCCATCCAAGTGCAAAGTGGCGTATTTGATGGCCTCTATCTCTGTCATTGGCCTTAATGCTAAGAATGTGTCAAGCTTATGAACCCAAGCTTGCGCTATAATCTTGCCGCTGCCATCAGAAGTAGTCAAAGAAAGCTACCCAGTAGCCTTCTTCAACTCACTGAGTTGACCTCTAGGCCTCCTATCCTATCTAACAAATTTGTAGTGCTCTCTCCTCATATTAACAAAATAATCAAAGGACATCTTCTCCTAAACTTGAAGAGCTAATAAGTCCCAGTCATCAATTGCAGCCATGAGTGTATCTACAAATAGGGAATCACCTGCCGCCTCCTCTACTAGTGCTTTTTCTGGTTCATCCTATACAAACATAGGTAGTATAGGTCTATCAACGGTCTTGAAATGGGTCAGCTATGGTCTCTGATTAACAATAGCACTCCTATTATCTCCTTGTTCCCCATTTTATCTATCAGGTGCATTCCTCCTCCTTATCATAGTAGTAAGTGCCTATAGTGCCTATGTCATCTCATGGTAGGCTTCTCTGGTACACCAATCATCATGAGTGACAGACATGAGGGTAGCCTACCCAGGGACCACTGACATAATGATGATCTAGGTACCAGAGAAGCCTACCATGATCTGAAAGGATTTGTCATGTCCCCTTTTTAGTTGACATATTCAGAGTTGATGGTTAGCCTATTATGTGATCCTCATAGGCTAATAGGATGGTTAGAGGGTCTTGATGGAGATTGGCTTGGCTTTGTTTAGCAGAATTTTTCTAGTTGGCTTTCATTTGGGTTCGATCGGACATGTATTGAGGGAGATATTAATATTTGATTGATTTAATTAAATATTAATTATTTAGCCTATTTTTAATTATGAAACCCTAATTCTAATTTAAGAAACCCTAATTAGGGCAAGTGCATCTTTTGGAGGATATAAGGGTTTTTTATTGGAGGGAGGCAAATTATGATATGATTATTGATTTTAATTGTTAAGAATTCTTTTGTGAAGACTGAGCCAAGGGTTCTAGCATTCCATTTACATTGGAGAACATCCACTCTTCAGTGTGTGTGATTTAGAGGTTGTGAGATATCAGCCGATCTATTGCCAATTTGAGAGATAACTTCATCTAGAATTTATCACAGGGGTTTATAGGTTTGAGAGATAACTTCACACAGAAGTTATCATAGTATTGCAGATGATTTGAGAGATAGCTTCACACAGAAGTTATCACAGTGTTTTAGGTATTTATTTCATTAGGTTTTGCTTTTAGTAATTGTCCAGATTAAGCTTTGATGTATTAGGGCCATATTCCTTGAGATCTGGTATCTAGCGTAGAGACCACAACATATTATCTTGCTTTTGTATAGAATTTGTACCGATCTGTGCAAGTCCATACAGTTTTGCATTAGGTCATACAAAGCCGCAGGCAACTCATAGACCGACATCGGCATCCCACTAACCGACATCGGCCAACTGAAGACCAATGTCGGTAGAGAAGCCAATCAACAACGACCGATGTCGATAGTATATCGAATGATGATGGTGACTGTGTGTCAACATAGAAACCAGAGCCATCTAGATTTAGGGTTTGTTTCTAGATTTGCAAAACATCAGGGTGTTAGGATAGTATTTGTAATATTCTTTGATATGCATGACAGAGGATATATTATTGTAATCATTTTGAAGAATAATAAGAGCACTGATTAGCTAGTTGATAGAATATATTATTGTGATTTATTTATACATCTAAATTTATTCTACAAAATCGTATCTTTGTTTTGAGCTTTTGTCTTTCTATATTCCCTATTTGAAGGGGATATTACAGTGGTATCAGAGCTTTTGTTTTGGTATTTGAAGGGATATTACAGTGGTATCAGAGCTTTTGTTTTGGTATCCGAAGGGATATTACAATGGTATCCGAGCTTTGTTTTGATATCCAAAGGGATATTACAGTGGTATCAGATAATGAGGATGAATGCACCTGATAGACAGAATGGGGAACAAGGAGATAACAGTGGTGATACTGTAATATCCCTTTGGTTACTGAAACAAAAGCTCTGATATATTTGGCACCATGACTACCAATCTCTAGAACTAATCAATGAATGACTCCAAGTTCCCTGTTTATCTCAATTATGCCAAATTTTGAAAGTAAACCTCAGGATCTTTCCTGTCAAACCGCTCAACCAATCTATCCACAAAGTCCTAGTACTCTGTCACCTGGTTATGCTAAAGTGTTACCATACCATGGTACCACCAATCATGTGTTACTCCATCCAAGTGCAAAGTGGCATATTTGATGGCCTCTATCTCTGTCATTGGCCTTAATGCCAAGAATGTGTCAAGCTTATGAACCCAAGCTTGCACTGTCATCTTGTCATTTCCATTAAAAGTAGTCAAAGAAAGCTTGCCAGTAGCCTTCTTCAGCTCACTAAGTTGACCTCTAGGCCTCCTGTCCTGTCTAACTAATCTATAGTGCTCTCTCCTTAGATTAACAAAATGATCAAAGGACATCTTCTCCTAAACCTGAGGAGCTAATAAGTCCCAGTCATCAATCGTAGCCATGAGTGTATCTAAAAATAGGGAATCACCTACCACCTCCTCTACTGGTGCTTCTTCTGGTTCATCCTGTACAAACATAGGGCATATAGGTCTATTAGCAATGCTAGAATGGGTCAGCTATGGTCTCTAATTAATAGTAGCACTCCTATTATCTCTTTTTTCCCCATGATATCTATTAGGTGTGTTCATCCTCATTATCATAGTAGTAAGTGCCTGTAGTGCCTGTGTCATCTCACGGTAGGCTTCTATGGTACACTGATCATCATGAGTGACAGACGTGAGGGTAGCCCACCTAGGGGCCACTGACATAATGATGATCTGGGTACCAGACAAGCCTACCATGATATGAAAGGATTTTTCATGTCCCCTTTTTAGTTGACATGTTCAAAGTTGATGGTTAGCCTATTATGCAACCCTCGTAGGCTGATAGGATGGTTTGAGGGTCTTGATGGAGATTGGCTTGGCTTCGTTTAGCAGAATTTTTCTAGTTGGCTTTCGTTTGGGCTCGATCAAACATGTATTGAGGGAGATATTAATATTTGATTGATTTAATTAAATATTAATTATTTAGCCTATTTTTAATTATGAAATCCTAATTCTAATTTAAGAAACCCTAATTAGGGCAAGTGCATCTTTTGGAGGATATAAGGGTTTCTTATTGGAGGGAGGTAAATTATGATATGATTATTGCTTTTGATTGCTAAGAATTCTTTTGTGAAGACTGAGCCAAGGGTTCTAGGATTTCGTTTACATTGGAGAACGTCCACTCTTCAGTGTGTGTGATTCAGAGGTTATGAGATATCAGTTGATCTATTGCCAATTTGAGAGATAACTTCATCTAGAATTTATCATAGGGGTTTACAGGTTTGAGAGATAACTTCACACAAAAGTTATCACAGTATTGCAGATGATTTGAGAGATAACTTCACACAGAAGTTATCATAGTGTTTTAGGTATTTATTTCATTAGGTTTTGCTTTCAGTAATTGTCTAGATTAAGCTTTGATGTATTAGGGCCATATTCCTTGAGATCTGGTATCCAGCATAGAGGCTGCAACATATTATCTTGCTTCTATATAGAATCTATACCGATATGTGCAAGTTCGTACAGTTCTGCATTAGGTCGTACAGAGCCACAGGCAACTCATAGATCAAAATCAGCATCCCACTAATTGACATCGGCCGAATAAAGACCAACGTCAGCAGAGAAGCCAACTGACAGTGATTGATGTCAGCAGTATATTGACTGATGATGGTGACTGTGTGTCGACATAGAAACTAGAGCCATCTAGATTCAGGGTTTGTTTCTAGATTTGCAAAAGATCAGGGTGTTAAGATAGTATTTGTAATATTCTTTGATATGCATGATAGAGGATATATTATTGTAATCAGTCTGAAGAATAATAAGAGCACTAATTAGCCAGTTGATAGAATATATTACTGTGATTTATTTATACATCTAAATTTAATCTACAAAATTGTATCTTTGTTTAGAGCTTTTGTCTTTCTATATTACCTATTTGAAGGGGATATTAGAGTGGTATTAGAGCTTTTGTTTTGGTATCTAAAGGGATATTACAGTGCTATCAGAGCTTTTGTTTTGGTATCTGAAGGGATATTACAGTGGTATTAGAGCTTTATTTTGATATCCAAAGGGATATTACAGTGGTATCAGATAAGGAGGATGAATGCACCTGATAGACAGAATGGGGAACAAGGAGATAATAGTGGTGCTAATGTAATATCCCTTCAGATACTGAAACAAAAGCTCTGATATATTTAACACCATGACTGCCAATCTCTAAAACTCACCAATGAAGGACTCCAAGTTCCCTATTTATCTCAATTGTGTCAGATCTTGAAAGTAAACCTCAAGATCTTTCCTATCAAATTGCTCAACCAATCTATCCACAAAGTCTTGGTACTCTGTCACCTGGTTATGCTAAAGTGTTACCATACCATGGTACCACCAATCATGTGCTACTCCATCCAAGTGCAAAGTGGCGTATTTGATGGCCTCTATCTCTGTCATTGCCTTTAATGCCAAGAATGTGTCAAGCTTATGAACCTAAGCTTACGTTGTCATCTTACTGCTGCCATCAAAAGTAGTCAAAGAAAGCTGGCCAGTAGCCTTCTTCAGCTCACTGAGTTGACCTCTAGGCCTCATGTCTTGTCTAACAAATCTATAGTGATCTCTCCTCAGATTAACAAAATAATCAAAGGACATCTTCTCCTAAACCTGAGGAGCTAATAAGTCCCAGACATCAGTTGTAGCCATGAGTGTATCTGCAAATAGGGAATCACCTTCCACCTCCTCTGCTGGTGCTTCTTCTGGTTCATCCTGTACAAACATAGGCCATATAGGTCTATCAACGGTCCTGGAATGGGTCAGATATGGTCTCTGATTAATAGTAGCACTCGTCTATCTATCAGGTGCGTTCATCCTCCTTATCATAGTAGTAAGTGCCTGTAGTGCCTGTGTCATCTCACGGTAGGCTTCTCTGGTACACTGATCATCATGAGTGATAGACGTGAGGGTAGCCCACCCAGGGACCACTGACATAATGATGATCTGGGTACCAGAGAAGCCTACCATGATTTGAAAGGATTTGTCATGTCCCCTTTTTAGTTGACATGTTCAGAGTTGATGGTTAGCCTATTATGCGACCCTCATAGGCTGATAAGATGGTTAGAGGGTCTTGATGGAGATTGGCTTGGCTTCATTTAGCAAAATTTTTCTAGTGGCTTCATTCATTTGATGAAGTTACTCTTCATCTCAAGGACATGGAGGTTCGCTTTGATGTTGATGGGAAGACACATATTCTTAAGGCAATATGGGGCAACAGCTTCAAACATATGTTTTTTCATCGGTTGGAGAGGCTCATACGAGATGACATGATAGAGTGCGCTACCGAGTGCACATTGGCACCAACACAGGAGAGACAGGTGGATGAGCTTTGTCTTGAGGTGAGTTTAGTTTAAGAGATATCACATGTGATAGGGACTCAGATTTTTGTTACAGTCGGGTCACAGGTTGATGATGATATGAGTATGTCTAGTATTCATATTCTAGATTCAGATATTATTCAGGTAAGGATTTTACTTGAGTTGTCAGTTGATTTTCATTTATGGATTGGATGTTGGGATTCTCATCTTAGTACTAGAGATGATGTGATGCCACTAGATGAGAGTTGTGATGGACATGGCATAGAGTTTGTATTAGACAGTGGTGGAGATCATGACTACATTTGGGATCCAGGTGGATTGATTGGTTTGTCATTCAATGATTGTTTGAGGGCAAGTAATTTTAGGAGGGACAGATTGTCATGTCCCCTTTTTAGTTGACATGTTCAGAGTTGATAGTTAGCCTATTATGTGACCCTCGTAGGTTGATAGTATGGTTAGAGGGTCTTGATGGAGATTGGCTTGGCTTCGTTTAGCAGAATTTTTCCAGTTGGCTTTTGTTTGGGCTTGATCGGACATGTATTGAGGGAGATTAATATTTGATTGATTTAATTAAATATTAATTATTTAGCCTATTTTTAATTATGAAACCCTAATTCTAATTTAAGAAACCCTAATTAGGGAAAATGCATCTTTTGGAGGAATAAGGGTTTCTTATTGGAGGGAGGCAAATTATGATATGATTATTGATTTTGATTGCTAAGAATTATTCTATGAAGACTGAGCCAAGGGTTCCATGATTACATTTGCATTGGAGAACGTCCACTCTTCAGTGTGTGTGATTCAGAGGTTATGAGATATCAGCTGATCTATTGCCAATTTGAGAGATAGCTTCATCCAGAATTTATCACAGGGGTTTACAGGTTTGAGAGATAACTTCACACAGAAGTTATCATAGTATTGCAGATGATTTGAGAGATAACTTCACACAAAAGTTATCACAACATTTCAAGTATTTATTTCATTAGGTTTTGCTTTCAGTAATTGTCTAGATTAAGCTTTGATGTATTAGGGCCATATTCCTTGAGATTTGGTATCTAGCATAGAGGTCGTAGCATATTATCTTGCTTCTGTACAGAATTCATACCAATCTGTGCAATTCTGTATAGTTTTGCATTAGGTCGTACAGAGCTACAAGTAACTCATAGACTGACATCGACATCCCAGTAACTGATATCAGCCAACTAAAGACTGATGTTAGCAGAGAAGCCAACCGATAGTGACCGATGTCGGTAGTATATCGACTGACAACAGCAACTGTGTGTCAACACAGAAACCAGAGTCATTCAGATTCAGGGTTTGTTTCTAGATTTGCAAAAGATCAGGGTGTTAAGATAGTATTTGCAATATTCTTTGATATGCATGATAGAGGATATATTATTGTAATCATTCTAAAGAATAATAAGAGCACTAATTAGCTAGTTGATAAAATATATTACTGTGATTTATTTATACATCTGAATTTATTCTACAAAATCTTATCTTTGTTCAGAGCTTTTGTCTTTCTATATTCCCTATTTGAAGGGGATATTACAATGGTATCAGAGCTTTTGTTTTGGTATCTGAAGGGATATTACAGTGGTATCAGAGATTTTGTTTTGGTATCCAAAGGGATATTACATAGTGTTATTTATATTTTATTTGATTTACATGTGTGTTTTAGACTAAAATTGTTTGTTTGTATTGTCAAATTAAAACAAGTCCAAAACTATCATGTTATTTCAGATCACATTAGCCTAAGAGGTGTTACTCTTCCTATTTTGTGTCACACTTTTTGCATTAGAGTTTTATTTAAAAATTATTTATGTGTTACTTGTTTAAACGGAGTGTTATTATGTTGTCCATTTCATCTCAAACATTTACCTTTGATTCTTGAGTCCAAAACCATTATCATGTCATTTTTTAAAGGAACATTATTACACTACCTAAATCATTCCAGATCATTTGTCTCTTTTTAAACCTAGTACCAAATAATTTCTATACATTTATGGATTCAAATGCATGATTATGCTACCAATTTTAGTATAGATATTTTACCTTAGAACATCTGAGTATTTTTGTATTAAATTTAAAACTCAACCTTTCGAAGTGAAAATACTAAAGTATGATATTGATATAAAGATTCAACTATGTAAATTTTTGAGTCAAATTCCTTTACCCATGTTTCATGAGTAGTGGTTCACACGAACCCATCTCTCATGAGAATAAATGGTCCACTTAACACTCATTGCATATAGGTGATGCTCATATGGGTAAATCATCAGACCTTCTCAAGAGGTCAACCATCACAGTACTACTCTAACTCAATCATGCTTAACCATGAATTTCCCTCCAAAGTTAAGCCCATTTAGCTTTAAAATGGGTTAGAAAGCTAAGTAAGATTAATTTTGGAGTGAACTCCATGGTTAAGTGTGCTTGAGTTAGAGTAGTACTATTATGGTTTTCTCATGAGAGATGGGTTGATTTGAAAAACTACTCATGAAACACGAGTCAAGGATTTTGAATCAAAAAACTACACAGTTGAATCTTGAGAGCAATATCATAATTTGATTCACTATGGAAAACTTCCTCCTAATACTAAAGTAATTAGGATTATGCCAAATCCTCATCTAACATAGGCTTAGGTTGTCTAAATTTTGTGTTTGGATTGTGTTACTTGGGTTGATTTCTTATTTTATCTATAAACCCTTTTCTTATACCTAGTGGTTGTTATTTGTCTTGTTCCTTATTTGATCATCCTTTTTAGCCAAGTTATTGCCATGTACCTTGTTTGATTTTTTTCGTACCAAGTTCTAAATGTCATAGTTCCATTATTCAAATAGTCTATTGTGAATCAAATATTGATTTTTAGTGAGATAATTACCGAGTGTCACCTAATCTAATTACCTTCATTTAGTTTGTTTTCAAGTTCTAGTTTGATTTCCTTGTTTCTGAGTCTAGCCTTGTTTTTAACATTAAATGATTATAATTTCCTTTAGGCAAATCCTTGTTATACTTTGATCATAGTTCATAATTATTCTACCTTGTATTGATACTCTTGTCATTGATTATAACCAAATTTGGTAAAATCATTACATTAGCCATAAATGAGTTTTGAGATTTTATGTTACCTTTACCACTGATTATAACCACGTCTAGGAAAATCAATATTATTTTTTAGACTATTTTTAGGTTTGTTTTAACATACCTTTATCTAGTTTAGTCATTTCACCCTTTCAGCCTCTTTCATAGAGCCAAATTTTATTTATTTTTAGACCTTAGTTGTTTGTTACCTTTATCCCCTTTGTTTTTCATGAGACCTAGCCATAGATCCAAACATGCCTCATTATACACATAGTAGGACTACATATAACCCATACTATGAGAAATTTATGACTAGTGACTCTTTTTTTCAAAATTCATATGATGATGTAGCTTATGAGATAGACCCTATCCATATTATAACAATATTTATGTTTGAAAAAGGCACAACCCATTAACATAGTGTTTGGTGATTGAACCTTCTTATCCAAGCCAAGTATAAGCACAAACAATGTAGTACCTTACTCAAGTGATGCCTAACATTGAAAAAAGACAAAAACAAGATCCTTACTATGTTAATAAACCATCACAGATAAGCTATGATCCACACTTTTTTGAATGTCATTTGTTACAAAATAAAGACAAATTTCTCATCAAAGATGTTGAAAGTAGGAGCCAAGTTTTCTACCAAAATTCCCACATAAAATTCTAAGTAGTTCAATTAATAATCCTAATAATGCACCTTAAATCAAAAAATTAAAATGGGCATTAGCTAGTTATAGTCAATATTTAGTCTAAATTCCATATTAGAATCAAATTACACTTGAAAAAGGGAAATGCCCTATAGATGAACAAATGGAATAGGTATTATAAGGATACCAAAACTATCTCATCCTAGCTCAAACTATTAAATCAAGGGTTATTTATAACATGTAACTTATTAAGATAGCTCCATCAATAGAGCAATAAATAAATTATTCAAACTATGCAAAACAAAACATAGACCCCTTTAAAAAAAGCATGTTGGTTGGTGACATGTTTAATATCTATATTTCAAAAAAAGATACTACCACTCAAATGAAATACCTCACTCAAAATGTTATGGATAACACATAAGTATAGTCCAATATAAATTGAATATTGTCTAATTTACCATTGATTAACTCACAATATTCATCCAAATAATGTCATGATTATAATAATAGGGGATAGGTATGCCTATTTTCCACTCCTCAACTAGTTACTTCTTTGTGTGAAACAAGGGGAAATGAACCAACAATAGACCAACTTATAGCCACAACAATTGTAGAACACTATGCCACCTCAATAAGGGGAAATGAATGTTTTGCTATAATAAGCACAAACCAATATACCTCAATAATCACAAACATCACCTAATACACAACATGTTACTATTAGTTAGAAAGTACTATTTGGTCAAAAAAATAAATACCAAACCCAAAAAAATTAATTAGATAAGAAAAGGTGATTATTCAAAAATAACTTCCAATCTAACAATAGGTATTCAACCAATAATAAAGTTCCTATGTATAGTAGGTACTAGGTATTAGTCAATAATTTCCTTTCACCCAATGGGTAGTGCATGTGCAATAAAGTTATGACTTTAAACACCTCCAATAATAGGTTTATATTCAATAATGTGATCCCTATATACAATAGGGTTTGATGAGTAGGCATCAAATTGCCTCCCAAACCCAGTAATACTAACACATTCTGTTGAGAAAAATGCCATTACCATAACCATAATTTTCTATCCACATTTATATATCCAATTTAAACTAGAATTTGTTTCAACAACAACATATTTTGTATCCATAGTACAATCCCAATCCATGGATATGTATACCTAGTCATCCAACCAATAAACCAACATTTCACAATATGCCTACCCCAGTTAAGGCAATCCATCTTTGACTGCACAATTTCAACACAAATAAACCATTCTATCTAACTTACTTGCCTAAGAATTGAAACAAATGAATGAGGTAATTCAAGATATACATATCACAAAACAAATAAAAAAAATTCAAATTGGATGAAATACGTTCTTATCCATTCAACATGGAATATTTGTAAATACCACTTCTATCAAGTTATGAACTACCTAAATTTGATAACTACAAAGGAAAAGTTAACCCTAAAGAGTATCTAAAATAATTATGTTTTGCATGTGATCCCGTGGTATTAATGACATATAATTAATTATACTCTTTCCAAGGATTTTATATGGACAATCCTTGGAATGGATTTTTAAATTATTGAAGAATTATGTGCCTAACTTTAATGATGTTTTGAAGAAGTTTGTATAAAACTTTACATATAATTTCAAGCATGAGATTACAGTTGTGGACTTGGGCCAAGATAAACATAAGATTGGTGAAATCTTTGTTTCATACTTGAAATGTTAGAGAGCACTAGCAAGTCAATTTGCTCACAATTTTCTAGATAAATAATTGGCTTCAATATTTACCAAGACCCTACATAACAAGATATCTTACCATCTTGAGATACAATGTGCTCATTCATTTGAAGAGGTTATATATAAAAGAATATATATTGATAAATACCTTGTCAACAATGGGATAATAAATATATCCTCTTTTAATTAGATCAAAAATCAACATTAAGGCCAACAAAAATGGAACCAAAACTAAGGTTAGAACCATAATCAAAATCCTATTCAAATACCAAATTTAAGAACACCTCAAGACAACAATGAGAGACAAAAACCCTCAAAATACAACATGAATGTTGTTAGAAATGGGGTCACTAAATCACACCATGTTTAGATTATGAAAACACCACTTGTTCATTTACCTTTGCCCAATTACCAACCACCACCTCCATACATTCAACCAAGACCTCCAAAAAACCAACAACCATATAATCAAAAATAATTACAATCCCGTATCTAAGGAGAATACCACCCATTTATAGATAAATTCAATGACTTTGGTGAGATTATTAAATTTTTGCTCCAAAGATTGGTTTAGGAATAATGATTAGTTGGGCAATACCAAGGCCATTTCCTAAAGGGATTTATTTCCTTGACTGGTAAAAATAACATGAATTTTTTGAGTACCATCACATCAAAATAAAATACATATGATAGTGTATCTAAAAAGAGACATCCATGCTCTTATGATGAATCATAACTTTGGTATATACCAGAATCCATTTCCTCAATATAAAAATAATAACCACCTATAGTAATACTAATAATAGCAATAAAAATGGTAAATAAATCCACCATAAAATCAACATCAAAAATATCAAAAACAATAGTAGAATGGTCAAAACTAAGGGCAAACTGATTAAACCAACCAAGGAGGCCATCATACTCTTGTGTATACCTATAATAATGTTGTAGGACATATCTTAGGTAGTCATGTTTCCACTATCACCATTAACCCTTGACCAACTAAAAATAGACCTAGACCCTCACCCAATAATGATTATTTACCAAGCAATGCCTACTAAGCTCATTATGCTAGTGATTCTTCTAAGGACCATATTGGCATTCACACTCAACATTATCATAAAATTATCAATGTAGATCTCATTACCTACCTTGCCAACTATGAAAACCAAGTACTAGATAGATATTTTTCAATCACAACTTGACAAGCCAAAGTTGATATCAAATGACCATAGCGAAATACTACAAGTGATCCCATTCAACCTTTCATGCATATGAGAAATAAACTATCTAAAAAACCAAGGAGAATGCCTATGATATTATGGAACAACTGAAGAAGACACCTATACACATATCCATAATAGATTTATTCCATACATCATTCATCCACAAATACATCCTCAATGAGTACCTAAACCAATACCTCATTCTAGATGACATCACTCTAGACAAATTTCAAGCCATGGTAGGACACTTGGCTCCTGGCCAAAATCTTAACTTTGACCAAAGTAACATGTCATGTCTAGGCCCTCTACATAATAACCCATTATAAATTAAGGTAGGTATAATGAACCATAGATTTAAATTAATCCTTGTAGATGGTGGTTTTATCCTAGAAATTATGTATCTCAATTTGGTCAAACATCTTGGATATATAGTATATAACTTGCATCCAAATACCATTGCTATCAAAGCATATGATAATGAAGAACCAGAGTCTTAAGGTAATATTAACTTGCTAGTTGTCATTGGGACTTTGACCCATGACATGCTATACCATGTTTTTGACCTAGAATTATCTTACAATCTATTATTGTGTTAACCCTAGATCCATGAAATTTGGGCCATTTCTTTCACATTGCACCAGTGTATAAAATTTCCACATTCAGGAATGGAAGTGACTATACTAGTTGATCTTCAACCATATCAGTATTTTAGATGTCATGAGGATGAATATAAAATATATAATTATCAATTTGGCATGAATCTTATTCCCAAACATTATGAAGAAATATTCAAAAATGTAAAATTCATTGAATCAAGACCAGAAGTTAATTACATTGACCCAATCAACCTAACTTTTACCTCAACCATATTTCCACTAGACATTTCCAACCACTTCTATATAACTACAAATAACCTTAGAGAACACAATACCCATAATGCATTCCATATTTCCAAATTGTTGAAAAACCAAAAGCTTATGGGAGACCTAAGGCAAAAAATACTCTTATGGAGTGGTAAACCAAGGGAAATCTTAACTAAACAAGCCTATCATTTTCAAACTAGCCTCTAGCCTAGAATAGGACCCCCTAGCCAAAGATGATTCATGAATTTACATTTTAAAGTTAACTAAATATTATCAAAGTGAAAAGTATCCTATTACTAATCATTTTATGGATCACCTAGCTTATGTTCACAGAGGCCTAAGGTTACATCAGCAAGGCATGATTGAACCAGTCTCAATGACCGAGTATAAGGGAACTCATGGTATTGGATTTAAATGACCTTGGCTGAACCCACATACCTTATTCATGTTCCAACACCAAAGGCTAGTGGAGACAATGTCAATAGTGATGTATAGTCCAATTATAGCATATGTAATGACCTTACCACTACAAATTTGTTTAACCACCATGTTATTTACATCATTATCTCTATTTATCAACCTCCTCATTTAACCCTTTACCATATTTAGTTGATATAATAAGACCAACAAGATTCAAAAATGACATTAGATAGTTTGAAAATGATGAGGCCATATGTGAATTTTTGGGATTAAGGAATATCATTCCTCTTGGAGACCACAAACAAGGATTTCCTATTTGATTGGATTGTGTTGCCTATTTTGGAGACTATGTGAACTTCCCTAGCCATAAACAAATAAAAAATCAAACATTAAGTTATGAAAGTGAAAACCTCTTTGAGACAGTTTCTAACAAAGGAAAAATTAAAGAGAAAGGTAAGTTTCTTGGTAAAAACTAGTTTTTGGTGCCATTGGATGGGGATGTTCACCCATATTCCTATGAATAATAGGATACCTATAGTCCAAAACCTATTTATGGATCAAAGATTAGTACTAAGGAGTGGAAATATTTTGCATATATTATTCAAGAGTGCCTTGAGGTATTTATTTCATGTTCTTTACCAGCATTAGGAAATTTTGATTTGTCCTACCTAGGAGAATTAGACTAGTTAGTTCAAGTAGAGGATTTTGTCATTACTAACCCGTTTATTTCCGTAACAACTATTTTATATGATGGTTCTACACTTGTTGTGAAAGACACTTTAGAGGTTAACATTGGGACTCTAGAGGACCCAAAATTGATTAAACTAGGTGCATCCCTCACTAAGGAGGAACGTGAAGTTTTTATATCCCTTTTGAGGAATTTGTTGACATATTTATATGGGATTATTTAAACATGCTAGGTTTGGACCCTGCCTTAGTTATACACCATCTCCTTGTATATCTTGATGCCAAGCATCTAAATTATAAGCTATGAAAGACACATCCTTGTATTTGTGTGCTAGCTAATAAAGAGTTTAAGAAACTCTTATATGTGAAATGCATCAGGACAATTGAATATTTAGAATGGATCTAAAACATTATGTCAATGAGCAGGAAACTAGTAGGTATCAAAATCTGCATTGATTTCAAAGATATCAATAAATCCTACTCAAAAGATGAATTTACTTTGCCTAATATTGACATGATAGTCAACTCAAAAATAGGATATGAAATTCTTTCTCTCATGGATGTATTTTAATGTATAATCAAATCGAAATATCACTAGAATACCAACACAAGACAATGTTCACCACTCCATGGGGATTGTTTTGTTATTAGGTGATGCCATTTGTAATTAAGAATGTTGGAGCCATATAACAAGGTTCCATGAAAATAATTTTACATGATATTATGCATGAAATTATTAAGGAATATTTTGATAACATCTTAGGTAAATCAAAGACCCATGCTGATCATCTAGTTGTACTACAAAGAATCTTTGAGAGACTTCATGATTAGAATGTTAGGCTTAATACAAAGAAGTGTATATTTGGTATAACTTATGGAAAAATATTAGGCTTCATTGTCTCTTATAGGATCATTTAAGTCAACCCAACCAAAATTTATATAATTACATAAATGCCACTTCGATCTACCTTAAGAAGCTCCATAGTTTGTAGGGCAAAATATAATCTATTAAATGTTTCATCTCATAATTGGCTGATAAAAGCCATTTATTTATGTAATTATTAAAGAATGGTGTTAAGTTTTCATGGAATTAAAAGTGACAAAAATCATTCAATAAAATTAAATAATATATTTCCAACCCACCTATTTTAATTCTACCCACACTAAACAAGCCATTACTACTTTCCTTGTCAGCAATTAAAAATTTCGTATGGGAACTTTTGACACAACACAATGAAGAGGGAAAATATCATGTTATGTATTATTTTATAAAAAATATTGGTCACATATGAACATAATTATATGTTTATTGAAAGAACTTATTTTTTAATTATGTTCATATCCCAAAATGTGTGTCATTATATGTTGAACAACATGACCACTGTTATCACCAAAGTAGATCCGCTTAAATATCTACATTTCAAATCTAATTTATGGGGTTGCATGAAAAATTGATCATGTTATTGATCAAGTTTAAAATTTAATATGCCAATCATAAGTCCATTAAGAGGTAAATTATTGTAGATTATCTTGTAGAAGCTCCTCTTCAAGATATTCAACCTCTTACATTTGGATTTCTAGATGAAGCCATTATGACCACTAAAGAATTAGAATGACCTCTTAAGTACAAAGAATGGAAGATGTAATTTAATGTATCATTCATAACTCATGGATCAAGGGTTAAAATATTATTTGTTACACCATAAAAGGATCTCATTCCCAAGTCCTTGTGTATTAGATTTCCATATACTAATAACATGGCTGAGTATGAAACACCCATTATAGGGCTTCATCAAGAATTATAATAGAACATTGAACATTTATTAGTGCATGGTGATTTGTATTTAATCATAAATTAGGTCACAAACTTGTACCAAAATAAGGACAAGAAGTTGGTACCCTATAAATATATGGGTGATACTCTCAATTAACACATTGACAACATCTAATTTGAAAGAATACCTTAGGCTAATAATAGAACATATGATGTTATGACAACTATTAGATATATGATTTAGATCACATACAAAGTAAGGGATTATTAATTTATTGTAGAACATCTCTTAGCATCGACACATAAACAATAACCTACTAAGATGGTTTGTGACATTGTTGGTCTCATGTTTCCATGGTAATTAGATATATTGCTTATCTTCAAGGCCAAATTATGTCTCCATACTTATCACGTAAAAAAAAAAATATTTCATCCAAAAATCCTCTCATTATACAATAATTGGACCAACCTTGTATCATATAAGCTATAATGGAACTATGATTTATTGTTTACCATCAAAAAAATTGGATTAGTGTTGAGGGAAGTCCAAAAAAGAGTGTGTAGACCCCACAATAATGGGGTAAATCTTAACTAAAACTTTATTACATACTATTTATTAATAGATAACTATATAAGTAGATGTAAAAACATATGTGAAGAGGTGTGTAGAGTGTTAGAATCATGGTAATCTAATTCATGATTCATACAAGACACTCAAACCATTGATAACACCATGTCCATTCTCGATGTGGGGACTCAACCTCATAGGCAAGATAAATTCTACCTCTTTTGATAGCCATAAACATATCCTAACTACTACAAAGTATTTCACTAAGTGGGTGGAAGCCATTCCTCACACTTACATTACTAGTAATCAAATATCCAAGTTCATATTCAACTATATCATTTGTCAGTATGGCATCCCTTATGATATTATATTTGATAATAGTGGACCATTTAAAAATAAATATGTGAAATGACTTTATACCCAATAACACATCAAACAACATTTTTATACTGCCCATTACCAAGGTAATGGGGATTATAATAAAATCATTATCAATATTCTAAAGAATATTGTTAATGACATTAGTTGTAATTGACACTTGTAGCTATTTAATTCCCTCTAAGAATATCATACCACATTTCATACTCCAATAGGGGATACACTCTATTCACTTGTTAATGGCACCTAGGTGATTCTTCTTATCTAGTTCGAGTTCCCTTCTCTCTAAATTTTATTGTAGAATATCATCTATGATGAGGACTATAGAGTAGATCAATTACAAGAGCTAGATTTACTTGATGGAAAATACTTGGCCACCTTGAATAATATTCAAGCTTATCATAACTGATTAAAAGGCCAATATAATAGGTGTGTTAAGCACCATGAATTTGAGATTGTTAACCTATTATTAAAAGAGAATCAAAAGAATGCAAATGTTGAAACCAAGAAAAAAAGGAAGTTTCAACCAAACTAGTAACTATGATTTTGGAGAATACAAACTTTCTACACCAAAGGGAGATGGAATTGATGAATTAATGAACATAATGCACCTCAAATGTTATTACATTTGAAGGACTTAGATTATTGTCTACAAGGATCATTTAAGTTGTGCCACATTATACCAATTCCTTGTATTATACCCCTTACCATTATACCATGCCATTAACCCTTCACCAACACATTATTTTTACCTAACCTTGCCTATCACATTTAATATTGGTTTTTATTCATTTGTACTTTAGGCATATCTAGTGGTTGATGATAGATTTAGTTATAGCATTTGTTTAGAATCAAATGTTTAAATGGAAGTATATGAAATTAGTATGATAGTGGTCTTGGCAATTACATCCTTAATTTATTGTAAGTTTTATTTGTGATACTAATTATAATTGCATGTGGGTGTATTAATACCACTAACCATTTTATTATTATTTCTTAATTAGAAACACCTATAGGTAAATTAGGAGAAACACCTTTACCATGCATTGCTTCATCACCTTGTCATTGTGTTACCATTTATATTTCTATTTGCCTTTGCCTAAAACATGTTGGTACTTAGTTCGATGGATTTTGTGTAGGTATAACTATAGTGACTTGAGGTCTCGAATGACTATGTAGGTATAGTTTGATTCAAATTGAGGTTAGATAAGTCACCCCTTTTCCATACTTACACTAGTTGTGAGAAAATTAGGGATAAATGCTCTCACCATTTTGTTATCATGTTTAAACCACACTCTCACCATTTTTTGAGTTAGACCATTTTGTGTCTTATAATTCTCAATCAAGTTGAGATGCCTCAAAAATTTCAAAAACATTTGAAATAGTTTGAAAGCCCCTAAAAATTTGCAAAAGACTTAGAGAATCTTTAAGATCATAAAATCATGAAAATTGGCTTAAAATTTTCACACGAGATATAAAATGATAAAATTTATCTAAGATGGGCCATCTTATCTATTTAGCTTCATTTGTATACCACCTTGGTATTTTTCCTCCCAATTTTAGGAGAACCACATCTAGTTAGCTCAATCATATCTTCATTTCTTTTTTGACCACTTATTTTCCTTAAGGATTATGGGATTTCTAGTTATTTCATAATTAATCACTTGTCATTTAATATACCCATCTTTATTGGCCTTATTTGTATTCTCTTTTCATTTTGTGACTTGAAGTTTTGAGCATTGTGAATTTCAATTTGATGCATTAATAACCACTTGGATCTTCTTACGCTCTCACTATCTTATGATAAATTTATATTTGAACTCTTTCATAATTTTCTAAAAAACCATTACCTACACTCTCTCTATTTTACAAACTCATTCTCATTCTAAGCCTTAGATGTAGTAGACACTATGAATTACCAATTCAGTTCGTTTGTGAATACTCATTATTATCACTCTAGAGTGCACCCTGCTTGAAGATGTGTAAAAAAAACCATCTCTCTAACTGATATAATTGGATCTTCTTAGAGTGTGGGTGACTCTGCATTGAGAATAACCTCTAGAGAGGGTTGGTTCCCTTAATATTTATCTTTATAAACTAGACTATTTTGATTTTTTGGGATGAAAAGGGAGAATGAAATTTAAATTGAAAATCTTATTTAATTAGGTGTTGCACTTGAATGATTGGTATTATTTGAAATATTTCTAAAATTGAGTAAGATACACATATGAATCTGAAATAAAACTTTTCATTCAATCCTAAATGTCAGTGTTTCAAAAGAAGGCCTGAAAGAAGTTTGCATAGCAAATTCAAATCCTAACTCTTCAAATGACTTGTAGAGAATGAAATTTTCATAGTAGGTGTGGAAATAACATGTAAAAATTTAAAGTATATGCCACTTTTATGCTGGTACATAGTCAAATTAAAATCTAATCTCATCCCAAAAACATATGCAAAAAGTCTTTTTTATTTGATAAATGGTATGAATTACAATTTCTCCTCTACTTCAAAAATTAAAAAAAAATGACTTAAAAAATATAATATATATGTCTCTAAACATAAATAAAACCAATGTGTCATTGAAAAATGGGAAGGGTTAGTCTTTGTTGACTAACTCAAGACCAACTCCTTTCACAATGTTTAAAATAATCATTAAAATTTTCTACTCCACAAAATTTGCATGCTTTATTTCAAACTTTGGTGTAGAAGGGATGGTGGGCCCATTCGAGAATTCAAAATTTATTTGAATGTAATGTTATACCACATATATTCAAATCAATTCCACTTGATTTGAGCTTGAAGTTGATTTGGAACATTGAATGCATGAGATGACAAGGAGAAAAGCATGACAAGTGAACTAGTCAACCAAAGTGTAAGACCAATAAATCTCCAAATATCCTTATTTTGCATAAAAATGACCTTTAAGGATTAAATATACATATTTATCTTCTTCAAACAACATCAAAGTGGTGTGGAACACCAAATTGAACTCCTTGATGACCAATTCAACACCAAACTTCAACTTAACCTTTTGAATAATTAGGCCAACTAGACTAATTAATCCTAAAGGATAATTTGTGCACTTGGAAACCATGAAACCTAAAAAAATAACAAATTTTACCTGAAAAATAGTTCATCATCACCAAAATTGTGATTTTGATATAAAACCCTTTGCCATTTAGTCAATAGAGTTGACTAGGCCTACTTTGTATCATTTTATAGCATACTGGCCATTTTGATTGAGATGTTAGGGATAATTATGAGGTTATTTATAGCCAAATTAAAATTTTATAATTAATAAAAATTCTTATTATTTGATCTCCATTGATTAGATTTCATTGAAGTGTCATGTACTTCATTTTACATGCTTTTTTCCATAGAAAACACGGCTTTTCCCTTGTCCATACATATCCATGCATAAAATTAAAATTTATGGAATATTCTCTTATTTTAATTGAAATTTTAAATTTTTTTAGGTTTATACAAGATGATTTTATTGAAATAAAATCAACATTTTGTAAAACTAGTTTTTTAAGGGTTTAAGAGGGCTTTGAAGCTAAATATTAAATATGATGGTTCATGAAGTAAAAAACTCTAAATATAAAAATATTAATATTTATGTGTATCAAAATAAACCTCAAAATATCCCTAAAAATATTGGGTTAACATGCAAAATATATGAAAAGTGATAACATGGAGAAATCTGCTTGTGAGGTTTTGACTGTTTTCTGAGCTACCTACACTCTTAATAATTATTCATAAATCACAGATCATAAAATGGTATAAATTTTTCATTAATTATAATCAAATATGTTTATTAAAAACATAATAATATTATTTTTCCAAAACCCACATGTGGTGAAAGATGAGCATCTGAACAGGAGGCTTAGAAGGGTGTCTAAAATTACAAAAAAAGAAAAATTCATCAAAATGAAAATAGCTCTTAACATAATTAAAAATTATTAAAAATATAATCAAAAGGTTTTTACCATGCTATAAAAACACTTTAAAATAATATTTTTCTTGAAAAGTAAAAAAAACCTTTTTTAACCTTTATGCCTGTTTGTTTGCCAAATATTGTATGAGCATGATTTGCTTAAAATTTGGAGTTTTGACACACTTTAAAGTATTATTATGATGTAAAAACATCATAAAAGGATTTTGAATTTTTTATCTAGACTTAGAAACTTCTATGGAACTCCATAATGATGCCTACTCTAATGGTGATCTTGAATGAACATATTGAGGATTGTTACAAAACAATGAGTATCTCCACTCATCCAATGGACTTGAAACTTTTTAAAAAGGTTCCTCATGTCATGATGACCCTATGTAAAAAAATTTAGTTCTTGAAACCACTTATATCTCTTAAAATCCTAAATTTATTTCAAAATTGATCCCTTATGCATGGACTGTCTGCATATTTGAACCTGACAATACTCTTTTGGAATGACAATAACCCATTTACAATCCATTTTTGAAAATTTTTACCAAAATTAATATTTTTAAGCCATAATAGATCAATTTGCCTTGGTGTAAAGGGATATTTGTGAGATTTAGGAAAGTTTCAAATCATAGGGGTAGTAATTTGACCTTGACAGGTCAAATTACTAACAATTTTGGTGACTTTTAGGGATCGAACAACCTATTGGTAGAATAAATCAAAATATTTGGCTATGATTTTTTTTAATATACACTAAATATTGGAATATCTTTTCTGAGCAAAGACATAAACAACAACAAACATGTGCACATGTACACTTAGAGGAATGCACAACAATAACTAGAAAAGGAAAAAATAACTGAAAGATGTGTGGATATGCACTTAGAGAAAACAAAAAAGGTTAGTATATTATGTACAAACTAACCTCCACCTTGCTGGTCCTCCTAGATCAAATGGAAAGCTATTTGATGCACTATGAAACTTTAAACTATATTTGCTTTCTTTTGATAGCTCTCTTCTACAAACAGGAACACTTATATGTTCATATGTTCTAGATGATGCATCTAGGCCTCCAAATTCCATTCTTAGGTGTATGGATTGAAGATATGGATATAATATCTAATAATCCTCCTCCCATATTCTTCTTTGTTATATCAATACTACTATCTCTACGTCATTCATAGTTTGAATGATTTGACACATTCTCATTCAACGATTATATTGACAATTCAGATAGTATACCTAGATTTATGTCTTTATTTGACTCCATTTGAAGTGGAAGTTTGTCAAAGTCTTTAGATCCTTCATAAACATCCAAAAATGGTTGAAATACAACTTTAATTTCTTCCAGCTGAAAATATGCAATAATACTCTTTATAAGACATTCATCAATCTCCGCTTGTGGTGGAGATAGACCATCAAATTTTGTACAAAAACTCCCTAAGTCATCCTAAAAGGCTTATTAATCATGATCAATGGAAAATACATGAAATTCATCAGTATTATTGCCATTCAAAACATGTTTATCACATATTTCTACCTTTTGGATGAAGTCAAATGAAATTTATTGATTTGCTACACTTTTCTCATCTTTATCATGAAAATTATCCTTATACCAGTAATGGCTCTATGTGAGTTGTCTTCATGGCTTCATTTTGAAGAAATATGTTTTTGTAACTCATCTATCTTAGCTGCTAAAAAATCTTGAGAATCTTCCTACAAATCATCTTCTTGTTCATCATAGAAAACTGAATAATTTTTGTACTTGCCAAGTGGTGTCCCAACTATGATTTCTTCTTCTTGATGACTAGAATTATCATCATTCTCTATCTCTTTAGCTACATCTTCTTCACTTACCTCATAAAGAAGAGGTTTTTTCTCCAAGAGTGGCATGGTAGACCCCTAAAAGTATTCAATAAGATGTGAAATATATATACAAGTAATCATAGATACCTAGTTTTTCTCACGAGGTTGCTTTTCTTGGATCACCTTCACCTCATCTCTCTACACTTTTTCTTGAATGGATTTCCTTGAAGGAAAGAATTTTGTCTTCTAAAGAGGAAGGGATGAAGGATGAATGATCTCTTACTTAAATTCAGCAACTTAAATGATGTTTGATTGTTCCTCTTTCTTGTTTAACTCCATGATTTGGTTTCAAGATGGGAAAGATAAAGGCTCTTTTTTGACCTTTTGATTTTAGTTTTATAATCTACTTATCAATATTATCCTAGAATATATTATCTTTAAAGTGGTCAGTGATCTCAATAACAAGTTGTGCCATAATAATTTCCTTATTTCTTTGATAATTTTCTTGGATAGAACTCTAAGAAGGCAAGGTCTGAGAAACATATGAATAATTTGGCAAACTCAAAGGAACTCTTTGAATGGTCTCTTGAGAAGGAATGGATGGAATAAAAGGAGAGTGAGGTTGGACCTATTGTCCCTTGAGACCTTTTAGTTTGTCCTTAATACTTTGAATGTAACCACCTACATCCATCATCTCACTAGTGAGATTACCCCAATTTTCCCTCTCAACAGGTGCCCATTGCTCTTTTATTTGCTTTTATGACCCCCTCAAATAATACATCTAATGAGTAGGGGTATCTTTCCCATAATAGTTCTATGAGTAAAGATCTAGTGAATGCTTTTCAAGGCTCACTAAAGTTTGTTTAAGTGTTTACATAGATTGGATATATGTAAAATGGCCATTGTAAGACTAGTAAGGGGAAATATTAAGATGGATTAACTATTTATATGGAGGATATAGGTAGTAATCTTGTATATATGCTTGATATAGATCCTCTAGGTAGTACTCTTGTATATATGCCTGATATAGATCCTCAAACTTTTAGTGAGGATCATAGTGTGGTTGTTCATACTGATCATAGTGAGGATAATATGGATCCATACTAAAACAATCTATTTGAGACCATTAGTAAGCCAAATATTGAAATTAATCAATATTGAAAAGCTACCTAATATTTAAAACTATATTTTAGTGCCTTAAAATTGTAATGATATTCTGATTGCCTCTAAAGGCTAGTATGTAGAATGATGTCCCACCAGGCATGATAGAAACTATTATCACTCTAGAGTGCACCTTACTTGAATATGTGTAAAACGCAACCTCTATCTAGTTGATACAATTGGATCTTCTTAGAGTGTGGGTGACTTTGTATTGAGAAGAACCTCTAGAGAGGGTTGGTTCCATTAATATTTATCTTTAAAAACTTAACTATTTTGATTTTTTGGTATGAAAAAGGAGAAGGAAATTGAAAAGGAAAATCTTATATAATTAGGTGATTTACTTGAATGATTGGTATTATCTTAAATATTTATAAAACTGATTAAGATACACATGGATATAAAAGAAAACTCTGTGTTCAATCCTAAATGTTAGTGTTTCAAAAGAAGGCCAGAAAGAAGATTGCATTACAAATTCAAATTCTAACTCTTTAAATGACCTATGGAGGATGAGATTGTGATACTAGATGTGGAAATAAATTGAAAAAAGGGAAATTATATGCCACTTTTATGTTTGTACATAGTCAAATTACACTCTATTCTAATCCAAAAAACATATGCAAAAAATCTTATTTATTTGATAAATGGTGTTAATTATAATTTCTTCTCTGCTTCAAGAATTAAAAAAATATTTGACTTAAAAGAGACAATATATATGTCTCTAAACCTAACTACATCCAATGTGGCATTGAAAAATGGGAAGGGTTAGCCTTTGTTGACTAACTCAAGACCAACTCCTTTCACAATGTTTAAAATAATCATTAAAATCTTTTACTCCACAAAATTTTCATGCTTTATTTCAAACTTTGGTGTAAAAGGGATGGTAGGACCATTTGAGAATTAAAAAATTATTTTAATGGATTGATATGCCACATATATTCAAATTAATTCCAATTTATTTGAACTTGAAGTTGATTTGGAATATTGAATGCATGAGATGATAAGGAGAAAAGCATGACTTGTTAACTAGTCAACTAAAGTGTAAGACCAATCAATCTCAAAATAGCCTTATTTTTCATGAAAAGTAACTTGAAGGATTAAATATACATATTTATCTTCTTAAAATATAAAAAAAGTGTCATGGAACTCCAAATTTAACTCCTTGGTTACCAATTCAATACCAAACTCCAACGTGACCTTTTGACCAATTAGGCCAACTAGACTAATTAAGCCTAAAGGATAATTTGTGCACTTGGACACCATAAAACCTGAAAAATAAGACATGAAACCTGAAAAAACAATAAATTATACCTTATAAATAATTCCTTATCACTAAAAATGTGATTTTGATGAAAAACCTTTCACCATTTAGTCAATAGAATTGATTAGGCTTATTTTGTGTCATTTTCTAGGAGACTGGCCATTTTGATTGAGTTGGTAGGGACACTTCTAAGGTTATTTATGAATAAATTAAATATTTAATATGAATCAAAATTCCTATTATTTTATATACATTGATTATATTTTATTCAAGTCTTGTATACTTCATTTTACATGCTTTTTCCATAGAAAACATGATTTATTCAATCATCCGTACATCTCCATGCATAAAATTGACATTTATAGAATAATTTATGATTTTAATTGACATTTTAAATTTTTTTATGTTTATAAAATATAATTTTATATCATTAAAATAAACATTTTTCAAAACTAGTTTATTGAGGGTTTAGGAGGGCTTTGATGCTGAATCTTCAAAATGATGGTTCATGAATTAAAAACCTCAAAATATTAAACTAGTATAATTTATGTTTATAAAAATTTCCCAAAAAACATCCTTGAAAATATTGGGTTACCATGAAAAATATACAAAACTTTATCACGTGGAGAAATCTGCCTATGGGGTTTTGACTGCATTCTGAGCTGCCTACACTCCTAACGATTGTTCCTAAATCACAGACCATAAATTGGTATATTTTTTTCATTAATTATAATTAAATATATTTCCTAAAAATATATTAATATAATTTAGCCAAAATCCACATGTGGTGAAATAAATGAGCATCTAAACATGAGGCTTAGAAGGGTGCCTAGAATTGCAAAAAATGAAAAATTTGCCAAAATGAAAATAACTAATCACCTAATTAAAAATACATAAAAACATGACAATTGGATCTATAAAATTCTATAAAAACACTCTAAAATCTTTTTTTTTCAAAAGTAAAAAAAAACCCCATTTTGGCCTTTATGCTTGTTTACTTACAAAAGCCTATATGAGCATGGTTTGATTAAAATTTGGAGTTTTTAAAATATTTAAAGGTATTATTATAATTTAAAATCATCATGGTATTATTTTAAAACTTTTACCTAGACTTAGAAACCTCCATGGCACTCCAAAATGATGCCTACTCCAATGGTGATCTCTAATGGACATGCTGAGGACTTTTTAACAAATTGAGTATCTCCACTCATCCAATGTCCATGAAAATTTTTAAATTTTTTTATAAAGATATTATGACCTTGTGTAAAAAAATTTAGGTCTTGAAAACACATGTAGCTCTTAGAATCTTCAATTTCCTTCAAAATTGACCCCATGTGCATGGACTTTTTGCATATTTGAACTTGGCAATGCTATTTTTAGATGAAAACAACCCATTTACAATATATTTTTTAAATTTTTACCAAAATTAGTGATTTTATGCCATAATTGATTGGTTTAATCTATTGTAAATGGATATTGGCAAGATTTAGGAAAGTTTCAAATGATAGGGGTAGTAATTTGACCTTCACAAGTCAAATTACTAACACTCACCTCTAAAATTTTAGTGTGGTTTTAGCCTAAACCATACTCTTTAAATTGTTCAATTTTATTATATTGTTGTTTTAATGATAATGAGCATCATCCCTCTCTTTTCTTACACACTCACCATTTTACGAGACCACTCCTATTTTCCTTTATAGGTCAATCATGTTTTCTTATCATCCATGTTCTTCTATCCTATATCATAGTATAAATACACTTGGCCAAAGTACACTTTGGATCTTGTGTCCATGTAACTATGTAGGAATCTCCCACTTGTATAGTGCATCTCATATTGGCCACCCCTTCCTTTTCTTTTATTCCCCGCCGCCCCCCCCCCCCCTCCGCCCCCACCATTTTGTTTTTTTGTTTCATGTATCCTATAGCCTAGGGGAAATGTTTGTCATCCTATTTGTGTCATTGTTCCCCTATAGCCTATGATAAACCTTATGACCTTTATTCCTATCTTATTTTACCTACGTCATTTCTACCTAGATTAGGGGTCACCTTGTCGCCAAGAGTAACACCTCTATTACACATGCATGAATAATTTATTTAATGTTTGTAATAACATTGTGATTGACCATTTTTTGTGTATTGTCATTTGTTTAGCTTTGTTTTTTTGTTTTTATGTGATTAAATTAGTTTATTTACTACACTTTTCTTTGTTTTAGATTTTTTAGTTGTTTTGATTACTTTGTGTTCTTTAGTTATGGATTTGTATATTTATTTTATTTATTTGTTTGTTTATTTTATGTCTTTGTTTGTTCTCTTTTTTATTATCTTGTTTCCATTGCTTGTTAGTTTATAATTGTTTATTTTTTTTATTATGTTTTTTTGTTCCATGTTTGTTTGTTTATTAGTGTTTTGTTATTTTTTGTTGTTTGTCATTGTTTATTTATTTTTGTTTATCATTTTTTGTTTTTCTATTTTATTCTTTTTTTATTTATTTGTATTTTGTTGTTTATTTGTTTGTTTGTAGTCTTATTGTTTATTTAATGCCTTGTTTGTTTGTGTTTTGTTTATTTATTTACTTTTTTTATTATATTTTAATTATATTTATTTGTATAACATTATTTGTTTGTGTTTTATTTGTTCGTTTTGTTATTATTTTTTCATTTTGTTTTATTTTGTTTTCCTTTTTATCCTTTTTTTTAAATTGTCCTAATATTATTACATTATGTTTACACTTAAGTCTTGATTATCCATATCATGTACTAAGGTTTTGAGTTTTTATATTTAGTCTTACATTTTGTTTATTTGTTATATTTACATGTTGGGATTTGATTATTCATATCTTAGTCCTAGGTTGTTTATATTTATATTTAAACTAATTTTTCCATGCTTAGGACATATATTGTTATTTTATTTTTCCATAACTATCATGCATAATATCATAGGCTAAAGTAAAAACCAAGCACACAAAGACTATCATATCAATGCAATGGCAGTACTTCTTTGATATATCAAAACTAGCTAAATACCAAACACATGCCTAAATCCATGGGTAATAAACAAGAGCCACAATGATTTATTATGTGCTTATACAGATGTGTATCTATAAATAATAATATAAATGGGTCATATAACTATAACTAGATGAAAAATCAATAGAACATTTCATAAACATGGCATAAGCAATAATGCTCTATTCTAACTTTCTAGGGCAAGCTCATTTTAAATCACATGATTTAATCATCTGAATGATTATAAGCACCTTTGGAAAAATCATTATTTTTTGACCAATTTAATGATTATAATCGTATATGGGAAAAAAATATTTTTGTTTCCCATGCTAATGATTATAACTACCTTTGGGTAAATAATTATTTTTCCCACTCCACCTACCCTCCTAGGGAAAATGCCAACATCAATGATTATAAATAACTTTAGGTAAATCATTATTTCATTTTCCATTACTAATTATAACCACTTTTGGGAAAATTGGTATTTATCCAATAACCCTATCAGGGGAAATATTCATGCCACTACTTATAACCACCTTTTGGAAAACTAATGTCACACCCTTGGTTACTAATTATAACTGCCTTTGGGAAAATTAGTGACTCCACTACCATTATTGTTTATAACCACTTTTGGGCAATTCAATAATTTCACCCCCATTTTCACTTGACCATGTTGGTTTTTTTATTTTGAGTGAATGTTTGATGACTCTATTTTTCCACCCACTCCCTCTAGGAGCCATCAAGGATTTATGCCTTTCGAGGCATGAACCATTCAGATTAACAACTTTTGCATTCTTTGAAAATTCATTATTATTCTTATGTCTCACCCTTCTGAAATATGGGCTAATTATAGACACTCAATTTTGGCCACTTTCATTCCTAAACTAGGATTCAATTCAATTTATAGCACATAACATTATTCAAGATTAAAAATAACTTAAATTTCCCAAATTCATCTGCATATGGGATCTAATTACTCAAAAATATGATGAGACTATTTTATTCAGCATATTATCTTGTATGCACCAATAACCTATTTTACTTTAAACCCTAGTCAAATTACAACCTAGTAATTTGACACTTTTGACCTATCAAGATATTAAATTCAAATCATTTAAAATAATTACCAAAAGACAAAAAACACTAATCAAGATTAATTACATTTTAAATTTTAATTAACTTTCCAAACAATAATTATAAATAAAATTAGTGAATTTCATTTATCAAAAAATAAATTTTTAGCCAAATATGAAGTCAAAGGTCAAAGGATTTAATAAAGTAATTTATTATTTCCTAAATATTCCAAAATTATGAGTCACAACCTCAAAAATATCTAAAGTGAGTTCTCATACCTTAAAAATATCTAAAACTAAGGTGTTAAGAATTCATGATTACTTTGACCCAACCTTAGGTTAGCATGACTCAACCTAGGTTATTTTAGACTCAACCAAAGTTATAATTTAATCTAACCTCCCAAGGGTTAATGTTAGTTCTTATAGATATAAATAAAAGTGTCCACACCATATGCCAACAAGCTTTTATGTGTAAGGTTATTTTATAAAATTGGTTTCCATAAGCCATTGACAGTAGTATTATAATGCCCATTTTATTCCAAGATTCACACCAAGCCATAAATGACAATTAGATAAGTGCTACCACCATAGAGAATCATTATTAGGAGACTCTAGTTGTCATAGACCAAGCATGAACATCCTTATTACAATAAGTAAACATCAAATTAGACAAAGGAGGTAAATTACTTGTGTCATTTTTATCTCTATTTTGTGATTTTGTTTACTATGTTATGTTCCCCTTAGTTTTTAGGCAAGAGTTTTTAGTTATAGTGTATTATTATATTTTATTTTTTATAATTTGGACTAATAGTGAACTAATCATCTTTTTTGTGCTCTTCGAATTCCTAAGATATAGTTTGTAACCAAATGGAGAAGGTTCTCAAAATTGGGTCTCTTGACAAGTTCCCATGTTTAGGTAATTACCCTTATGACTCTCATGTATCCCAAAATCTGTAGTGCCTCATTCTAATGGATAATAAAAATTCCAAACAACTTCTTCATATGTTTATGCCAATTTATTGAAGCATCCCTTTTGATAATCACATAGTTTAAACACCAAGAAGCATCAATGATGGTCATCAGATTCACCTGGTTGAAAGCACTAATCCTTAAGAATTGAACTAGAAAATTCAATCTTCTTTATACATCCTTAATCTTATTCCAAAGTGTAACAATATTTGCTCTATTTTCCTAGTTGCCTACCAAAGAAACCTTGATATTATGCAAAATATTGTAAAACTTAGTGGTTAGACTCTGACTATCAATAATAAATTTTTAGGGGCCTATGTAATTTGCATTTCATTTCATATTTTTAATGACTCCTTAGTAATTGGTGAATTTCTTTCATTACCTCCCCTATTGAATCCACAAAAGTGTTTAAATCATCAATATTTAAATAAGGTCATTAGGATTTATCTTAGGATTCTTTGATAAAGAGAACAAGTTATTTATTTTTTCAAATTCCACTTCACCCTTTGTTTTTAGGTTCACCATCTTCCTCTTCCTCACTCTCTAAATAGTCCCAATTTCCTTATTGAATTGAGTGGAGATAGTGGGAGTTAAGTTAAGACCAAATTCTATCTTTCATCTCTAAAATTATAAATCTCTCTCACCGATTGGGTAATAATAAGTTATCTTATTTAAACTACTTGAGTAGGATCTAAAGATGTAGAGGGTGGAGTGGTCATTGGAAGGGATGTAATCAAATTATTTGGAAGGGAGGCACTTATTTGAATAGGAAACTGAGGAAGTTTCAGGCTAACATTTTACCATGGAGATATTTTTTTCATAGGGGTTACTTTATCCAAGAATGTTATAAGATCAATGGTTACATCCACAATCAGTATGGATATTACTATGGCCAATGGTTAGGGCATGGGGATATCTATTTGGGTTAACCTTTTCTTGGGAACCAAAGGATTATTAGGATTGAAAATTGAAACCATTACCAAGTTATCAAAATGGACTACCTTGGGGGTCTTTATTAGTTTAGGATAATAAATAATAACATAATTAATAATAGTACTTATATAACTCGATGATATAACTCTAAGAATCACTAAGGGTAATTCACATCTAGGATCTATGCACTAGAAATTGAATAAACAATCGAAGAGACTACCTTATCAATTCTTTGACTTTAGTTTTGTGTGAGGCTAACTAAGACTTCATTTCATGCTCACACAAACTAAAAACTTTGGATTTTTCTAGATCAATCTATTCATCACCTAGTTGTGTAATACCCATTTCTTAGTCTTCCTCATTGGAAGGATAATACACTAAAGAAATCACTTGTTCAGATTATTCTTCTTTTTCAAGTTTGATTGTGACCTCTATATCCTTTTCCTCTTTCTCTTTAATAAATTCCTCTATAATAGGGAGAACAAGTGATGACCTATCCTTAGGTTTCCTATCTTGAGAGGGAATATGATATTCCTTATCCTTGATTTGATAGGTGTATATGGGTGGAGTGTAAGGTGGATGATATGGTAGAATGGTTTTAGGAAAAATTGTGGTAGAAATGTGACTGAAGGTGATGAAATGGATGAAATGGAAGGAACATGGATTACCTAAGGAGACTTAAGATATTGAGGAGAGTATGGAGAAGTTGGAATGGAGGGGTAAGCCATTTTGAAGAATTAAGGAAGACTTACCTAGGTAACTATGGTAAGGGGATGAAAAGGATTCATCACAATACTTTTCTTTCTTTATTCAACTAAAGAAACCACTGACCTATCCCTTTTATTAGTTGTGACAAAAATTTGAATGTGGGTAGTTATTGTTGTAGAGGGGACTTTATGACCCATAATACATCTCAAAATTTTCATCCTAATGTGAGGATTGGATTCTCTTTGACTAAAAGATTCATTTAGTTGTTCCTTTATAAGCTCTATTGAAGGAGAGAGAGGTTGATCATGTGGCTAAGAATGTTGTGGTGTAGATGGAGGCCATTTATAAATCTACACATTTTATGCCTCTTATTTTATTACCTCAAGTTTGTACTACAAGCCTTGGACATGTATCATAAACATTGATTTATCTTTTAGCTTTTTCCATACCTCTAAATCATCTAATGCACACAAGAATATATAATCATGATCATACCCTTAGTGATCATATGTGATGTGAAATTTCTAATTTTCCTAAACAGACTTGAGATACCCACTTAATTTCCTCCTAGGGTCTCATTCCCTAAAAGGTGTAAGCTATAAATTATACCAAGTTATAGCTTTACCAACTTCAATAAAATGTGGCCTAATCACATATTGATGCTACCTAATACTCAAATGAGTATTGAAATAGTAATATAAATTCCTTTAACCTAATCTCTCATCAATTTTGTTAGAGACCTAATATACTATTTCATGTTCCTATATAGCATCTGAAACATGATGTAGATATAGTAGAGGAGCTATCATTATGCCTTCTACCTAGATGATAGTTACATCTAGGTATAACCAATAACCTCCCATTTTTCTTAGGATCCTTGTCATGTTTATTGATAATTTAGGCATTAGAGTGCTCTGCATTGCTTGATATATATGAGGATAGACCTCACTGCATATCCTTATGATTTCATGCCTATATATATGAATGGACCTGAAATAAAAGTCTTATCCAACCCTATTTTCGAAAAATTAATCTAAGGGATACCACTCTTGACCATAGGCCTTGTAAATTATGGCCATCACTAAATCTAGTAAGAAATACATCATTTATAAATTATTGTTTGTATGCCTCTAATCAGGGTGGAACACCTATGATTTTAAATGGGCACTTATAATCTCCCCAAGTTCCACCAATTGGTTAGATGTTAGGATTATATCTAAAAATAGGACATATTTAACTTAAATATATGAAATACTCAAGAAACTATATATTCTATTCAAAAGGTCCATGGATATCATAATTCTAGGTCTAAATTTGATATTGTAATTGGAGGACATAGCCCCTTTGGGATTGATCTTCTGACCTTTTGCAAGCCATTGTTTTAAATTTTCACAACTTTGTTGTGCTCAAGCTAAACATTGGTTAAGACTTGATTGTGGGTGGTCTCAAGACAAGGGAGCCTAAGGTATCTCTCAAATGCACTACCCAAAATTTAAGAAAAGTCACTCTTGACTCTCTTAACATGCAAAATATCCCCATAAATGGTTCTATTAATAAATAAAAATTTTAAGATTTTAATACATGGCATTACCTTAGGTTTGGCTACTATATAGTGGAGTCCTCACTATTTAATTAGTATCAAATCATCAATGTATTTACTGGCTTCTAGAGTGAGTTGATATTTAGTAGAGTATAGATGGATAGATTCCACCTCTTCTTAGAGCATCAGGGATTATGGAAACTTAAAATGTAGGTCAGTCTTATCAAATACCATATTTCTATACAATATTAATTTTATAAATGAATATGGGGAGGGTAATAATTTCTTATCCTAATTTTAATAAGATGATATTGTTCTCTTTTAGTCCCTGTAATTATTTTGGTGTCCTGACTAGTTTGTTTTACACTTACTAGTTGAAAAAAATTAGGGATAGATTTGCATCAAGAAATCTTGAAAATACACTCATTTTATTGAAAGAGTATGGAAAAGTGAATCATACTCAACACATATTTTGAGTATATCATTCACAGGCCTGAGTATTGAATGCATTTATTCTCCTTCAATATAGATAATGAACTTTTACTTTAATGCCCATTTTAATTTGGATGTGCTAGCCAGATTTTATGTATACTTATTTGCCAAATGACACCCATTCATTACTTTTCATGTATAGTCATTACTTTTGAGACAAATATCAATTATTTTTTGATTGGATTCTTTATTGTGTTGTCCATATTTTATTTTCATGTTTTGGTCATGCCTCCCTCTAATAATTCCACTTGTCAAGTATTTATTAACTTGTTCCTTTATATTTATTCACTATGTTGTGTAAATCTCATGGCTATGAGTTAACATGATCAAGCCATGTGGCTTGATCTTAGAATATGGGATCTTAGACAATTATATTGGCATATCATTTGACCATCAATATTCCCATGACCATAAGTTAATGTTATTGAGACATGAGGAGAGATTTTAGGCACCTAGAAAACATGGAAGCTTAGAACCATTTGAATGAAGACAAAAGAATCACTAAACCTTTTTGTAGGTCCACTTTAACAAGAATGTGATAAGTGTCGATTGCTTATAACCCTAGAGGCTCAAGGTCATTATCACATAGTAAAGTATAAAATTTTACCTTTCTTGATAATAATATGAAGTATTTATCTTTATCTTTTAGTGATAATGTGCCATGTGGTGATATTGTAGAGCCCATGAGCATAGAATACATAAAATTTTAGTAATGAGGAATCCTCTGAAGAATTAGAAACCTTAAAAATGTCCAAATATCTAAGTATGGTATTGATTGTATATGATTAATGATCCTTGGCCTTTTAAATTTCTAGGATTCAAAATATACCAAATAGGACATAAAAATATTATTACCATTAGTTTATTAATTAGAACATCTACCTCAATATAAAATTAGTGAAAATACAAGGTCTGAAATGACTTAATATACTTGGTTAATCTTATATTTTCATAATTTAAAATTTTGAAATGTTGGATTCTATGAAAATAAACCTAGATGACAAATGCATGACAATAAAGTCATAGAATATTAAGGCTCATAGTAAAATTAACATTTTTCAATAATGGGCCCCTATTTTAAAAATTTAAAATGGGGTGTGTGTATTAGGGGAAAAAAAGGCTACTGATAGAGGAAAATAATCCTGAGTATTTTAAGAACATAAAATTTTAGAAATATATTATGACAAAACTACAGTTTTAACAAAGAAGGAATAAGTAAATCTAACTTCTATAAATAATGCTTACTTCCTGATGCAACATACTAACCTTCACATTACTTGTATTAGTGTGTGAGCTAGTGAAATCAATTTATCTTGGCTATGAATATTTTAGAAAACATCTAAAAAAATATTATGGGTTTCATTTCAACTTTTAACTTTGCAACTAATGAAAAAATGAAGCCTAGTATTACTTTGCTTCCATCAAGGAATCCATAACCCTGATAGAGATACCTCTAGTTCTACCCAAATCTTTGATCTAATACAATATAAACATCCATAGCCTTGGTATAATTTAATTGAATTACCTATCCTCTATCAAATTACATGATTTTTTTAAAATCAGGTAGAGAAAGGTTGGGAACCACCTTTGGCTAGGTATATGAATAAGAAAGTTTATTGGTCAATATATTCCTATCAATGTATATCCAGTCCTATGTTTATCATATCTTTCCCAAGTTTTATCATGTGATAATGTAGTACATCTTTAGAAATGGAAATATTTTCTAAAATTTGCATGAATATATCGAATAAAGTTTTAGAAACTGAGTAAGCTTATTTAATATAAATAAAACAAAGTTTAGTCATGATACATACCTTAACTCCAAGAGTCTAGTACTGTTAGAATAAATTTTTATGAGCACCGATTTTATTACCTTTAGGTGTCATCCCTTTTATTTTGTCACATCCTTTTGGAATCAGTTCAAGAAATCATTTGAGATGGTTTTACAACTTAGAAAACTAATCTATAAAATAGGAAACTAAGCTAATAGAAAAACAAAACTAACCTAAAGTAAACCAAGTGTAGAGATTAGGAAAGTTAATCGAGAAAGCAGTAAATATAATCTATAAAGTAGTAAATACAATCTATAAATTAGTAAATTGAATATAATCCTACACTAAACCTCCACTTATAGTTCACTATGATGCATCTCTACTTGGAGCATCCATAAAGTCATACTTTAAAAAATGTCCATTGATTGGAAAGGTGAGGTTCTTACCTTGGAGGTATTTCAACTTAAAGGCATTATTTCTAAGGATTTTAGATACCTGATATTGTCCAATCCATAAGAGAGTAAACTGGTCATGTTTCCATTTTTTTATCACATTCTTTATCCTAGAGGAAAATTATGTCTAAAATCTTGAAAGCCTTAATTTTAGATCTCTTATCAAACTAACACTTGATAATATCTTGATGTTTATTGAAGCTATGCAGTGCTTTAGTTATTACATCTTGTAACTAGACTATCTCAAGTAGTCTATATGTTATTCTCTAATATTTCCCCATATACTCTTGCGTGAATTGATAAATTGGTATATTGAGAGTAATGGGGAAGACTTGTTATTGTCCATATACCAAAAAAAATGTTGAGCATTGAGAGCTTGCTTGTGCCTAGTTTTATCTATCCATAATGCATATTTAAATAAAATATCCTATTATTTTAGTTTATTATGTGTAGAATTTTTATGACATCCATCAAGTTCTTATTCATTGACCCAACTACTCCATTTAACTATGGGTAATAGTTTGAAGAGAACATGAAGGTGATCTTATTGTTATAGGCCCATTCTATGAATTTAGTAGATTAGAATGATAGACCATTATCATAGACTAATTAAATGGGCATGCCAAATTTGGTAATTATGTTTCCTCGAAGGAAATTGATGGCATATATGGCTCTAGAATTATTAGTAGTAATAGACTCTATCCACCTAGTATAGTAATAGATAGGTATGATGATTAACTTGTGTCCTATTGAAGAGTTTGGATTTATTACCCCAATAAAGGTCATGCCCTATTAGGCACAAGGGCATCCTTTTGTGACTAGTTACATAGGTATATCAACATTCACCTCTCTCTTTAAAAATACCTAAAAATCATGATAGAATCTAATGTGATTTTATGTGTCTTTGAATATTGTGGGTTAATAATAACTCATCCTCAAAATTTTATGAGCTATAATATTACTAAAGTGATGCATGTTGCTAATATTATGATGTACATTATCTAGGATGTCCTTAGATTCCTCTTCTAAAATACACTTCAAGTCTATGCCTTCATATTTATTTCTACAAAGGACCCCTTTCTTGATCATGTAATTAGTTTATTTAAGCTTGAAGGCCCATTTTTGCTCTTTATGCAATTCTAAATGGCATGTCCTTATAAGTAGGTAGTGGATGATCTGTGAGTACCATTCTCCACCCATTTCCTAGGCCTCATTGATTTATTTGATGTGGATGTATGGGTCAGTTTGAGGCATCATCTATATGAGGCCCTAGCCTCTTACCATTTTAACTAGTTTGATTTCAATGTCACACTCCTGAAGTTTGGCCATTCACTTTCATCTTCTTTCTCCTAGCTCATTTTGGCTAAGCATGAGTTTGACAGTTAGGTCTAGGATAATGGCATATGTATTATTTCATAGAATATAATGTCTAATTTTTTTGATGGCCTTGATCAAGGAATATATCTTCTTATTTATTATGGAATACTTTAGTCTCACATCCTTTGAATTGGTTCTCATAAAGATAATGGGATGTTCATTTTGTTCCACCTTTTATGTCAATACCATAACAATAATATGTTATAAGGTGAATAAATAAAGATAGAAATATTTATTGAAATATAGACTAATCAGGACTAGGGCTTGAGCAATTGTTGTTTTGATGTCCTATAAATATTTCATGGCCTCTATTGTCCACTCAATCTTGGAATCTTGTTTTATCATGGAATTTAATAGTTTGATTATTTCTACAAAACTAGAAATGAATTTTCTTATGAATTGAATCTTGCTAAAGAATGACTCTTTCTTATTGTTGGGTAGATTTATCTTAGATATGGCTTTGACATAATCTAGATCTATGGATATACCATCCTTAGTGATAATATGACCCATCAATTTTACTTCAATAACTATGAAAATGCTTTATTGGGTTCAAAGAAAATCCACACCTCTTGCATCTTTCAAGGACTTTTTGTACAAGCTTACATGGTCAGATCTATTTTGAGAAATTAATGTAAGATCATCCATGTAGATGATGATTCACTTCCCCATCAATCCATAAAATGAAAAATCCATCACCCTCTATAAAGTGGCTCCTTCATTTATTAGGTTAAACAACATCCTTTTATGTGAAAATGTTCCCCATTTAGTGGTGAAGGTGGTATTCATCATATCTTATGCTTTAACTAATATGTGGTTGTATCCTAAGAACCAATTCAAGAAATACATCATCTCTAAACCACTTACCATATAAATTACCTCATCCAAAGAAGGTAGAGGATACTTTTCTTTTTATAAGGCTATATTTAAGTTCCTAAAATCAATGCACATCCTAATTTCTCCATTATTTTTTTATTACTAGTATAAGGTTAGATATCAAAGTTAAGTGTCTAATTTGGAAAATAATTTTGGCATCTAATAGATTATGTACTTTAGTCTCTATAAGAGGTTCTAGGATCAAGTTTATTGGTATTTATATTTTCTTAAATGGATTGTGTTTTAGATTTATAGGGATAATGACCCTTAAATAAAAGATATTTAGGTCATAATATATCCAAAAAATGCCATCCTTGTAATCTATAAGAAACATCTTCATCCCATACTTCTCATTTTTAATAACTCTTACACTTATATTCAATAATTAGGAATCTTGGCCACTCCCTAAGTTTTATTTGGTGAAGTTAGGTTTAATTTCTTTCATTTGTTTCCACTTCTAGGTCTTAGTATCAACATAAAAAGATCATTCCAAACAAATAATACCCAAGGGGGTATAGTTTTCTTTTATCTACAGAACATCATATTCTCCCATATCTTCAGTCTACATAGGTTACATATTTCCTTCATCTATTATCTAGGCTTAAAAATCCCTTGAATTATTCAAGAACTATATAATTTAGTGATCTTTGTTAAACACCTAGAATTTTTCTACATTATCTAGGACATAAGAGCATGAGACTAGTTCCACTAGAATTTCTACATTTTTGATTCTTGGAGTAGTGTCGGACGGGGAGCAGATGCTACCAAAGAATCAATTATCTAGTTAATTTCTCTTGGAATGGCCTTGATACCAAATGCTTCAAAATATGTAATCAAGTCCCAAGATCAATGTTTATACTTATTTAGATATGAAATCTTACACTACTACTTATTTCTAATCTGGTTCACAACCAACTTAGAGTCACTAAAATCTATTAGTTATTTAGCATTATATTTTAATGCAAACTACAAACCTAAGATCAAGGCTTCATACTCAACCATGTTGTTGGTGCAGGGGAACTACAACCTATAAGTAGATAGGTATTATTTACCTTCTAGTTTTGTCAAAGCCACACCCATGCCAAAACCTTGTTTTGAACAAGCCTCATCAAATTGTAAAGTCCACATTTTAGGACCTTCAAATTCTTGTTCAATTAGTTTTTTGTTTGGTGGTTAAATCATACACACCTCCATGTGTCAATATGAATTCAAATTTCTCATTCTTGGTATTATAATAAGTAATTAAGTACTTTATTTTGGGATTCCTATCTACCCTAATTTTATTTTATGTTCCTTTATAGGGTAGCCACCTATGGGAGAAATCCATGTCTAGGTGCCAATTTAATGTCTTAGACAAGTCTTGAATTAACAACAATCCATATGCCTTGGGAATGGTAACAACCAATATTTAAATAGTTTATTTTATGATAAATATTATGTATAATATATAGAATGTATACATATGATATCTAGAATGCGAATTATTAACAAATTATAAGAATAATAAATAGATCACATGACACCATATTTTACATGGGAAAACCTCAAGAGGTAAAAAACCCACAAAAATGATATTCAATTAATTGAGAAACTCTACACCCTAATACAAAGCCTTACCTTATCACTTATTCACATAAGAGTTAAGATAAAATTTATAAATATTTTCCAAACACAAATATTAAATTCATCGAGTGTGTTTAGAGTGAATAATACAATAGGGGTAAAACACTATTTAAAATAAATGTGAGGGGAGGTGGTCATCGTAACTAATAGATCCATCCTTTCTAAGAATCATTTAATTAAATTGGTAAATAATAAACCATAATATTTTATTTTTTATTTACAAAAGGTTTTCACCTCATGTTAATAAATAATAAATCATTATTATTTAATAATACACCAAAGTATGCTAAGGGTCTAGACTAGGCCACTTAGACATTAAATTTTCTAACACTCCCCCTTAATCCTAAGTGGTGATAAATTTCATAGTCACCTTAATAAAATAATTATACTATGTATACAATTTAAGGATATAAAAAACCTTCATCATACCAAATATCACCTTTTGAAATAAAAGGAATTATAATCCATAAACTACTATAAGGTAAGTATAATTTAGCATGATCATGAGACTAAATCTCACAGTTTCTCATGAATAATCATCTAATCATATTTGGAGCCTTTTATAACATAAAGACATCTATTATAAAGTATGATTTTATGTATTGGGGTAAAATATTAAAACTTCAGCGTGAAGTTTACTAAAATCACATAACTTCCACATGAAGTTTACAATGCTTTATAATGAGAGAAAGTATAGAGAAGAAGAAGGAACACATGGCCTTTAGGAAGCAACATTGTCATGCACACATCATCTCAATGGAAACTCTAAGAGGACCATCATTGCATAAATCTAATAAATATTAGTAAAACCAAGTGGTTTATGAATATATATTTTATTTGTTCATTTACAAGACAAAGCAATAGATCAATTTCACCATTGAGGACTTTATCTTGGATAAAATACACATACACTTAAATATGCTTAAATTTTTGGTGTTTCACACATATACAAAACTTAAACACATATTAAAAATTATATTCATGATAGCATAATATGATTAACATCATAATAACCAAATACATAAAGATAGAATATGACATATATTTATTTGTGGTACAGAATATTTAAAATAATCAAGTCATATTTTAGATAAACAAGTTCACTACATTGATTTCAAAGTTAGTGAAAAAACATACAATATTGTATGCAATTCATTATTGGACGTCTCCAATAATTACAAGATGAGCATCTCCAACAATCATGTGATGTAATGTGCATACAATAATTTACTAATAATATGATACTAATTTTAGATAAACATTAGATATCCTATTATAAATAACTCATTTATCATTTGATTTTTATTAAAAAACTTTGTAAGTCTAATATGTTTCAAAAAAATATTGAGGTATAACCTCTCATACATCAAATATGGATAATTTTAGCATGAAATGTCATCATCTAATTAGGTAAATATGAGACTAAAATAAATAAGTTTAGATATATATGAATACAATTCTTATTAAAGTAAATGATGAAGAGTCAATAATAGAAACTCCATTTACACTTTACATATCATAACATATCTTATTATCAAGCAAAGCATATAAGGATGTTACCATAAATAATCAAATTATAAAATAATAAAATGAGATTATCTAAGCATATTAGAATGAAACTACCTCAATAATCAAATGAATGAATTCAAACACAAAATATCTAAACTTAATAAGCATGATATTTTTACCAAATGCAATAACTAAATATGATCATTTTTTCAAATTATGCATTATGTTATGTATATAATGTATTTCAATGCTAAATCATATGAGTTCAAAATAATAATAATAATAATAATAATAATAATAATAATAATAATAATAATAATAATAATAATAAGTGTGCGTGCGTGCGTGTGTGTGTGTGTGTGTGTGTGTGTGTGTGTGTGTGTGTGTGTGTGTGTGTGTGTGTGTGTGTGTGTGTGTGTGTGTGTGTGTGTGTGTTATTTGATTTCTCATATAACACACACACACACACACACACACACACACACACACACACACACACACACACACACACACACACACACACACACACACACACACACACACACACACACACACAAATTAGAATATAATTGTAATAAACATTTCTCAAGAGTCAAACTAAATCATTTTACTAAAAAATACAATGTAGATGAGACACTATCAATACAATTAGTATCTCTAAAGTAACAAGAAAATAGTTTTATCAAAGAAAATGAAATTTTATGAGCATATATGTATTTTTAATATAGATAAAATCAAAGATTAAATAGGGATTATATTCAGAATATGCATAGAAGTATTCAGGGCTCTAGCCAATAATAACTAGGAAGAACATTTATAAAATGCAAAATTATTTTGTCCATCTCAATAATTGTGTATTTTTTTCCTTTCAACAATAAAATTTTGATAAGGATAATAGGGAGTTGTTAATTCCCTTTTAATATCATAAATAATTTAAAAATCAAACTCTTTATTAATATATTCACGGCCATTATTAGTTATTAATCTCTTAATATAGAATTTGATGTATTTTTAAAAAAAACATTAAATTTAGATAACACATCATATTTATTTTTAAATAAATATGACCAAATAATTATACTATAATCATCAATAAAAAATGAAAATATACAAATAACCATTAAGAGATACAACTTCAAGAGGTACTACAATATCAGTATGAATTAATTCTAAAGGATGTGAGGAATTTCCATCACGATTCTTTTGAAAGGGGTTAGTATGTTGATTACTTTGCAAGAAACCCTCACAAGTTTCATGATGAGAGGGGATATAATTAATTCCAACAATAAAATTATTTTCAAACATATCATGTAAACTTCTAATATTAACATGTCATAATCTTTCATACCATAATTGAGATTCATTCTTATGATGGGATAAAATAAAACATGTAAAAGAATGAGAGAAAATGTATAAACCATTATTTTGAACTCATTCAATAATTATAGAACTATATTGGTTTATAATGGACAAGATATCTTTAAGTGATGTTACAAATAAGTTATCATTGATAAGCCATGAACAAGATAACAAATTCTTTTTAAGCTTTAGTACATAAAAAATATTAGTTTTTCGCTCTTTAATTATTTATAAAAAAATTTATCTCATAATTAAATGTTTTCAAAGATATATCTAGAATAAAAAAATATTAAATAAGCAAGTCATATGGTGTGATTCACTGCTATCTAAAATTCTTTCATTTTCATTTGAATCAAATAAAATAACTTATAATGTAATAACATTATGAACCTAATTATTATCTTGATTAGGGTTTTGATTAGATTTATTCCCTTTGCTTTTTTATAAGATTGATTATTAACACTATATTTATTTTTATAAGTATGTTCCCTTCTATGACCAAATTTACCACATAGATTGCAATTCCCATTAAACTTTGATTTATGATTCTTATTACCAGATTTATTATTCTTATTTTAGTGAGATAAAAAATTATGGTTATATTTATAGTTTTTATTATTATCAAAAATAATATTTAGGTTCAGAAGTGTCTAAGTGTCATTATCTATAGATTAAAAATTGGTCATAACTTGCTCTTTTTTAATCAAGAGAGTAGACAAGGTGGTAAGGTCAGGGATATTTTGCTTGGTTTGATATTTATAATTCAAAATTGAAATAAAATTTATAAAAATTTCATGAATATTTAATTTAAATATAAAATAAATTAGTTGATATTGAATCAAATTATAATTACAAACATTTAATTGAGCTTTTCATCACTTTTCATATGTGTAGTTAGCATTTCAAGGATTAACTTAATAATATTTTAGAGGTGAGTAACCTCATTCATATATTTAATTAGTTTATAAGAATCACTAGGATAATGTTGATTACCAATGTGGAGAAGCAATTCATCCTTAACAATCTACAAGATAATGGACATAGCTTCTTATGATTTGTATTGAAATGTGTTGGTAAGCTGAGGGGTCACATGTCATCTAGAAGGGGATTTTTCAGTCCCAATGACAATATCCAATAACTTTTGAGCCATTAATTCCACTTTAAGTGAATTTTACAAATATTATAGTTATTTACATTAAGCATTTTCTATTTATCTAAAATAAAATTAGGCAAAGCTATAGCTTCCCTTTAAGAATGATAGGAAAAAAATGCTTGAAATAAATCCTTTTTAGTGTGAATTTTAACTTTATTTGATATTAAATCAAATTAAAAGTGAAAACAATTAAAAGGTGTTCAAATATAAATTAAAGAATGCAAAAATATTGAATCAAAATGCACTAATTTATGTGTCACAAGAGTCAAACACGTATTAACTATTTAGACACTATATTTTAAAAATGTGTAAACTATATAATAAGGATATTTAAAACAAAAAATGGACCACACCAATGTGTGTAAACTATGCCAAAACATATGAATTGACTGGTTACATGACTATGGTTGACAAGCTTTTGACTAGGTCAAATGTCATAAGAAGGTCAACAAGAGAGAGAGAGAGAGAGAGAGAGAGAGAGAGAGAGGGGGGGGGGGGGGGTTTACACGTGAAAACATTGGCACTCAAACCAAAAATCTTAATTCAAAAATAGTCAAATCTAAAAAAATAACTTGATAAAAAAAGGTTAAATTAAAATTTGATTAAGGAGGTTTTGAACACTAGACCACCCTACTTGCAAGATTTGGCAAAATAACAACTACCAACTCATCTAGTAAATTATTTAATATTTTACATGCACCTATTTATATTCAAACATTTTTAAATAATTTTTAATGTCTCTCTGTGTGTATAATTAAAATTTGATTAAGGTGGTTTTGAACACTAGACCACCCTACTTGGAAGATTTGGCAAAATAACAACTACCAACTCATCTAGTAAATTATTTAATATTTTACATGCACTTATTTATATTTAAACATTTTTAAATGATTTTCAATGGTTATGTGTTTGTATACATATACATACATACAAATATATTTGTATGTATGTACATTTATACACACACAAAGACATTGAAAATCATTTTAAAATGTTTAAATATAAATAGGTACATGTAACATATTAAATAATTTACTAGATGAATTGGTAGTTGTTATTTTTCCAAATCTTGCAAGTAGGGTGGTCTAGTGTTCAAAACCCCCTTAATCTCTCTCTCACACACACACACACACAGATATATATATATATATATATATATTTGCTTTTGGTATTTAATGGAATAGAATTTGTTAAAGGCCCTTCAATGTTGTACCAAAGGCTATGCACCCCATCCTCAAGCTAAAAAAATAATTTTGAATTTGCTTGAATATAGGTGTTTTGAATATGATCTTAAACACACATCAAAAAGATCAACAAGAATTTTTAATAACAACCAATTATTCCAATTTCATACACCTACCATAATAGCATCCTTGGAATGAAAAATTCTTAGAAACTCCTCTTCAAATTAATATAAGGCAATTGTGAATATGATTTCTTAATCAAATCCACCCTACTGGCTATGGTACCATGATAAATTTTATGTAAAATATATATAAAATACACAAAAGAGATCTACGATGAAAATGATTAGCAAGGTATAAGAATAATAACTAGATCACATGACACAAGAATTTATGTGAGAAAACCTCAAGAGGTCAAAAACCTACAAAGATGATATTCAATTAATTGAGAAAATCAAAACCCCAATACAAATCTTTCCCTTCTAACTTATTTACATAAGCCTTCACATAACCTTTGTAAATATAAATTTTATTATACAATAGTGCTCCATAATATAATTATGTTTAAGTGGTAGATGCAGAGTGGAGTCTCTAAATAAAGGCTTTTCATTTTCCTCTAAAAAAAGGAAATGGAGTGTCTTTGACAAGGTAAGGGGCACAAAACCAAAGTTTATGTGGCTTTGAGAAAATTAAAACATTATAATATCAAGTTTGGGTCCCATGTTCTAAATATAAACTTCCCCTAAAGAATGTTTTCTTCCCTATACACTAATGAAGGTTTAACTTTTTTAAATGAAAATCCAAGTTCAAACTGTTGAGACACATGATATTAAAACTTTGGGAATATGAAGTTTGAATTATTGAAAACTTCAAGCTCCTTAAAAATCAATGCTTGAGGACCTACATCTTGTAATAGTTTGATGTATGGATACATAACCCTTATATTTAATATGAACAAAGTCAAACTCTTTTTTCTAGTTGTTAGGTTCATAACATCTTTGTCTTGCCATTCATAAACATCTTTTAATATCCCATCATCATAGTTTATTTCTTCTAATATAACTTGAGCCCCTCCTATCAAAGAAGCAAGCATGGAATCAACTTCTTGTTCATCTTTTATTGTGGATGGATATGTGTCATTTATCTATAAGTCACATCCCTCAAGTGCAACATTTCCAAGATTAAAAACTATAACTTGATTTCCTTTATTGATTTTTGAATGTTTTAACCACACCTCTAAGGAATCTCCATGTTCAACATGTGAATTTACTATTAGTCAAAGATATCCAAGAAAATCTAAAAGAAAAGGTAGACATGTAGAGTCTTGTTTGTTATCCATAATATCATTAAAAATATCTTTGGTATCCTTCAACAAGTGAGGTGCATTTAATAATTGTCCATATTCTAAGGCATTGAGGTTATTTGGTGGAAATTTTTTCCATATTCTATCAATTGTTCTGGTTTGATCTTCATCTTGTTTATTTTTAAGACCATAACCCATAATATCTTATTGATAATGTGCATTAATTAGATAATCAATTAGTTTATTAAACTTAGAACTTATTTTGGGGGAACAATACTCAAGACCTCTCTCTTGCACACACTAAAGATTATCTTTACTCTAACATAGAAAACACATATCAATATCATAGTTAGTGTTTTGGATAGATAACTTATGTTCATCTTTAATATATAGAGTTTTTCTGTCATTATTCCTAATAAACAAGTCTTAATAACTATCAACTTCTTCTTGGATAAGCATGTTTGGGCGTTCCCTTAGTTCAACATTGGATGCCTCATTCATTTGCTCCTAGATAAGGAAGTCAGTCTTGGAATTTGTCATCTTCCTTTCTTTTGGGACCTCTTAAAAATTGAATTTCTCTTCATATTTAGCACTGCCATAGCTATGATTCACAAACTCATCTTCCTCATAGTTCTTGTTTCCATTCCAGGAATCTTTTAAATCCAAATAGTCTAAAAAAGAGATTTATTTTTAAATCTCCACTAAAAGGATGTTTTATGACTCATAATTGTCCATAATTTCCTTATGTAATGACCCCATGGTTCATAGTTTGGTAAGAAAAACAACTCTAATACCACTGTAATATTCCAAATCAGAATATTTTACATTAATTTGGTTTTCTTAGAAATAATATTTTTTATAAATATAAATATTGCATTTAAAATAATAAACTAAATAAAAGATAAGTCCACAAGGAGTTTTATCCTTGGGCAAGTGTTTTCATCTTTGAGAGTGGTTTTATATCATGATGCTAAAATGAAGTTGGATGATGTCTCCTATCCCAATGGCTAATTATTTATATCTTCAAATCCTTCCATCTAAGAGACGTGACTTTTCCAAATGTCTTGTCCTAAGAGGTATATTCCCAAGGGTGGCAAATTTTGTCTTAATGAATGTTACTTAATAATTTATTAATTAAATAATTAATAAATAGCTAATTATTTTTGTTCCAATCTCTTAAATAACTAAGTGTGGTAATTGATTTACTGTAGCGATCTCTAAAGTAATTATTTTTATTTCTTAATAATTTTTTTTTCTATCTAATGGTAGTGAATCCATTTCAGCAATTCCCCTCTTAGCAATGATCTTCTTCTTGGTAGTGATCTCTTCCTTCCAATGATCTCTTCCTTAGTAGTGATCTCTTCCTTGGTAGCGATAATTTTTCCTTGTAAATTATAGATTATAGACCTATGGTTTCTTTGTTAATTTTAGCACTCCATTTCTATATGTTATGATTTACCTTACTAACTACAATTTAACGACTTTACTGCATACTAGTGAATTGTTGTTGGCATTGGATTTATTGATGGGTAATGATTTACTTATGGTGTTCAACAATTGAATGGTCAGTGGTTGAATACCCTTCAATGATTTAATTGAGGCTGAGTTTAGGGATATTACACTGAGTGTGTTAAAAATGAATAATACAATAGGGGTAAAACCATATTTATAATAATTGTGAGGGGAGGTGACTATTGTAACCAACAGGTCCATCCTTCTTGAGAATCATTTAATTAAATTTATAAATAATAAAAAATAATGTTTTATTATTTATTTACACAAGGTTTTTATCTAGTTTTAATAAATAATAAATTATTATTATTTAATAATACACCAAAGTATGCTAAGGATCTAAACTAGCCCACTTAAACATTAAATGTTCTAACATTGCACATATGGTTCTGGTGCTAGTTGCATGTACACATTTGTCAATTATCTAAAACATGGGACTAAAAATTTATCCAAATATAGTATCAATTTTTTTAACTAATCAAGATTCAAACCTAAATTTTGTAAAACATCTATAGGCATTACATTGGCTCATGTTCTAGAGTTAATTAAGTAGTTATGCATATTCTTTCTAGAAATTCAATTAGTTAAGAGAAATAATGGTACCTCATGTTTATCTTTATACATCATCACATTTGTATGAGTAGTCTTGGATTTGTCAAAATTATTCCCTATCAGGGCCTTGAGCAATAGATCCCTTTGCTTAGTGATTTGAGCTAGCTCATGAAGACTAATATTGGATTTAATATTTTTCATGTCTTCAAAAATATTATATATTCCTCTACCCTGATGCTCAAATATTTATGACTAATATTTCGCCTTAGGAGGATGTAGATTATCCCTCCTAGGTGGAGTTGGATTATCTCTCCTTGATGAGGGTAAATTATTATTGACATTTAGATCCAGGGGCATAGTAGCACTATTATTATGAGTCATTTATGAATTTATAAGATGTTTGATTCTTAAGTTTTAGTTATTCTTGACCTACTAGTACTGCTAGAAAGCATGAACCTCATCGATGTTATCCTTAATTTCATTATCATCTGCCCCTAGAAAGGAGAATTCATAAGTGTCAAATACCACATATTTATTAGGGTTGATTAAATAATTAAAAGATGGTTTTTACTAATTAGTATGATTTTATTGTCTCTCCACCTCTTATTGGAAGATTTTAAAATCAACTCATAACTTGACTTAATATCTTTATGTGATAATGTAGTGATGAAAATGTAGCAGAAGAAAATGTAGAAAGAGAAAATGTAGTGGGAGAAAACATAGCATAGACATAACATTGCAAGAGAAAATGTAGTAAGTAAAAAAAATAGCAAAATTGAGAATGTAGCACAAATGTAGGAAGAATCATAATACACCAAATTTGCAAAAAATAAATAGATAAAAATATAATCATAATGCCTTCTTTGAATAGTTGAAGGGCTTTACTGCTTAGATTTTTAACAAGTCATATTATTCTATAATAGCTTTGATTTTTTGATTTTCATTAATATACTATAATAGTTGTATTAAAAGAGTTATTACTTTTAAGATGTCTTTTTCTCAAATCATTTTTATGCATTCAACTTAAAACTCATATACATTTTCACATTGAAACATATGTTTTTTTGCATAATTTTTTTTTTGAGATATGTTAGTGTAATTAGGTTATTATAGGATTTGAAGCATTAATTGAATGATTTAGATGCAACCACATATGAGTCTATTTATCTCCTTTTTAATAAAAATATGAGCTCCCCTTACATACTAAATTCATTACCTTTGTCTTCCATGGTCACTATGGTGGGTAATACTCACTTATCATTACTAAATCTTCACACTTCTTATAATTCCCCACTACTATGTAGAAGATAATAGTTTTGTAATCCATTAAAGACTAGGTGATAATGGGCACCACATAGGGCCAGAGCATATACACTCAAGGGCATCTCTTCTATACCTATCATGACTTGTATGATGTATTTTTCGTGCCCAACACTATTAAACTGGCTAAACTAAAGACAAATTATAGGAAGAAGGTGAGAGTTTATCATATAGATGTGTGCCCTCCTTCTAAGAGAGAGGAGTCATACAAAATGTTATTTCTAGAGTAGAAAGCCTATGATATTTTCTTTGATCTGATTCTAAGTATTATGTATGATGTCAACCTTCATTTTAATGTGGATTCTCAGATAACACTCTTGTAGAGAATGAATGTGATGGATGGGAAGTAGTGATGGGGGGCAGAAATTCAAATTTTGATGAGGTAGTTTATGTATGAGAGGGAGACATGGGGTGGTATAATGTATTGTAAGAGAGAAGAAACAATAACTAATTTAATTTATTTCAAGTTTGAACCAAAACTTCTATGCTTACTGTATTGAATAAACTAGAAAATGTTAAAACATCTATGCTTATTGTATTGAATAAAATGGAAAATGCTTTTTTTAGGACTTACTTAATTGGTGAATGGTGATTATTTTTAATACTATATTATTACTTAACTATCATATATAATTACTATGTTATCACCCATGACCATAGTCAATGATGATTTTTCTTATGATGTTTTCTACCATTATTATTTCATCAAGTACCGATACAATCTAATTCCCTGTGTTGCATAGTTTTATGAAATCAAAACTAGATTGGAAGAGCTAAATTCATGGTGTTGATATATAACATCCTATTAGATATATCTTGATGCTCTTGATTATTTATAGACCTATTAAAGAGACTGTTATATTTATAGAATAAAAATCTTTGATTATTCTAATTACAATTTTGTCCACCTATATTACCCATATGTTTCTTCATGCTAAAAAACTCATTAATCAATTTCTTCACCATTATATGGATAGCTTCCATATCTATTTTAGTTAAATTTAGAGCATTGTCTTGTGTGTTAATGATATTAACTAATACATAAGGTTGACTCTAGCTAGAATGGTTATGATTATAATTATTTAAGAAATTGGGATGTTGATTATGGGCAACATGGGTTAACAAAAATTGATTATACACTTATTTATAGTTATGTGTCATAGTATTCTAGGTTATGTTAAGAATTGGGTTGAAAGCTAGATAGATATGTCCAATATGGAAGAGAGGTAATGATTAAAATTGAGGGTATAATTATTTTTCCACATTGATTACTTCTATGTAAACTAAGGGTAGAGTATTAATACTGATAACCCTATAAAAAATATAGTAGTAATGGGATTTAGGTCATTTTTATATGTTTCAAAGGATTTAGGTCATTTTCATATCTTTTGAAACTAGTCATTAAATGTTTAGATTGGCTTGTTAGGTTCTTATTTTATACTAACAAAGTGATGATAGATAACACTTTCACTATTAACGTAGAAAAATTGTTCCAAGAAGGTATCTTGGCATTCTATCTAGGTCATAATAAACCCTTATATATATTTATAAATTCATCATAGGCTATTTATTACAAAGTGAAAGGAAATAATCTACAAGCTACATCTTCATGAGTTACATTCAGGATGCCCAAGGTGGATTTGAAAGCCTTTATATGCTCCTCCATATTCCTTCCTCTTAAGTCATAAAATTAAGTATGATACTTCTCTTAATTTCTAGGACAAGCATGCACTTCTATTTAGACATTGATGGTTGAGCTAGTCAACCAAGCCAGGTCTTAAGGTGGAAGATTAGCCAGAGGTGAAGTATTAGGAGGTGGATTCTATATATGGGCCATTAGAACTATTAGAAGATGAGGTTACCTTCTTAGGGATGATGATTAATCCTTGGGTCTTATATAAACAACTCTATTAGATCTAACCTTTCTATGGATCTTAAAAGCTAGATGTAATAGGTTATTATCTAAGGTTGACCTTATTAATCATTTGGATGCATCTAGTGAAACTCAAGTGATGTTTTAAAGGGATATATATGGAGGATTTAACCCTCTTTATATTACAAACTTAAAACGTCTATTTATGTGGGTTTTATACATACCCCAAAAAAATTTATGTGGTATAATATAACATTTTAAGATCGGTGACTCACTCCAAGACATGAGTTATAGGGTATTTAGTTTCATAAAAACCTGTTGGTGGAATAACAATGAATGATACAAATTGTTTACCATAGGTGAATTGGATATGGGTGAACCTAGATCTACTTAAAATGGGTGGAAGCATGATGATTATAACAAATGTGGGTAATATTTTAAAGAAACTTTAAAAAGAGGGAAGGGTAAGATAGAAAAGAGAGATTTTGGAAAACTAGGGATGAATCATTTCAAGACTACCACTTAGACTTAGATAGGACAAGGAATCTAAACCAATAATTTTTTTAATCTATTTTACCATACCAAAAATAAAATATGGTGAAGAGTTAAAGTAACTAGAACACTGTATACTCAAACATATGAATTCAAAGGTTATCTAATTATTAGATTATTATTTCACATCTACAAGAGGGATTATGACAAGCATGCAAAAGATATTCAAACTAGATATAGTTAAAAATGAATGATTGTAGTTAAAATAGATAAATCCTACATAGTCAAAGCACTAAGATACCATAATGATGTAACTTATCAAGTAATCTAATGAATTGGATAATAATCAAGATTTGCATATAGAGACAAAGTCAAGCAAAACTCTTTTGAATTTCTTATTAATTTGAATAGACAAAATTCTCCTCCTTTTGAGATTGGGAGGTTACATATATTTATAAACTGAGGATGGGGAGGGCCTCATATCTTCAAGATTCACCTAAAATTACAATTTCAAAATATAACATTTTATTCAAAAAATCATGCAAAGATGCATGTATAATGATAATGCCCAGACTAAAATTTCTAGTTAAAAATATAATATACATGTATAATAAATAGATTGAGAACTAAATTCCCACCTTGGTGATAACATGCAAATACATAATCATTATTAGATTAAAGTGTTGATGTGGAACCATTAACTATAAGAGTCAATGGAGTAACTATAGTTGAAATATAGGTAAAAACTAGGAGCTTTATAAATCTAGGGGTATTGACATATAGTTGTGTGTGTGGAACTAACCTAGAAGCTACTTCCATGGATTTTAAATATTCATCTAGTGCATAAGCTACATCAAACTCCTTGTTTATAATTTAAAAATTTAGTAAAAAATGCTTTAAGATTATGATAGAATCAATCATCAACCTTTATTATTCTACCTACGAATTCTTGAATTTAAATACTATAGCTTTTGATATTATTACTCCATCATTTACAAAACTAACCAAATGTAATAATTTTTCATTGGTTTAATAAATAGTCCCCTCAAATTATTGCTTTAAGTTGTCTATAGCCAAATAGAGAAGGTTATCCAAATTAAGTATCTTAACAAGTTCCCCTATTTAAGTAACTACCCTTATGATTCTCATGTCTGCCAAAATCTATAGTGCCTCACTCTAATGGCTAATAAAAAGTCACAACTTTTCATATGTTTATGCCAATTTAAGGAAGCATCACTTTTGGCAATCACATAGTTCAAACACCAAGAAGCATCAATGTTGGTCATCAAATTTAAATGATGAAAAACACTAATATTTGAGCACTAAACCAAAATATTCAATCTCCTTTCTATATACTTCATCTTATTCCAAAGTGTAACAATATTCACTTTATTAGCCTGCTTACTATCCTTGGAAACATTGATGTTGTACAAAATATTGTATAGCTTAGTGGGTTCACTCTGAACATCAACAATAAATTCATGAGGGGTCTATGTAATTTAAATTTTCTTTTATATTTTTAATCCCTCCTCATTAATTTGGTGCATTTATTTCATTTCCACCCTTTTTAAATCATAAAAGTGTTAAAATCCTCAATATATTTAATAGGGTCATCAGGATTTCTCCTTGGCTTCTTTGCTAAAGAGAACAATTTATCTCTTTGTTCAAACTCCACTTTACCATTTATTTTCAAGTTCACCATAGTCCTCTTCCTCCCTCTCTGAGTGGAAACTATGGGGAATTTAGTTAAGACCAAATTCTATCTTTCATCTCTAACATTACACATTTTTCTTACCCATTGGGGAACAATAAGTTCTCTTATTTAAACTTCGTGAGTAGGGTTTGAGGATGTAGATGGTGGAGTGGTCATTAGAATGAATGTAGTCAAAGTTGTTAAGAAGGAGGAATTTATTTGAATAGTAAATTTAGGAAGTTTCTATCCAACTTTCTCCCATGAAGATGTTTTTTTAATAGGGATTACCTCAACCAAGAATATAGTAAGACCTAGGGTTATTTCCATAGCCATTACTTTTGTAGGAATGACCAATAGCTTGGGTATAGGGAAGTCTATTTTGGTTAACCTTTTCTTGGGAAATATGGGATTATTAGGATTGAAAATAGAAATTGTGAATAGTTCTTAAAATAAACTACCTTGGAAGTCCTACTTAGTTTAGGAAAAGAAATAATATTAGAATCAACAGTAGTTATAATATAAATAGATGATATAAATTGAGGAATAATTGAGGGTAAACTCATTTATATGATATATACATTATAAAATAGAGAAACAATGAAAGAGACTACCTTATCAATTCTTTGACTTTGCTCTTGCGTGAGGCCAACTAAGTCTTCCTCCATTTCATGCTCACTGAGACTCAAAGCTTTGGATTTTTATAGCTTAGCCTCTTCATTACCTAGTTTTGCAACACCCATTTCTTAGTATTACTCCTCATAAGGATAATCCACTACATAAATCACTTGTTTAGTTTTTTTATTTTTCTTATTCAAGTTCCATTATAACCTCTACATCCTTTCCTTCTTCCTCTTCACTAACTTCCTGTATAATAGGGAGACCAAATGATGGCCTCTTTTCAAGTTTCTTATCTTGGGAGAGATTGGGAGAGTCTTTTTTCTTGTTTTGATATATGTAGATGGGTGAAGTATAAGGTGGATGATATGTTATAACAATTGTAGGAAAAAAAATTCTAAGAAATGTGACTGAAGATGATGAAGTGGATTAAGTAGATGGAGTAGAAGGCACAAGGATTTCCTTAAGAGACATAGGAGATTGAGGAGAGTCTGGAGTTCTTGGAATGGAATTGAAATCCATTTATAAAAATTCAAGAAGAATTAACTAGGTAAATATGGTAAGGGGAGGTAAAGGAGTCATCAAAAGATTATTCTTCTTTTGTTGAGCTAAAGAAACTACTAACCTATCAATTGTGGTAGTTGTGCCCATAATATAGAAATGGGCATCTATTTTTTGTTAAGGGGACTTGAGGACCCAAAATATCTCTCAATATTTCCCTCCTAATCTGAGGATTGGATTCTCTTTGACTACAAAATTCATCTAGTTATACCTCTATAGGCTCTATTAAAGGAGATGGATGTTGATCTTATGGCTAAGAATCATGTGGCATAGTTGGAGGCCATTACTGACTCCATGCATTTGGTTCATATTTTTTTATTTCATTAAGGTTTTGATATAGGGCTTGGAAGTGTATCATAAACATTGATTTATCTTTCATCTTTTTCCATAATGCATTCAGGAAGATATGATCATGATCATACCCTTGGTGATCATATGAGACACTCACTTTCTTATTTTCTTGATTAGAATTGAGATACCCCATTACTTTCCTCTAGGGGTCCCATTCCCTATAAGGTGAAAAATCTAAATAATAATAAGTTCCATCTTTACCATCTTAAATAAAATATGGTACAATCACATATTGATGTTTCATAATGCTTAACTACATCGCTTGATATATATTAAGATAGACCTCATTTCATATCCATATAATTTCATTCCTATATATATGAATGAACATGAAATAAAAATATTATCCAACACCTTTTTCAAAATATTCATTTGAGGGCTATGAATCCTTACCATAGGGTTTGTAAACTATGGACATCAGTCTATCCAATAGGTAGGACATCATATATAATTTTTTGTCTACATGCCTCTGATCATGGTGGAGTACCTATGATTTAAATCAAGTACTTATATTCTCTCAAAGTGGAACCAATTGGTTAGATGTTATGAATATATAAAACAATGGAACCCATTAAAATTGAACACATGAAATACTTAGGAAACCATATAGTCTATTCAAAAGAACCATGGATATCAGAATTGTAGGTCTAAATTTGATAAATCAATTGGAGGATATAGCCCCTTTGGTATTTATCCTCTAACCTATTTTGATCTATTATTTTATATTTACATATAATATGTTGTGATCAAGCCAAAAATTGGATAGTATTTGATTATAGTTAGTCTCAAGATAGGGGAGAAAAAGGTATTTCTTAAATTTTATACTTGAAATATAAGTAGAGGCACTATTGACTCTCCTGACATGGAAAATATCCTTAGTAATGATTCCATTAATAAACAAAACATTTAGGAGGTTAATAAAAAGTATTAACTCAAGTTTGGTTACCACCTGGTGGATTCCTTTCTTTTTGATTTGTATAAAACCATCAATTTATTTCTTGGCTTCTAGAGTGAGTTGATCTTTGGTAGAGTATGGCTAGACATATTCCACCTCTTCCCAAATAACTGAGTAATGTAGAAACTTAAAATTTAGGGCACTCTTCTTGAATATCATATATTTATACTCTATTAATCCTATAAATGAATATGGTGAGGGGATTGAGGGCTTACTATTATGACCTTAACTTTTGACATGTCTAGGGATGTGTAGCCAACATGTCACTTACATACCTCTTTTATATTTTTATTGCATTTCTCTATATTCTTAGTTAGGTCATCATATGGAATAACCATGGCTAAGTAGACTATATATAGAAGGTAGTGGTTATTCTTTGATCATCATATTAAGTATTCTTCTCTTCTTACATTTTTATTTAGGTTTCCCCCTCAAAGTGGTTCTACTATATTATCTAGTATTCTGCTCTAATATCAATTATTATTGTGTGATATCTTATATTTGAATATTATATGTGAGATATAATTATTATATGTTAACATATAAGTAATTTCCTTAAAATTGGTATCATATATTCAATTTGGATAAGTTTCCTATAATATTTTTTTCAAATCTGGTGAGTCACGACTTTTAAAAGTGAAAGGAGTGAAAAAAATAACTTGTAATCTGGAAAGAATTGATTTTTTCTATCAGTGTAGTATTATTTGAAATGATTTTTTGAAAAAAAAAATCCCTTTTCACATTTTTAGTCATTGGATTTATCTAGGCAAGATGATCACAATGGTATATTCTATCGGTACACTTTTTTATGTCAAAAATTTTCACCCTATTCAATAAAAGTAGTCATTGGATTCGTCTTGGTGAGGTGATCACAATTGTACCATATCTTGGTACACTTTTTTTGGTGATAAAACCCTCCTAGGGTTTTTTCATGGTGGGTCATACTACTCAAGGAAAAAAGGGGGGGAAAAAACTCCTAAGTCTCCTTCCAGGGATGACATAAAATCTAGAACTTTAGATCTGATAATTTCTCAACTTTAGGCTAATATAAATGGCTTGGTATGATAGGATGACTTTGATGCAGTTCAAACTAATGTTTCAAAGATGCAAGGAGAGATTAATTGGGTAAACACTCAATTGCATTAGATCATTGTATAATTGGCTAACATTTCATCTCAGTTATAGACAAATAACCCTCAACCTCATCATTTAGGTCCTCTTCCTTTCAACACTAATAGTTATAATGCTAGTGTGAAATTGATGTTTCCAAAATTAGACATGCATAAGTTTGATGGTAAGGATCCTTTTACTTGGATTACCTAAATTGATAATTTATTTGATCTACACCAAAATCCTATTTTTTAGAAGGTGATAGTGGAATATCTATATCTAGAACTTGAGTAGTTCATTTGGTATCATTAGTTGTGTTCTCAAAAAAAAAAAGAATGGTGATCCTATTACATGGTATATTTTCATTGATGAGTTATTGGCTCATTATTAAAATAATTTATTTGATAACTACTTTAGCCAGTTAGCCAAACTAAATCAAATAGGAACTATGAAGGATTATATTTATCAATTTTAGAATATATCCTTACAAGTGGAAGACATCACTGAGGCAAATTTGACTAATAATTTTAAGGTAGAATAAAATATAGTATCCAACTATAGGTTTGGATTTATAATCCATTGTTTATATCAAAAGCTATCCTAAGGGCACACATAGTAGAAGAAAAAGAGATGGCCAAATAAAAAACTTTCAATACTGGTCATAATCACACCTTTATAGCACCATCATTTACACAACCCAACAAATTGAAACCTTAATAAATTGAGGATAAGTGATCCAAATGGATGTGTTATGTGTGTAAAAAAAAATGGAGCAAAGGACATCACTATGCTGAAAAAAATTTGTTATACATGAAGGTGCAATGAGGATGTAGATGATGAGGAGGCAATTGGTGAGAATGTAGGACCTGAGGAGGAATCTAAAGATTCTCAACCTATCATTTATTTTCATTCCATATCAAGTATTAGTACTCCCCAAACTCTTAAGGTGGTGGATTTTCTTATGCAATAAAAGGTCACTATTTTGATTGATTCTAGGAATACACATAACTTCATCAACAATAAGTTGGTTACATGTTTAAATTATTTCATTTATCTTGCTCCAAAATTTTAGGTAGTGATTGTATATGATGGTATTATCATATATTAAAGAAAATTACATACTATTAAGCTAGCCATGGGATACTACTTGTTACATTATCCTATGTTTTCTATTCCCATGGGTGAAGCTGACATTGTTTTGAGATTACAGTGGCTCACCACTTTAAGCATTATTGAGATGAATTTTTAGGAATTATTCATGTGATTTAATTATGAGGGAATGAAATTTAATATAAGTGGATTAAGGGATAAATTTAAACAACTTGTTAGCTCCCATCAAATGACCAAGATTTTCTAAAAGGGTACTAAAGAATTTGTGGGTCACTTGTTTTCCATTAAAATCCATCCATCTCAACAATATACACCTCCTAATCTACAAGTGATTATCACCCATTCTATTATTTTTGGTGACATGCCAAAAGGACCTCCACCTAGACTCATGTATGATCATTCCATCAAACTTATTTTTGGTAGTACGCAACCCAACATTAGGTCATACAAGTATCCCTATTTCTAGAAAAGTGAAATTGAAAAGATGGTATAGGAGATGTTGGATACAAGAATCATTAACCATAACCAAAGTGAATATTATTCACCATTTTTCATGGTGAGAAAGAAATATGACACTTGGAGGATGTGCCCTGACTATAGAGAGCTCAACAAGTACACTATCAAAGAGAAATTTCCTATTCCTATCAATGATGATTTTATAGATGAATTGAATGGTTCTATTTATTTTACCAAGTTGAATGTGCATTTTGGGTATCATCAAATCTATATCCATGATGAAGACATACCAAAAATATCTTTAAAAACTCATGAGGTCAATTATGAGTTTATGGTTATGCCTTTTGGTCTATAAAATTCACCATCTACCTTTCATAGTTTGACGAATACTATTTTAGGCCATTTTTGAGGAAATTTGTTTTGGTGTTTTTTGATGATATCCTTATTTACATTAAAAATTGGGAAGACCATTTTTAGCATGTGAAATAGATAATTTTAATTCTAAAACAACATTAGTTATATTATAAACCTTCCAAATGTACTTTCAGAGCTTTGAGGTTGAGTATTTGGGTCATATGGTTTCACATGGATTACAAGTGGATCCTTAAAAATCCAAACAATGGTGGACTAGATAATTCCTAAGACACTCAAGAAACTAAGGGGATTTCTAAGGCTAACTGGTTACTATCACAAGTTTATCAAAAAAAATTATAGAATTATAACCCCACTAACCTCTATGTTGAAGAAAGACTCTTTCTAATGGACTTATACAGGTACCAGGGCATTTGATCAATTAAAACTAGATATGTGCACAACTCTAGTGTTGGCCACTCCTAAGTTTTATAACACTTTTGTAGTTGAATGTGATGCATCTGGATATTTTATGGGTGATATGATCATGCAATAAGGTAGATCACTTACATTTGAAAGTCACCAATTGAAGGCTTAAAATCAGCTCAAGCCCATCTATGAGAAGGAGATGATGGCCATTTTTCATCTAGTCAAACAATGGAGACCTTATTTGATGGGTCATCAATTATAGGTGAAGACTAATCAAGATATTCTCAAATATTTTTAAAATAATGGTTTTCATTAGAAAAATAAAATAAATGGGTAACTAAGATGTTAGGCTATGATTTTGAAATAGTCTATAATAAAGGAAAGGAAAATGTGGTGGCAGATGCACTATCCAAGAGGGATGAATCAACTACGGCATTGTTATGTGCCATGACCATTTGATAGGTATATTGGCTAGAGGAAGCAATATCAGAATGGGAAAATGACAATGCTACCCATGATTTAATTTAGAATATTTAATAGGGTTTGGGTGGATTTGAAAGATTCACATGGAAGGGTAATGAATTATGGTATAAATATAGATTATACCTATGTAAGAATTTTCTTATCAAACACAAATCCTTCAAGAACTTCATGTAACTCCACTTAGGGGTCATATAGGATTTTTAAAAAACTATCATATAATCAAGTAGGATTTTTTTTGGAAGGACTCGAGGGGAATGTCCATAAATATGTGGCTTAATATATGATATATAAATAAAATAAAGGTGAAAACATCAAAACCCTAGATCTTTTGTATCCTTTATCCCTCCCTAGACAATTTTGGGAAGAGGTATCTATGGATTTCATTATAAGGTTACTAAGATCTGATGGTCAACATGTTATCACGGTTTTTATGGATTTTCTCAGTAAGTATGCTCATATTTTTTCTTTATCACATCCATTTATTGCTAGTACAGTAGCTTCTAATTTCTTCAATATAGTTCAAAAACTACATGGTACTCCTAAGATCATTATCATTGATAGAGATCCTATTTTCACTAGTAATTTTTGGATTGAATTATTTGCATGTTTAGGCACTGAGTTAGCTCATAGATCATCATATCATCTTTAATTAGATGGATAAACTAAGGTAGTAGAATTTTTTTTGAAAGGATATCTCCATTATTTTCTTTTTGATAAATAGGATAAATGGGTTCATTGGCTGCCACTTGCTAAATGGTGGTATAATGCTTCTTTTAATAGTTCTTCCAAAGTATCTTCCTTTATGGCCTTGTATGGATACAACCATCCATCCATCACTTCAACCTTGAATTTCCATCCTAAGGTTCATGTATTTTAGGAACATATTCACCATCAATAGGAGGTCCTTGTAAGTTTGCATGAAAATTTAGCCATGACCCAAAATCACATGAAGTAGTAGGCAAACCAACATAGTAGTGAGAGGCATTTCAACATTGGTGGTTGGGTATTTGTTTTATTTAAACCATATAATTATATGTACTTAAAGAAACAAAAAAGGATAACAAGATGTCCCCTCAGTATTATGGGCCTTATCAGATCTTGTAGAAAAATGGTAGTGTGGACTACAATTTAGAGTTTACTTTATCCACTTGCATACATCCATTATTTCATGTATCATTATTGAAGAAATTAATTAGAGATAGAGTTGATAATCAAATTGAGTTACAAAAATTGGATGATTAAGGGAGAGTTATTCTCGATCTTGAGTCAATCCTTCAAAAGTGTACTAAGTAGCTATGGTTTAGAGTGATTAAGGAGTACTTGGTCAAATGGAAGAATCTTTCATGTGAAGATACCACTTGGGAGGATGAAAATTTTATGAAACAACATCTAGAATTGATTCAAAATTAAGGATAATGTTGTTTTTGAAGGGGAGGGGCATTCTATGCCCTTAACCTTTGGTGTGTCTAGGGATATGTGTGGCCAAATTATGGCTTACATACCTCTTTTATATTCTTGTTACATTTCTCTATGTTCTTAGTTAGGTTAGCCTATGGAATAACCATGGATAATTAGAATATAATAGGAGATAGTGGTTATTATTGTATCATCATATTAAGTATTCTTCTCTTATTGCATTGTTGTGGAGGTTTCCCCCTTGAAGTATCTCTAGTATTATATAGTATCTTGCTCTGCTATCAATTATTGCTATGTGATCTCTGATATTTGATTATTTTATGTGATATATAATTATTATGTGTGAAAATATAGGTAATTTAATTACACTTACCATATTTTGAAGAAAAGTCCATTTTTATCTTTTATTCATAATTATTTTGGTGTCCTAACTAGTTCATTTTATGTTTACTAGTTGAAGAAAATTAGGGCTTACTTGGCATCGAGGAAACTCAAAAATACACTCATTTGATTAAAAGAGTAATGGTAAATTTGATTATTATTAGTATATATTTTTCATATATAATTCATAGTTTGAAGTATTGAATGTATTTATGTTCCTTCAATTTGGATAATGAACTTTTTCTTTAATGCCCATTTTAATCTGAATGTTCTAGTCATCTTTTGTGGCTATGCTTATTTACCAAATGACACCCATTCATTAATTTTGTGTGTTTATTCATCACTTTTAAGACAAATATCAATAATTCATTTATTATATTCTTTACCTTATTGTCAATAGTTTATTTTTATGTTTTGGACACACCTCCATCAGATAATGCCACTTGTCAAGTCTTCATTAACCTAACCCTTTAGATTTATTCACTGTCTTGCATAGGTCATATAGTTTCAATTTAATTCAATCAATCCATGTGGATTAATATTGGAACATGAGATATTTGACCATTGGATTGGTATATCCTTTGACCATCAATCTTCCTATGGCCACAGGTTAATGTGATCGAGACATGTGGAATAATCTTAAGCACCCATAAAACATGGAAGCTCAAAACCATTATAATGAAGACTAAAGAATCACTTAACCTTTATGTAGTTATTATTTAACAAGAATGTTCCAGGTGTTGATCATATATAACCTTGGAGGCTCGATATTATTAGAACATAGAACACATAAGCTTTAACCTTTACCAACAAGTAGATGAAGTATTTGTGTTTCTTTTTTAGTGAAAATGTGTCATGTGGTGAGATCATATATCCCATGAGTGTAGAAGACTTAAAATTTTAATAAAGAGGAATCATATATAGACTTAGAAACCTTGAAAACATTCAAAGCTCCAAGTATGGGCCTAATTTTAGAATATCAATAATCTTTGTCCTTTTAAATTTTTTCAATTCAAAATATACCAACTATGACATAGAAATATTAGTACCATTAGCTCATAAATTAAAAAATTAACCTATAAATAAAATTCATGAAAATCTAAGGTTTGAAATGACTTGAGATACTAGGTCAATCTTATATTTTCATAATTTGAGCTTGTGTAATGTTAGATTCTATGTAAATAATCCTAGGTGACAAATGCATGACAACTAAGTCATATATTTTTAATGCTCATATCTCCCTAAATAAACATTTTTCAATAATGAATCCCCATTTTAAATTTTTAAAATAGAGAGTGTGTGTGTGTTAGGGAATTAAAAGTTCAAGTAATTTAATTTCCTCTTTGCACTTCATCAAATATGTAAGATACTCTACATTTAAGCTTAAGTATACCTCTAGCACGTGTTAAGGATATGATTAAATAAAAATACCTCCTTTAGGATGTATTTTGATTCTTATTATCATAACCCAAAAAACCAACACAAAAAATTTTGGTTTTTTTAGGGTTATGATACTTGAATTCCAACATTCAACAATATACACATGTAGATAATTCCAAAAAATTTATGGACTCATATATGTGGTTGGTCTCACATTATTATCATATCCATGAAGTAGAGTTCACTTAGACCCATTAGGCTAAGTGGATATGAACATTACCCAAATATATTTAATATTTAAGTTTCTTACATACATATTTCTAAATTATTAACCACTTCATCCTTTATGATGCATTTACCTCCAAAACATAATTGAGTTTCAATAAAGGATAATCCTAAAATATTTCCAAGACAACAATATTATTATTTTATGAAGAGTGATAATTATTCGTAAGAAATAGAATCAATTATAAGGTTGATCATGTCATAGAGTATAGTCACATGATTAAGACTATTTAAAGTGGCCTTCAATTTATTCCAAAAGAAAATAGTTCTAATAATTAACTTTCAAAAAACATTAAATATTATCATAATTATTCACATAAATATGGTAATTAATATGCTTAAATTCTCCAACAAACTTAAAAACATATGATCTCGTTATTATAATCCATTACAAAGAAACATATCCTAAAATTACAAATATCTTAATTCTCTAGGTAACCCTATAAAAATCATATTGGTATACAACCTACAGGTATGAGTTTCACAAATCAACCTGAAACTAATTTAGTTAATAATTTCTAATAATCCTTTCATAAAAAATAAAGGCAAATTATCCTTTTTAGAATTATGTGACTATAAACTCAAACAATTTCTAATCAAACCATAAAGCTAAAATATTTATGAAATTACATTAATCTTGTTCATTTTAATTAATGATAATGCATTAAATCTAAATATTATTCAAAAGTATTAAACCCAATATATACACATAGAAAAGTAAAGTTTACTATCTATAGTAATACCCACGATGAAAGGTATTTCCTAAGGAGTAAACAGACTATAGCCAACTACTTCATGGTAAATTTTCAATTATATATAGAGGATAAGAGGGTAAAATTACAACAACCATACTTAAGCCTTTCAGCATAAACTATGCAAAATAGATTATTATTGCTCACATAAATCCATCAAGTCCTCATTAGAACCTTCTTAAAATCTTACCTGAAGGTCATAAGTGTCCAATTATAGGTCAGTGGTTATTACCATCTAAATTAAATTTATTTCAATCATGAAAATAAGCTAGGAATAAATCAATTTCAAAACTAATTAAAATTATAATTAACAAATACTTAGTCATTAAATACTATAACAAAATAATATTCTCTCTAGTTATAATTAAAATACATTGTATTACAATACAACTAACCATTCATATAATTAGTTATGAATAAGATATGTGAATAGTTCCATATGGAAGGTTTCTTTATTAATAAGTGTTATATCAAATCAATTTAAATGAAGTTTAACACCTATAGGTGTCTATTTACTAATCATATAAGAATAAATCATGTAAGATTACCATAGTAAATATTTTATCTAAACCTTAATATAAAATACCAAACATAAATATACATACATTAAAATTAACTAATATAACTACCAATGAATCTCATCTCAGTCTTTTAGATTGGAACATGTCATGGACCGTTTACCTTACATTAAGATTCATCCATAAGTTCATCTTTCATAAACAATTTCATGCATAAACTATATAAATTCATAACATGGAACACCCCACATTATAAATGATTATTCCAAACTTATTGATAGTCCCCCCAAAATTAGGGTATTAATAGTGTCAAGTTAACATAAGGAAAGCATAATATGATATACATATCAAACACTATAAGTGATATACAATTATGTCAAAATATAATTTTATAAGCATAAGACATATGATAGTCAAGGTATGCTACAATAGTAGAGAATGTACCCAATATTGTACACTACCTTTCTTATGATGAGATAATATAGTTACTCCCTTTATAATTTCTAATAGATATGGTAGTAAGACCCTCACAAATATTAAAAAGTTCAATAAATCAAACTAAGATAGGTAATGATACCATAGCTCCTTATCTCATTATTCCATGATATAAGGCTAAGCCAATTATTCTAAAAAGTGTGATACAATAGTAATAACTTTTCCATATACAATATTCAATGATATTAATCATTTATTCACCCATGAAAATTTAATATATCATATATAATAACAAAAATAAATTTAGATGATAATAGGGTCACCAAAACACTAGAAAAGAGTTACATGTTCAATTATACAAACAAAGAAAAAACATACCATATTATATCCTATAGTCATGCAATAATTAATTCAAAATATGCTTGTATATTTATGCATTATATACTTCTCAATGCATGCCACAACCATGCTACATTTATACTCATTCAATAAATGAATACTAATATAACTTCAAATTGGTCTTTCCCATGATAATAAATCATCACAACAAATGCACATGTCCTTAGCATACCTTATTTAGTCTAATAATAAAAAATGTCTAAGCCATAACTCAAAAATGCAAGAGTAATACATTAGTCTCAAAAGTATTTAATGCTAACCATACTACTAAATCAATTTATCCACATTCACATTCTTCTAGTCAATGTTATACAACATAATCACCAAGTACATATCATAACATTATTAAAAAATTGATAGTACATCTTATAAACCTTCAATATCTTCTACATATATTACAATACACTATTAAGGAAGAGTTACAAGTAGCCCTAGTACCTGAAAAATCATTGGCACTATTATAAAATCTATTTGGAATCATTACACCAAGTTAAATTATGTCATTTAGCTTCTCAATCAATCCTAATATAATTATTCATGCATGAAAACCAAAAAAAATGTGAACTTTGATCCCATCCATATAGTGGTAACCCTACCCACCCCATCCATTATATTAGAGTTTTAAAAATCCACTACATAGAGGTATAATGAAATAAAACAAAATGAGATTAATTTTTAATAAATATTTCATAAGTCCACTAAGTTTAGTGTTTTCACACGTCTAAAAAACACACAATAAGAGATAGATAAACACATATTAAAATATACAAGCATAATTCCAAGTGAACACAAGTTTCTATGGATGTGTTTTTATATATCCATTCATCTATATGCCATTTAATGGGCAATATTAAATAAACAATGACTTTCCCATAAGGAATTATCAAAGGAACTCATAACACCATGTCCACCAACACTCACACTCAAATCCAAGTGTAACATTAGCTAGATTAGGAGGAAATATTTATAAGATAAATTGGAGGGTGTCAAGGTGGATAATAAGGAGTATTTAGAGCCTATAAGAAACTCACACATTCTTCTAGGGTTTCTTAGATAGAACGAAGTAGTAATAACTAATGCACAAAAAACAATGATTGAAGGTAAGAAATAACTTACCCCAAAAATTAAGATTATGTAATGTTCCTTCTTCATTGCCTTATTTTATTCCTCTTCTAGGTTCTTTTCCAAAACTCCACCATACTATTTCATGTGTTTGGAAACATTCAAAAATGTTATATACCCATTTATAAGATTTCATGGCCACCATAAAATCATTGCCTTAGAAGAGTCGATACTAGAAATAGATCCCATAAAATCCATGATAGAGAATAAAGTGTAAGATGGTGAGAGAAACCCATAGTTTTTATCCCGTGTCCTCCTTCATTTCCATTATTTATATCCCCTTTTTCCATAATATTTGAGATCAAACATTCATGACATAAATAATAACCATGTAATCTCCTTTTATATTCAACCCTAATATCTAAAAAATGATTATTTTATCCAAACTAAAGACAAATTTCATAACCTTTATATGATATGCCTATGACCTCATCATGGTTAAAATTAAACCTTTTATACCAAATCACTTAGACCATGTTAAAAAAAATTATTTCCTCATTTCAAAATAAAACATGTCTAAACATTAATAAGGATTATTAACCTTAATAATTAAATACAAGCTTATGTTAGTCAAGTTGGAAACTAAATTAAATTGACATAAATAATAAGGATCCAACAGATATAATGAGTATAATTTTCTTGCAAACCAATGATATCAACTAAATAAATAATAAAATATTTACACACAACATTATATCAACACAAAATAAGGAATCACAAATTGGAATGGTGGACATACAATATGATCTATTTATTTTACCTTATGTGCATTTACATGTATGATATTACCACACTAGTTTGATGAATCTTCTAGTCCCAAACCTAACTCAGTATCTTAGATTTTACTAAAATCATATAATGGCATCAATAATATCAGTTATACATGATAATAATCAAAATCACAATTTAATGTAATATAACCAGCTAAATTTTTAACTAAAATACTAATATATAAAACTCAAAAACTAAATACATATTTAAACATATTCTAGATCCTTATAAATAACAAAATGTCTAGTTATAATAAAGCATTCAGTTGAATAATATAGATCAAATTTAAGATGATACTCAATTGGATAAGGCATTTATGCATTGGTTCATGAGGGACCATCTCAGGCTAAAGGAAATAATGAACAATATGAACAAGAATGATGGAATTTATTACGCAATGACTGAGTTAATGGAAGTCAACAAACAATTGGAGATAATGAATGATAAACTCATAAGGATGGATTGATAAAATTAATCCCTAAAGGATAATATGAGGATGATTATATGTTTTAGTATTAATTAGATGTATAATTGCCTTTAAATAATGGAAGGGCTTCAAGTGCTAGCAAAAAGGAAGAGTGAAACTTTAGATCTTGGAAAATTAGACAAGAAGGAGTGATAAAGGAGAGTGATGGCCTAAAAATATGGTATATAATGGATGCTATGATAACAAATATTAAAAATAATTAGATTAATTTCATGAAAGGATAGAAGGGCCTTAGTAGTTAGTTTTATCTCTCTTATGTTTCTACTATTTTTTGGTTGTTTAGTTTTAGTTTATTATTTTTTTTTTTTGTCTTTGAATAAGATTTCATGATAATTTGGGGTTTTATAATAGTCCTAGTTATTTGTTTGTATAGGGTGGGATGCCTTTAACAACATGTCTTTACCATAAATAAAAAATGGATAATTATAATAGTGAAATAGGAACATTATTTAAGGTCTGAATAAGTGGGATATAATGCATATAAAGCTACCACTTGCTATTTTTAAGATTCATGTTATGATATTTTACTTTCCCATATCATATACCATTTTTCTTGGTCATCCTTAGACTCATCTCATGAGGAGAATAGCCTATTTTCTATGCTAATGTATGAATTTTGCTTACATTGGTATTATCGATACTGTAAAAGGTTATAACAAACCTTATAACTTTGAAAAAATCCAAAAATGTGGTGTCTTAAAATACCTAACCTTCAACATTTGCATAATAGCACATTTCAAGGATATCAACATATAACTATCATATCAATTTAGTTAGAGGTTACAGTGATCACCCTAAGCTTGTGGGGAGATATCTCATCAAAGCTCCTTAATTATGATGATGACAAACCTAATAAATTTAATACAAATATTAAAAAATTAGACTTACATCCTAGTTTCATCTCTCAATTACCACCTAATTTGAAAACCATCCTCATAAAATTCTATTTGATGAGATTCCCTCTTCTGTGGGACATCCTAAGATGACTATTATTGACAAACCTTATAGTGACATTGTGGTTGAATCCATAAACTTTGATCTCACCATTCATGCCTATGAATATTGATATACATTATATGACCCTTAATATTTTTTATATGCCTAATCCAATAATGTTTATGTCTTGAGTTATTATCCCTACATTTATTATTCGCATTAGTAAACATCATTTCCCTATAGTATTACCCTATTTAATCTTATCTTGTATAGTTAAGCTAACCTAATATAGTTTATTATTATATAAAAATAAGGTTACATGGACCCAAATTTTTAACAAACACCTTATAACACCACTCCTTATTTTTTTTCATATATGTGACATAGATCTTAACCCTACCTATACTACACTAGATAAACCTATTATTTCTAGGCCTCTTAAGATCAATCTTGATGATCAATATAGCACAAGTTATTATTTTTATTTATATTCCTACTAGTATCTCATCCAAAATTATATAAGAAACACCAAATATGACACCTAAAGATACACCATCATTGTATTATTTTTTAAAGAATACCTTGGTCATTTAGATCAATAAATTAGAACTTGTCATAAATATTTAGAGTAGTAGAGGTCACAAGGCCAAGACCCTACCATGGATATTAAACCACCACAATAATATAATATTAGGTGTTAATGCTTCTTCCATGAGATGATTAAACTTTATTAAACTAATTTTTAATATCTTCAATAGCATTTCTATGTACTTCATTTTGAGGTGGTTAATTTACGTCTTTAACTGAACATGCTACATCTCAAGGTTACACTTGTATATATCCCCATGAATGGGAAGGTTTATTTTCTTCGTCATGAGTGCTATAAACATTAAATAGACATAGAGTTTTATAATATTTACAAGGCTAGTGCCTCAAGAGCCTCAACTGCATTCACAAGACCAACATTCCCTATGACCATAACTACCTCTTAAAATAAAATATTTGTGTCATATTTATTCATGAGTGTTAACTCATATTTTTTGTCTATTTTATTCCTATTAGGAGGATTTGTGTCATTTTAATTTAATTTTGAATAATTTATATATTTATATCATTTTAAATAAATTTATTTGCATGACTCTTAATAAAATAAGAAGACACAGTGGTTCAAGTTACATATCAACTATTGTGATATTTAATAGATGTTATTGATGAAGTTTATTTAAATATTTCATGATATCTATGAGTAGATTATTTATTAATTCATATTATTAATTTCACATTTCTCACATGTTTTGATATTTGACTATTATCTTTTACATGTGTTTTGATCATTTTTTTTATTGTTACCACATACTTTATATTGTCGACACTTTGTTTTTTCTTAGCATAGATCTTATAGTTTCATGTTTTTATTCAACCATTTTTTCCTTTGAATTTATTTTTTATCTCTTTTTTCCCTCTTTTTGGATGTTTTAATTCATTTGAATTCATCCTTGATCTCCCTTGTGGATATTTGGTGGCATCCCAATGTTTTTATAAATCTTTGGTCTCCTTTTTCAATGCCTTGGTAGTTTACTTTTTATATTTATTTTATAATATTACCTTATTATGGTCATACACCATTTCAATTGTCGAGATATGGTAGCACTTGTGGGTTTTTTTGAAACCTTGGTCTCTTTTTTGGTTTCCTTGGTTGTTTACTCTATAATATTATGTATTAAAACGGGCCATCATTTTCATTGTATATCTATGGTAGCACCTTGGGTTTTTATTCAACCTTGGTCTTTTTTTTGGATGACTTGGTATATTATTTTATAATATTACCTCAAAATAAATTATCATTTCCATGGTGGATATTTAATATCACCTCAAGGTTTTTTTATGACCTTGGTCTCCTTTTTGGATGCCTTGGTAGTTTATTTTATAGTCTCACATTTATATTTTGGAAATTATTTCCTTTATGGTTTATTTGGTATCCAACCCTCTTTTGAGATGATTTCCCATATCAATTCTTTTGATAGACACTTTATATGTTGGTATAACTTCTTTAATTACATGATTAACATATTACATATCCCTTTCCTTCTTAAGGTTTTTGTTCATATAATTTGAATTAAATTTCCATGTACTTATATATCCTCTCCTATGCTTATTCAATTTTGAAGTAAAAATATCCCTTATTATGGTCAAATAATAACATATACTCAGAATATAACCCTTTTTACATGCATATATATTATGTTATATCCATTTATCCATTTCATTTCAATTGAATCACAATTGGTTTGATTTAAATATTTCATTCTTATTTATGACTTAAGCTTAGGATACTCTAAGACTATTAGTCTTTAGGGTCTCCTATTTAATGGCTAGGTGTAGGATCTCTTGTGTTTATCATATTTACTACCCATGGTTAGCTCTTCCAAATATGTATGGAGTATAAAAATAGAAAACTCAATAAGAATCAAAATCCATACTTTCATAAGAAAAATAAAAATATATCTCAAAATTCATATCATGCCAAAATATGTGATCTTAATATTAGCACACCACATATCAAAGTTGAAGCTAAAACTCCATATTTGGCCTCAAGATATATCCAATTTACATTGGGTTGAGGTATATAATAGATTGGGGTAGGAGTTATCTCTTATATATTCACATTCTAATTCTACCTACTTTCTCACACCAATACTTAGTCCTCATAATAGACCTTAAACTCTCTAAGGGATCCTTAGGATAATAGAACACATTTTTGTAAGGTAAGACCCTTTTATTTTTCATTAATTTATATTTCATGTGATGATATTTATAATAATATTTTTAGCCTAAGCTTATTATTTCTAGGTGTGGTTCTATAGGTCATTGATATTGAAAACTCTTAACCTTACCAAATTTCTTATAGTGTTTTATCTCTACTAAGTATTTATACATCACCCTTATATTACTTTGATTCATAATATATCCATTTTATTTCTCCCAATATCTTATTTATTTATATTTTAGCTATATGATCATGGCCCCCTTATTTATATTCCCATCTTATCTATATTTGATTTAACTTTAACACTTATCTTTCATTTATGATGCATTATAATCACCTAAGAGTGGTATTTGAGTGATAATAGTTCTACTTGAGACATTTTATTCCTATCTTAGCCATAAAACTATCTTAAAGCCTACTATCACACTTTTCTAGCTTTTGTGTGGACCAAAAGTGTCCTTAGTTAGCTTAAACATAGTCTCATACCCTCATTTCCCAATCCTAGCCCTTCATGCCCATCATTCTCCCAATTTTTCATTAGCACCACATTAAGGACACAAGATCCACATGGCTCTAGTATCCCCAAAATGGTTCCAATGTCATTTACCTTATATTTTCTTGAATAAATATAATTTTAAAGGTAAAACCCTCATAAGGTCATCCTAAGCATCTTTTATTATATGTAAAAGCTGCATAACACTATAAATACATGAATTTTAGACCTCTATCCACTATATGAAAATTAGATGCAAAATACCTATTCAAACACAAAATAAGTTGAGAAAAATCAATATTATTAATCCTTATTTTGTCTTACTTATGCATTATACCATCTATAGCTTCCCTAAGCTTAGATTTTCCATATTTACAATCTCAATCACACTGAAGGCATTTAAGACCACTATCATTATACCATCACTTACACTTTCACCAACACATAAGAGTGGAGAACTACATCGAGATTGATCCCTCATTAGATTATTGGTATATAGGAAACTTTTTTCATAATGGGGTGTTGAGGATGTGTAGTCTATCTTAATAATGAACACACTTTTTATCCCATGCCCTATCTATAATTAATATTACTATTTACATCATAAATTAGCTATTATGGGCATAATACAACATTTTAGACTTCATGCATGTAGGAATAAAAACTAGAAACATAGACACAGGTACATCAAGAAGTTTAGACCAATCCTACATAGAGGACACTACTACATTACTAGGACACTAGAGCCACATGGTGCTTATATCTAAATGTGGATCTACTATCTAGGATAGGCTATGATACAAGGATCTAGTTGATGACACTCAAACAAGTTCATATATTAGTTTCTAACACTTAGATCTTTTGTATCAGGTGTTTTCTAGATATGTATTTATTTACACATATTTATTACTATTTTTAAAAATTTAGAACTAGTCAAAATCTATAAAAAATTAGTGTTTATTTTGTGCATATTATTTAACTGATCTAGACTACTCATCTGTTTAATCAAACATAGGATTTACGTAAGTAAAACCCTAAAAGGTTAAAACATTTGGTGAACATGACTTACTTTGAACATTATTCCAAACCTTGACCTTAGATGGTCTTAAGTTTTGTATCCTTATTTTTCTTATTCTCATTAGTTTCTTTCAATTTCTCAAATTTCATATATTTTGTTTTAGTAGTTCTATTCTATTTTTTTTACTATATGCCATCTAAAAAGGGTATCTCTCTTCCATTAATAAAGAGTGATTGACTAGGCAATAATCTTATAGAGCATATTTAGATTCCTACTATTCAAGCCTATAACATGGATAAGGGACCTATTATAACTCAATTTATTATTCTTTCACACCCTGATTATGTGAATTTCAATGATAATACATCCAAAGATGAACAAAAAAAAAATACAAGATTATATAAAAATTGAAAATAGGGACACTCTCCCTCCACTTAAAAATGATAATATGATTATAAACAAAGATGAGATATTACAAATATTTAGAGATAAAATTTAGGAACATCCCCTTGATCTTTCTTAAATCTTACAAGCCATATTAGAAATCAAGAATAAAAGAATGAATGGTAAATATTCAACTCCCCCAAATAGTAACATTATTAAACCTATAATGGGGACAAGTCAGCTAGGACAAACTCAAATTATAATTCATAACCTTCAATGATATCTACACCTCCTATGGCTAGTTCCTCCACTCCATATGTATAATCCCTTATGCATGATGTTCATACTCTATAGGCTAAGGTGTTATATCTTGATAAAGGAGAAACTAAGCCATCACATGCCTTGGATTATAATAATCTATTATATACACCTTTGTCACATGACATAACAAATCCCTTGCCATCTAGAATTGTGTCACCTAAGATAACATTATATGATGGCAAGGGTGACTTAGAGCATCATCTCAGAGATTTTCACATAACATGTTTGGACTATGTGTCTAACAATTGGCCTCTCACAATGTTTTTTCAATGTAGTTTAAAGGATTATACCCTATTATGGTTTTATGACTTACCAAATAAATCTATCATAGCATTACATCCTTTGGCAAACATGTTTTTATCACACTCCTCCATCAATATTAGTAACACAATATTATATGCCCAAGTTGCATAGTTGAAACAAAAGTCAAAGGAACCTATCATAAAATATGTCTTATGATATAAGACTATCTTAACTAAATTGACTCACCCTATGGTAGACAAATAATTTTAGTACATCTTTAAACAAAGTCTTTTACCAGTATTACATGAAGCTATCTTGTTTAAGAATTTTTCTACATTCACAAATTTGTGGCACATAGTAAAATAAAGAGAGCTCAAGATTTTATCAATGGGAAAACCAAAGTATATCGATGTATCAAAATTAACTATTAAGAGTTAAAATAAGCCTCCATACAAGATAAGGTCCATTGAGAATAAGAGTGATCAAAAGGCCACAGCCAATGCAACTTCTAATCCATATTTTAGATTGGTTTAATTTACTCCTCAGTGTCAAATATTTACTAACCTTCCAGAGTCACCATCATGGGGTTTATAGAAGATCTTAGAATGCAATTTCATATCTCTCCCTTACATTAAATAATATGATATGACATGGCCTCTTCCAAATAAATATGATTCTATCAAATTTTGAGAATATCATAAGGCACCTGGCCATACAATAAATAAATACATAAACATAAAATATAAGATACAAGATTTAATTAAGGATAACATTATTGATGTGGGAACACCCATAGAGGAACCAAAATATATATGAAATGAAAGCTAATGAATTAAATATATTCTTAGATCCATTTCCAAATCACACAATGAATGAGGTAGGGAGCACCTTACGTATTCACTACACATATCAAGCACATCCACCACCAACTTCACATCATACTATTAAAGAGGAGGGACACATATTACAAAACATCATTGGCATGTACCATACTACAGTCCCACCTAGACCACTCATAACCCTCTCAAATCAAGAGATTGTTTATGATGATACATATTTACATGCACTCTTTATATAGGGATACATAACTCATCATCCTATCTAGTGTTATGATTGATAATTTTTCAAGCATTAATATGTACACTATGAGCATTGATTGGTACTTAGAGTGAGATATATTTTGTATAGACATAGTTATTAGTGGTTTTAATGGCCATATTTAGATCTCCATTGAGGAGGTTGTGATTACATTATAATTTGAACTAGCACATATAGCCACTTGATTCTTAGTCATACCTAATGCAGACATGTTTGATATGTTATTGGGTAGGCCATGATTATAACATATATGATCCATCCCATCAATAGTACATATATTCTTAAAATACATACATGAAAATATGGTAGTCAATATTGAGGGTATCCCATACGAGTATCCTCTACATATCCCATAGGGAGTTACAACATAGTCACTAGTTACAGTTCCAACACTATTATTAAATATAACATAGTTATCAGTTACATCTCATATTGTAGTTTATATACATACAAATAGAGTTCAATAGAGCCACTAGTGTAGGTCAGGTATACTTTTATAGTATCAACACATACACATACTCTCTCATGGAGACCATTATTACAGAGACCCCTATGTCAAAGATATGTCATAGATTCTAGAGGGTTTTTCTCCACTTATTTTAGACCCCTATTTTATGTTGAGATTAGTATTAGTCTATCTTATTTTAGAGTAGAAAGACATTAGTGCCCAGATATGAAACTAATACCACATGGTGATACTATCCAATATGTGGCACTACTATCTAATATCCTCAATTTAAGGACACTTTATATTGGCTATAATAGTACACTAGGTATAATATGGGTTTGCACATATCAAGTCACATGTTTGAGAATTATACTTAGATTTTTCTCAAATTCACACTAGTTCAACTCATATTCATATAAATTGCTCAAATTGGGGGCATTATGAGTGGCATGATCATTCTCATATTTATTTTAGATACTCAAATACAAATATTTCAGCTCAATATTGAATCAATATACTCATATATGATATTAGGGACATGTGCACAACACATTATTTCAATATGCTTAGTTACACACAAGTTGATCAGATGGAATGCCAAAATCCATGTTATTATCTATGTTTTATACTCTTGACATATATTCTAATTTATCACTAATTTCATGTGTTACTCCATTTATAGTGGTTGATATTCTTGAGTGTCCTAGAGCTTCCTAATATACCTAAGTGGCCAAAGAGTTGATATACATAGTTAGATATACTTATGTATTTCTATCAATTTCTGAAGTTTAATTTTAAATGCATCTACTACACATGGGTAGATAATGATGGAGTCATATCCCACTTGAGTTCTTGAGCCACCCACATGAGAGGACTAGATACACTATTAGTCTAATCCAATCTATTCACGGGTCATGATCCACCAAGCATGGGTGGGAAATGATGTAGTCAAAACTAGATTAAATTCTTAATCTACCCAGACATGAGGATTGAGAAAGACATCAACTCAATCCAAGATATTCAATGATTTTATCACTTTTTACATGTACACACATAATTTATCACTAGGTTCATGCATTATTTTATGTACCCAATGAAGTGTATTTATTCCTTTCCTGTTTCCCATATCTTTACTTAATTTTACTCAGTTACTTATTTATTCAACATAGTCTTTTGATTTTGATATGTATTTAGTAAGGATAGATTTATGCATGTTTCATTCATAGGTCATACTTTAGATCATGTTTCATATACATAGATCTATATACACATACTTCAACTCAGCTTTAAGGGATTCACTTCCTAGGTAAGTCTAGGTATGTTTATTTTTCATTTATACTAGTCATTTCTCTTTGATTCATTTTTAGCATAAAGTGAAGGTGGGGGGGAATGTAAACACCTAAAAGTGACATGTGAGTGTTAAGAGTGATACATGAGATAACACTTTTCTAGAATTTGTGTAGACCACATGTATCCCTACCTAGCTTAAATAGTCTTAGACCCTTATTTTCTAATCCTAGACCTTTATGCGTAGCAGTCTACTAGCTAGAAATTAGCACCACATTAAGGAAACTAGAACCACATGGCACTAGTGTCCCCACAATGACACTAATGTCCTTTACCCTATCTTTCTCATATGAATATATTTTAAAAATTAAACACTCCTAGGGTTAGCCTAAGCATCTTTTATTATCCACATAAGACACAAAACACTATAAATACATGAATTTAAAATCTCTATCTAATAAATGTAAATTAGATGCAAAACACATATTCAAACATAAAAAAAGTTGATTAAAATAAAGGTTATTAGTCCTTATTCTACCCTACTTCTACATTTTATCATTTATAACTTCCCTAAGCTCAAATTTTTTAGATTTCCAATATCAAAAACACTCAAAGAATTTAAGACCACTATCATTTTAGAATCACTTGATCTTGCACTAGCACTTAGGTGGTGAGAATTACATATGTCTTGATCTCTCCTTAGAGTATTGGTATGTAGGAAAATATCTTCATATTTGGGTGTTAAAGATGTTCATCCTATCCTACTAACAAACACACATTTTAGATCATGACCTACTTACAAGGAGGATTAGGGTTTGCATCATAAATCAGCTATTACAAGCACAATATAGAGTTTCAAACTTTATGTGCACAATAATAGAACCCAAAAACATAGATGCAAGTGTACCCAGAAGTTTGAAGTAGTCATACACAAGGGGAATTAACACCATTACCAAGACACTAAAACCACATGGTACTTCTATCTAAATGTGGAACTACTACACATGAGGGTTTTTGATATAGGGATTCATTTGATGACACTTATACCTATTTATATATAAATTTATATCACTTAGATCTTCCATAATAGGTGTTTTCCAAATAAGTCTTTATTTGCACATATTTATTACTATTTTTATAAAGTAAAGGCTACTCAAAATCTGTTAAAAATTATTGTCTATTTTATTCAATTTTATTTCACTAATTTAGATTACTTATCCCTTTAATCAAACATAGGATTTACATAAGTAAAACCCTACAAGGTTAAAAAATGCCTCTTGTATTTTTTATTTGTATTGTAATACTTTGAGGAATACAAATTGTCACTCCTCACAAATTCCCAACCATTTCATATCTACACCATATTTTTCATCATAGTTATGTATTTATATGGTCATTCCTTCCTACATTCCACTTTAGCACAAGCACTTATTTTGAGTGTTCACTTATTAGAGTCTTTACATACATTTATTTTTCCAATCTTTATTTGACTTAAATTTTCACTTTTATTACAATGGATTTTTTACAAACATTTTATGATTACCTTTATTTTATTTTATTTTTTCACTTATCTCACATTAGATGATATTGCATTCATTTTTTATCTATTTGATTAGATTTTTATTTTATTATTTTGGATATTTATTTTTAAATATAATCTCCACATTTTATGTTTTATTTTATATTACATTTGATGTGACATATGTTTTTCATTTACAATGTTTTACATATCTTATTTTTTCCTTTATATTTTCATTGTCCTTTCAATTGGTATGTTTTACATTCATTTATTACACATATTTTTATTTTTGGATTTTTTATCTACTTACTTGAGACATTATTTTTACATTTTTTTTTTGTTATTTTTTACTATGAAATTACATAATGTAATAATATCCTCATATCATGACATTATAGTCAATATATGTAATGTCAATGCTAAAACTTATAAACCCATGTAGAAAATCATAAAACATAATCAATGATACATACAAGCACACACATGCACGTGCACACACACAAACACATAATGTTTTATACATAAAAAATTAAAATACGTACATCTATACTAATGGCTATTCATCCTTGGGAAGGAAAGTCTCCACACTCTATACATAACCTTTAACTTTAGCCACTTTGAGATATATCTCTAGTGTATGGGATAGAGACTGTAATTTTTTATCATCTTTCTTTTATAGATAACAAAACTAAATCATCTAAATCTTTTAAATTTGAAAAATATCAACCATGGATCTTCCCTTCAATTTTAGGCGTCCCTATTACCAAAACTCTTGCATTTTCTACCTCATTGTGCTTAAATTCTTATCTCTTATTTTGATCCATATCATTATAATGACCTCTATCTCCTATAATGTACATAAATCTTAAAACTATATAAACATCCTTCACTTTTAGTTTTATATACATACATATTTTCTAGTCTTATATACACTACTAGCTATAAAGGGACACTACCAACCACAGAGAGGCATCTCTAAATCGTTATCTAGTGTCTAGTTTCAAAAATTCATCCAAAATACAAATGTTTCAAAACCTATGGGTTGGTCTATTTTTATTATTAAACAATAATGTAAGATATTTTCAAAAGGTGTAGTATAAATAAAAGTATAAGCCTTATGATTCCTCATCTAGTAAATACCAAGAAAGCACATACTAAAGTTTAATAAATAAACAACATAACTGGGATATTCTACCTTATTCATACATATTTTCATATCAATCATAAGATATATAATATGATGGTTTGAGGAATTCAAATATCATCCCATGAGATATATTTTTCAACTTACAAGCTATATCACTACATGTGTCTTCATAGAAATTTTCACCCTTATGCACACAAGTGCCCAAACATAGGGGATAAATACATAAATCAAGCCCTTCTTGGAGTATTGGATATGTATGTAATGATCATTAGCTGATAGGTCTTTGAGGTTAGTTCAACACCATGATCCAACTAACCCATT
>JARHVA010002235.1:2447500-2617500 GCA_037957365.1 Torreya grandis
AAATAAATAAAAGAGAATGGTCTAAAATTAGGGGGAAAATAATAAAATACATAAAATAATAACAAAAACTTTGAAAAAAAAGAAAACAAAAAAAAGAATTAGAAGAAACATCTTTTAAAGCAAAAAATACACCCTTCTTATTATTTTATCATGGAATATAAAAAAGGGAGAATATCAGAGATGAAGGAATATCACACTAGAAGGAGGTAGCAGAGGAAAAGATCTATTTAGAGTCAAGCTATTTCAGTTCACTATTGAGAGGTAGGTAATGTATGATGTTTTGAGGAATTCTATGAAACTATTTAAAATAAACTCTTAAATGTCTATGGAATTATGTAAACATAGATATACCAATTTAAACACAATAGTCATGTTAGTTTAGTGGGGTGATTTATATAACATTATTTATGCTTTATTTCATGTTTTGATATTGTGTTGGGTGTCCCAAAGCAAAGACCAAAACTATTTCATTTAGTGAACCGTTATGTTATTATAATACTTGAATATATGGTGATTTCTAAACTAAGGTGATTCTAGTTAATATTCATGCTACATAGTGTACCCGTTCTATTCATAATTTTGGTTAGTAAAAGAAATGATGACTTTATTTTTGAGTTGGAAATCAGGAACCTATAAAATCAATTAGAAATAACTAAGATTTTATGCCACATTTATATATAATAGAGATTTAGGATTTTACACCATATTTCTAAGAGTAGTAGTTTGGGAAATATTTATAAGGGTCCAAAATAGTTATATACAAAGAATATAAATAAAATTTATAATTCTATGTAGAAAACATAGGTGATTATTCTCCACAAATGATATATGGAGATCTAAAATACCAATGGTATTAGTAATATAATTTTATTTCAAATATAATTAGATGTCAAATTAATTAGTATACCATTGTAAAGAGAATACATGGAAATTTGAAATACCATGGAGATACTAAATATAAGGCATCTAAATAGATGTATACCATAGAATATTATATACGTAAAAAGGGTATGTGAAACTACATAGTATTAGTCTGAGCATCCTATTTTATATAGATGTCTTTTTATTCCTGGGAGGATCTCATTATTATATGTTGTGTAGAGTGTGTAAGTAGATTAAGAATAAAATAATATTAATAAACCATGATAAATGGGTATGGGTCATATTTAGATGTCGATTTAATCTATTATGCTAGTTAAATGAGTTACTAGTATGAATTTAATATTATTTAATTGGCACACCCTTAGGTATAGTGATATTTATACTATGTTATTTGAGGTAAAAATTACATTAGCATACTCATAAAAGTGATTATTAGTAAATATTCTCATATACTTATATATCATTCTAATAAAGTGGGTTATGATGGATAAAATATGACCAGAAGGAAAAAGAGATATCAATGATAGCATTTAAACATATATACATAAATGAGACAATAAAGCTATAATGTAATAAATTAATAAAGTAATTATTAAAACTATAATTCATATGTGGGGTATCTTGCTAACTAGGTTAATTACATTCTCATGAGCAAACACTAATGTAGAGGATTTTGCTCATATGATTTGACACAAATTGTTAATATGAATCATATTCATTTAATGTATAACTAAGATTATGAGATAATTGACACTTTTCAACCATAGTTCTATGTATATTATTGAAAATATTTATATTTATAATCAAAATTTCTATTTGAATAATCTATGAGTATTGGGAAAGTATAAAATTTAAGAATTGGTCACGAGAACTGAGAGTTGAGAAACTATGTTAATAAAGTTCTAGGATCCTAACTTAGAATTTAAAGATATATGGAAATTCATAGGTATTCATTATCTTTGGATAATATATGTGATTTGAGATCCTTAGTTAGAGTTATAAATGAATATAGGAGTTCTTATGCAGTTTTTATTATGATAAAAACATGTGCACAGTGCCTACTATGGGTAGATTAATTTATATAGATGTAAATGTACATATAGTGATGTGTATCTATAGTTATATTAATTATTATAACTAAGTCATTGAATTCAGAAGAGTAGACACCAAATACATGTTTACCCAACTCCCTCAAACATAAAAGACAATTAGATTATAGAATCCCTTATCTTATTGAGTTCATCATTATACTCCATGAGAAGGAAAGTTCTTAAGGATTTATGAAATTATAGGGAGTTCATGATCAAAAAGTATAAATGAACATTGGCATATTATTTTCATATCATTTGAGTACTTACATATGGTACATGTACAAGTAATTGTATATAGGGATTATACTTATAATTAAATATATGATTGAAATAAGTCATAAGGTGTCCATCAGACTGAAACTATAACTGTGTGAAAATAATCTCCTAGAAAAGGAATTAATTTGTTAAAATGAAATTATTATGGAATAAATTAGTTATGAGTTATCTTACTCTTTGAGAAAATCATAACTAAACTATTGAAATATATTTACATACTGTAATGAAAACTTATGTGCATTACATATTAAATGTATATTATGTACAAGTGTTTAGACACATATAGAATATAATAGTTCATAGTGATGTTTACCTATAAGTTATAGTAGTATGAAGTTTAAAGATAGGGTATACCCAGGTGGTATAATCCCATACTTGCTAGATTATTATTATTTATGACTGTGGGTCATTTGATTTTGAGATTGTAAGTTTAGTTATTTATAATTATATCATTGTGTTCATCAACAATGAAATATGATATAATGGGATGTCATAGAGTAATATAATATAAATGTATGTTATACATGAGTGGTGTAAACTATAATTAATATACTTATAACTCATTCATACTTTTGATGGACTAAATATATGCGAGTTGTTTATTTTTATGAATAGCATAATTTATGGTAGATAGTAGGACCTTTTTAAAGTGTGCATATAATTCTCCTAAGAATATATAAATTATAGAATGGAATGTTATGTGTTCTATAGAACTCAGACATGATTTGTTATGTTTAGTTTCTTAAATAAAATCTTATGTTTCCATGGATTTATGACTACTTTATTATGACTGGTTGTGGTAACTAGTATTTCTGTTTAGAATAATAGAATATGATAATATGAGTTATCATAGCATGTAGTATGCTGGAAACTAATTTTGGTAGTTAGAATTTATAGTTAAAAGTGTATTTTACCTAGGTGCTATAAACTTTAGGAATAATTTATAGTATGGGATAGACAATAATGTGAGATTCATCCATACGTTTATTGGAATAAGTGTATGTTTTTTTATTAATCTTATGCTTAGATTGTTATGTGATATGATTATTAGTAGGATGTAAATTATATGAATATTTTGGTTATTTTATTTTATCCAATATTGAATTGTTGATTTGAGTAAGGAGTGAGATGGACTTAACTATATTATTAGCATGACAATGCTAGATGAAGGCAATCTGATCAAGTGGTGTGTATAGATTTTGACTAATCTATACATTATTATTATTATTATGATTATTATTATTATTATTATTATTATTATTATTAAAAACTTTGGCTAAAACATGTTCAGTGAGACATTATCATTTCATGAGTATGATTTAGATGTTTGTGCAATATATTGCAATAGAGTGAGTTTTATATGATGCACTTCATGTTTAGTTTTAGAAATCATACATCACATGGGTACTAACTTGTCTCTCTAGATTCCTGCACCATCACTATCTACTCATCCATGAAGGGAGAGCCATTCCTTGATGGGATTAGTTTGGTGGATTATTGATGTGTGTTTGGTATGGAAAAGTGATCAGATGATGCTCTTCCCCCCATAATAGTACTTACTTGGAGACAAAACTTGAAATTGCCACATATACTAGAGTTTGAGAACTATGCTCTAGGGAGCCATGTATATTATATATGTACTTATATTACTTTATACTTATTATTGGAACATTATCATTAAGATATATAATTACTTATTATTTCTATGTTGACAACAATGGTTGCAGGCATGTATTAGTCATGTCTAGTTTATTGTAATTACTTTTTATATTTCTATTATAATGTGTTTACTTGTGTTGATAGTGATCAGAGATGTATGACATGGTATACTTCATTTATAGTTATCTCACTTAGAGTATCTCATATAATCACTAGTTAGATTATCATGGTGTAATGTATTAATAATATATGTTTTTAATTTTAAAAATCACATATTTATAATTAGACCTCAATGGGGTTGTTATATGTGGTATTAGATCTATGGCTCAAACTATATAACCTAGTGAGTCCATTAGCATTTTTATATCCTTATATTTATAAAAAATGAGAATAGTGAAATGTGTGCAATACATTGAGTGTGTACCTTAGGTGAATTCATACCTATTATAGTTGTTAAAAGGTTGGTTTATCAAGTGTCTCGATGGTGTTGGTTGTAATCAATGTTTATTAGGTGAGTGCATAGCATAATTCTTGAGTCATGAATAAAAGATTCCTATATTATTTTATGATCATTTATATTGACACCTTGAGAATGATTACATCCTTTCTTGTTAATCAAGTCACCTCTATCATTTGTGTTTGGTGAGTTTTTAAAAATCATGAGATGCTTCTCACTTAAGTATATGTGTTTTAGTTTTTTTTCTTACATACAATAATCCTAAGAGTGAGAAATCTTATAAGACCATTTTTAGTTTAGTACCACATAGTGTGGTCAGAATTTTCTTGTAATAGAGTGTAGATGTCATGATTGATAATTCCTATGTGTTAGGAGTCTATTTATAGATTATAACCCTTATGTTTATGTGGATTGGGAAGAAGTGTCATCTTCCATAGCTATCATAGAGGTGATTTATCACTCACTCACTTTCCTTTGACATCATTATAAACCATTGATTAGATTCATATTTTCATAATGTTGATTTAGTGTTCCCTTAAATGGAACTTTATTTCTGAAATGTTGTTTTGGACCATATTCCTTGGAGTTCATGGAATAGTGTCTTATACTTATTATTTATAGATAATTTTTAGAAATGGAATGGATTGATGCATGTATTTGGTTAATATTTTCCTTCCAGTTGTGGAAGTAGGTTATGATACTAATCTTACAAGATTGGGAAGAGAGTATTGATTTGGCAACTTGAGTTGTATTTTCTTGTTACCATGTGAGGGTATTTAAGATTTTTTTTATTAATATGTTAGTTATCTAATTTCCACTTGTGACATTTTGGAGTTACTAATTTAAATAAAATGTTGAACTTAAACTACATGGAGTAGTGAACCTTTAATTTATATTAATTCTAGATTAAGAATTTTAAGTTGATTATAATTATTATGTTATTATACACCCTTGATTTGATTGATATTATTCTCTTTTTACTTAAATCATGTTATTTTAAATATTTATTGAAGTAAATTCATTGGGAGAGATTAGGGTATAAGTTGTGCAGAACATCTTGATAGTCTAAAAGGGTTGAGATAAACTTTTAACTTGTTGTATACTAGCTGAGCAAGTAGTGAACATTATCTCACTTAGTACCTTTATAAGGTTGTAAGGACAATGTGATCCTTGACCTTGGTATGTTATGTTAATTTTAACATTATTTACTCTTGAATATGAATATAGTAGAATAGATTAAGCTTTGAAATATGATACCAGTTATGTTTAACTAGTGGAAAATTAATACAATTACAAAATGATTATATGATTATTTATGTATGTATGTTGGTACATCTATAATTATTTATCATATATTATTGATTTATATGATATATTATTATGGAGTTGTGATTTATTAAACCTTATGCCATTTTGAAGATCATTAGGTCACAAAGACCTAAGGGAAGAGTGGTGAATCAGGAACATGAGATGGGAGTAGATCCTATTTAGTCTCACATTAACTTGGTAGTTATTAAATTTAGATCTGAAAAGGGGAGCTTATCAAATCTAGGATTTGATAGATGGATTTATCAAATTTACTGAGTTAGAATTTGACAAGAAGATCTTGTCAAATCTAAGATATGGTAGATAGACATGTCAATTTCAATTGTATGACCATATGCATGTATATCATAGAAAGAGTATCCCTCAGTTCTAAAATGTAGTATACATTGAAAATGTATTATTTTTAGTTCCAATTCATCATCATACTTGTCCATAAGATATGTGGTGTAGTGGCAGTATTGACATGTTATAATTAATTGAATCTACATGGAGTAGTGATAGTATTAAATTACACACACACACACACACACACACACACACACACACACACACACACACACACACACACACACACACACACATCATTCTTACCAGGATCCCTAAATACTTTTCCTAGAATCAGAAAAACACTCTCTAGGTTAAAAAGATGTGTAGAGGGGACTGAAAGGTTTTATGGAACTATCCATATCCATTTGCTTTTGGATTTTATGATGAATTCATGTGAACTTTTTACGTCAATGAAACTAACACTTAGACACATGAGGCCCTTTGAGGTATCATAAGTGGTTAGTCATATATTCTACAGGCCTATCTTGCCAGTTTTAGATCTCAGGGTGGTCATGATAAAACCAATCAGGGTAAGTGACACTAATGAACTTTGTTTGCATATTAGGGAGATGTCATATTATAGAGTCTTTTGGGACAAATATTCTAATAATTATATTATTTAGAAGAACTATGATAAGTTTTTTAAGAAAATTTTACATTTATTTGCTTATTTTGATACTATTATGAAATGTTATTTTTCTACTGAACAATATTTTAATTTAGAACATATGTTTCAATAAGAGTCATCTGGGATGATGGATATATTTAGGAGGGAAGGATGTTACATCCTAATTACTTAGTAATAAAACTAATTGATTAGTTGTGGATATTTATAGTAGTTGATACATTTGATTTGGTTAATTTTGACTAAGCTTTAAGATATATTTTGTTATGGGATAGTAGGATATTGCTCAGGTTACATGTTTACATTACTTTGATTTAGCTGTGGTGTATGTGTTTACATTACAAAAATGTTTATTTTTTATTTCAATTTTATTTTTTGATGAATGTATATCATGATGTTATGATCTAAATACCTGTTTATTGGGAGTTGACATAGAAGAACTCATCCCTTAGAGCATGATGGAGGGAGAACATCAGCAAATAGGATGATGTAGATCAAGATGTCAGAGGATGATATAGAAATTGGATATAACCTTATACACATCATAGAATTTATCACATGCTAGAATGCATAATGAAATGGGTAACATAGCATATTTATTGCTCATGAATTTTTAGTATAGTTTAAATGGTTTATGAAAATCATTTTACATAACTAATATGTGTGATCATTAATTCTAAGTAAATATGCAATTTTTTTAGTTAAATTAAATCTAAATTATTGATTTATGAATTTAACATTAAATTTCTATGGCATTAAGAGGATTCTAATTAAATTAGTAAAATTATGGATTTCTTTAATTAATGTTTAAAAAAATTAGAAACTACCATTTGAGGGAAAAAATGAAAATAAAATAAAATAAAAGAGAATGGTCTAAAATTAGGAAAAGTAAAAGGAAGGAAATACATAAAATAATTTAAAAAAAACCATGAAAAAAAGAAGAAAAATATAAAAAATTAAAGCCAAGACTATGCCCTTCTTATTATTTTATCATGGAATATGAAAAAAAATAGGACTATTAGAGATGGAAACATATCACACTTGAAGGAGGGTTGTAGAATAAAATATCTCTTTAGATTCAAGATATTTTGATTCACCATTGAGAGGTAGGCACTGTATGATTTTTGGTGTAATTATATGAAACTAATTAAAATAAACTCTTATATGTCTATGGAATTATGCAAACATAGATATACCAATTTAAACATAATAGTCATGTTAATTTAGTGGGGTGATTTATATAACAGTATTTATGTTTTATTTCACATTGTGATATTAACTTAGGCATCCCAAAGAAAAGACCAAAATAATTTCATTTAATGAACTGTTATGTTATTGTATTGCTTGAAAATATGGTGATTTATGAACTAAGGTGAATCTAGTTAAAATTCATGATACATAGCATACTAGTTCTATTGAGCATTTTGATTAGTAAAAGAAATGGTAACTTTACTTATGAGTCAACAATCTGGAATGTATAAAATAAATTATAAATAACATGGAGTTGATGCCATATTTCTATATAATAGATCTTTAGGAGTTTACACTATATTTCTAAGAGTGGCAGTCTACCAAATCTTTATAAGGGTTAAAAATAATTATGTATAGAGAATTTATAGATAATATAATTTTGTATAGAGAATTTATAATTGAATGTAGAAAATATAGGATGATTATTTCCCATGAAGGACATATGGTGATTTGAAATACCAATGGCTAGTAGTAATATAATTTTCTTTCAAATATAATTAGACATCGAGTTAATCAAAGTATCATTTTAGAGATAATACATGGTGATTTGAAATACCATAGAGATACTTCTTATATGGAATCTCACTAGATTTATATCAAAGAGTATATACATAAAAAGGGTATGTGAAACCATATAATTTTAGTCTGATCATCCTTTTTTATTTAGATGCCTTTTTATTCCTTAGAGGATCTCATTATTATGTGCCATGTATAGTGTGTAAGTATATTAATAATAAAATAATATTAATAAATAATGATAAATGGGTATGTGTCTTATTTAGATGTCGAGTTAACCTATTATTCTAGTTAAATGAGTTACTACTATGAATTTATTATTATTTAATTGGCACACCCTTAGGTGTAGTGATATTTATACTATTTTATTTAAGCTAAAAGTTACATTATTATATTCATATAATGGATTATTGATAAATATCCTTGTATACTTATATAGCAATCTAATAAAGTGGGTTATTATGGATAAATTATGACCAAAAGGAAAAAGAGATAACAATGACAACATTAAAATAGATATCTATAAATGAGACCAGTTAATCCATAATGTAATAAATTATTAATGTAATTATTAAAAACATAGGTTATATGTGGGGTATCTTGATAACTAGGTTAATTACCTTTTCATGAGAAAACTAATGTAAAGGATATTTCTCATATGATTTGACACATATTGTTTATAGGAAACATATTCATTCAACATATAACTGAGATTATGAGACAATTGACACCTTTGAACCATTGTTGTATGCATATTATTTAACATATTTTTATTTACATGAAATATTTAAAATCTAAAGAATCTATGAGTATTGGGAGAGTATAATATTTAAGAATTGGTCATAGAAACCAATAGTTGAGAAAATATGTCAATAAAGTTCTAGGATCCTAACCAAGCATTTAAATATAGATGTATATTCATAGTTCAACATAGGTATTCATTATATTAGGATAAACAATGTGATTTGAGATCCTCAGTTAGATTTATAAATGACTATATGATTTCTTATTCAGTGTTTATTATCATAAGAACATGTGCACAATGCCTTCTATGGGTAGATTGATTTATATAGATGTCAATATACATATAGTATGTATTGGCATATAGTGATGTGTGTCCATAGTTATATTAATTATTATAAATCAGTCATGGATTCTATAAGAATAGACACCAAATAAATTTTTACCTAACACCCTTAAACATAAAGGAGAGTTATAGTATAGAATCCCTTATCTTATAGAGTTCATCATTATACTTTGTGAGCAAGAAAGATCTTAAGGATTTATGAAATTATAGGGGGTTCTTGATTAAAAAGTATAAATGAACATTAGTATATTATTTTCATATAATTTGATTACTTACATATGGTTCATGTACAAGTAATTATATATGGGTATTATAACTATAATTAAATAAATGATTGAAATAAGTCATAAGGTGTCTGTGTGACCAAAACTATAACCATGTGAAAATAGTCTCTTAGAAAAAGAGTTAAGTTACTAAAATGAAAAGATTGTGTAATAACTTAGTTATGAATTATCTAAATCTTTGAGAATAACATGAATTAACTATTGAAATATATTTACATACAATAATGAAAACTTATATGTAGTACATATTACAAGTATATTATGTACAAGTGTTTAGACATATATAGCATATAATAGTGCATAGTGATGTGTAGCTATAAGTTAAATTAGTGTGAAGTTTAAACATAGGGTATAATTGGGTGGTATAATCCCATACTTATTTTATTATTATTATTTATGACTCTGGATCATTTAATTTTGAAATCATAAGTTTGGTTATCTATAATTATGTAGTTTTGCTCATAATAATGAACTTGGGATGTCATAGATTACTAAAGTATAAATGTATTCTATACTTGGGTTGTGTAAACTATAACTATTATACTTATAACTCATTCATACATTTTATTGACTAGATGTATATGAGTTGGTCATTTCTATGAATAACATGTTTTATAATAGATAGTAGGACCCTTTTATGTGTGCATATAATTCCCTTGGGAATATAACAATTCTAGAATGGAATGTTATGTGTTTTATGGAACTAAAAATTGCTTTGTTATGTTTACTTGCTTGAATTAATCTTATGTTTCCATGTATTTATGACTACTTTATTATGAATTGTTATGGTAATTAGTAGTTGTGTTTAGAACTCTAGACTATGATAACATGGGTTATCATAGGGTGTAGTATGTTGAAAACTAATTGTCATATTTAAAATATATAGTTAAAAGTGTATTTTACTCAGGTGGTATAAATTATAGTCATTATTTATACTATGAGATAGAAAATAATGTGAGATCCATCCATACATTTAATGGAATAAATGTATGTTTTTTTATTACTCCTATGTTTAACATGTTATGTGATATGAATGCTAGTAAGATGTAAATTGTATGAATATTTTGGTTAAATTATATTAACCAATATCGCATTACTGATATGGAGTAAGGAGTGACATGAACTTCACTAGCTTACTATCATCACAATTCCATATGAAGGTAATTTAGTCAAGTGATGTGTGTGGATTTTGACTAATCTATTATCACTATTATTCTTGAAAACTCTTGTTAAAGTATGTTTAGTGAGACATTATAATTTCATGAGTATGATTTACATTTTTGTGTGATATCTTGAAATATAATTATTTTTCTATGATACATTGCATGTTTAGTTTTAAAAATCATACATCACATGGGTACTTGTCTCTATGAATTCTTGCACCATCACTATATCCTCATTCATGAAGGGAAGTCCATTCCTTGATGGGATTAGTATAGGGAATCATTTGTTTGTGGTTGGTGTGAATAAGTTATCAAATGATGCTCTTCTTCCCCATAATAGTACTTACTTGGAGATGACACTTGAGATTACCATAGATACTAGAGTTTCAGAACTATGCTCTAGGGAACCATGTATCATATATATATACTTGTATTATATTATAATTATTATTGTAATATTATCATGAAGAGATGTAATTAATTATTATTTGTACATTAATATTAGTGGTTGTATGCATATATCAATCATGGTTGGTTATTTTAATTACTTTATATATTTGTATTATGATGTGTTTACTTATGTTGATAGTGATTAGATATGTATGATGTGGTATACTTAATTTATATATTTATCTCACATAGAGTATCTTATATGATCATTGGTTGGATTATCATGGTATAATATATTAATAGTATTTTTTTTTAATTTAAAAAAAATCATGTATTTTTAGTTAGACCCCAGTGGAGTTGTTATAGATTATGAACTTGTACTTGTTATACATGAGGGTGATGGCACTCATATGCCTAGATTTAAAAAATGTGGTAGGTTAAAACCAATGATAAAACCTATGATAAACACCATTATTCCCATTGAATATATTATGTCAATGATGACCACTATTTGGGATCTTCAACATCAATTTTCTATAATTCAAATGCAAATTGCTTTCCATAATAATAATGCACATGTAACCTGATTCAATAATCAACCTATTATAAAATGTATACTTGAATATCCTTATCCAAAATGTTTTGAGTTACCCTATTTACCTCTCTTTAAAAAACATAAAGGTCCATTTGAGCACATTATAGTTTATGTACATACTTTTGGTCAATGGGGAAAAGATGAAAAACTTTTACTAAAGGTTTTCCATATGAGCATTTTAGATGAGGCACAAAATAGGTTCTAAAGATTACCAAAGGGTTCCTTAACCACTTTTTTTTAATTTTAATATGAATTATTCATGTATTTCAATATTAAAAAGGTGACTAAACTTACATTAGAACATTTTCATAATTAAAAATAATGTGTTGGTGAATCCTTTTAAGATTATATTATTTGATTCTAAAGTATAGCATATGACCAAGCATTTAGACCTTCAAATTTGGAACTGTAATTTATATTTAGTAGGGACCTTATTTACCCATTAAATTAAAGAGTATTGTATATAAAATATGATTCATTTACCCATTTATATAATGATGTATGTATACATTATTCCTTCATAACTACTCATGCAACTGAACTTAACATATCTCCCTTCAAATGCAAAATTTGTATCCCTCATATAAAGGAAGGAGATACCTTACCTAAGGAACATTATGAACAAAAATGTGGTATTCCTAATATTTATATCACCATTTTACAAATGTTACTTAACATGGGGCTAATCCAAGATCTATATCTTATGCAATTATCTCAAATTTAACAACATAAAAAGTATCCACACTAACAATATTTAAAAATTAACTTATACATGAGTTTTTCTTATTTATGGCATAACCACATTGATCTTACACAAGCATAAACTACTTACAATTTAAGACACTTAAAATAAATAGTATTCAATCTAAAAAACTTACAAAATAAAGGAGGTTAGAAAGACTCATTTGGAAACTTAATAATACCAATTACTTGTGGTCCTAAATTAAATAAAACATGGGCTTGGGTTATACCTGACATATCTCCATATGAATTTACACTAGGAACTCTTTGGATATAAAAAATGGAAGAAAAAAATGATCCAAATTAGCAAGGTATATGATTTCCTCACTAAGTCAAATTAATAGATATTATAAATGATAGAATCACTTTGTATACTACACATGAAAATCATGAGGAGGAATATGCTATGTACATTTTCAACCTATCCAATCATGATGCAAACAATGTAAGAGATACAACTTAAAGTTTTCAAGCACAAAGTGGGGGAAGATACCTATCACCATCCTTTGGATTATATCATATAGTAGTCTCTTCAGATATTCCATAAATACCAAATAAATTAGAAAACCAAAATAAAAATATTCAAAAAACCAAAAATATGTTTGGCACCTACATGCTATATTACATCCTTGGAATCTATGTGATATTTACATGTTTATGGATGGAATATTTAGTTAATCCTAAATACACATGTGTGTCACACTTTTATTTGAGTGTGATAGAAGCATACAAAAATATATTATCTATTCTTATTTTAAATATTGGGCCTTCCCTTTACTCACATCATGAAGACATTGAGGGTATCTACTTATTTGATCTTGATACACATAGGTTATATGGTTCTATGGTCACATTTACTTATTATGTTTGAGATTACATATCTACTTACACATTCCTTTATCTATGATTATATTTCACATAGGGTACTTGATATTCACATTTTTTACATAACACGTTGGATCCATGAGCTACTATGACATGTTTATTCTAGTTACTTATGCTCTCTTTTATGCACTTATTTAAGTGTTTTGCCTAATATTATCTTGATTGATTATGTTGCTCTCAATTTTAATTTATTTCTTAAGAAATAATAAGTAAGAAACTAAATGTTGGTATGGTAGAAGAACTTATTTGTGTATGCACATATGATCTAGATGATTTTGAAGAACTCCTTTTTATCTTGGGAAGGATGACCTTTCAATAATAAAATACTTAAAACAAAGGGGGTGTTAGATGGATAGCAAGGTGGATTGCCTAATATGAGATAGATTCAAGAAGCGTGAGCTTACTAAGAAGTTGTCAAACCACACTCTTAAAATAGTTAAGTTGAAAGAAATAAAGATGAAATACCTACATCAAATGATAGAAAATACTGAAAGACAATACAAGAAGAAATAAATGCTTGATAAATTAAATAGACTAATTAAGCAAATAGTGAGTCAGTACTAATAATAAATAGTTCAATTTGGGTTCAAAAAATAGGTGAGGTCTTTGGGAAAAATTAAAGAGATAGAAAGTGAAATTTGGATGAAGGTAAGTAGGTGGAAATAGCTTGTTGTTATTTCCTACCATAGTGAACATTAGTAGTTGGGATGACTATCAACAGTTAAGGTGACTATCAATAGTTGGGTAACCATCGGTGGTTGAAGGTAACCATCAGCAGTCAAGGTGACCATTGATGGTTGTTTTGGATTCTATGTATGTTCAAAAAAGGATTGAAAAATGGACACAATAGGGTGTTGAATGTTTTTTTGGGCTCATGGGGTCAAAGGGTAATAAGAAAAAAGGTGTGGTCCAGGTAAAGATGTTAGAAACTAATAAATAAAACTCAAAACAAGATATGTACTTAGCTCATTGCTTGATCACTGATGGTAAGTTGAGAAGCAATTTTGGTAGAGTAATGGTACTTTACTTGAAGAATAATTTTGGTAGAGTTTGGGATCCTTGTAGTGTCTATCGACTTACTAAAGGGAAGATCTACAAAGATGTTCTTGATGAAGAAGCTCCTAATGACTCTGAGTTGCTAGTTTGATTTCTTTATTGTTAAATTCTTAGATGAATGGATCCATTTTCACCTCATATTCCCCTCCTTTTATAGGCAAAGAGAGTTGGAGGTATAAGGTTCCATATGAGGTTTGGTTGGTTGTTTTGATGGGATATATTACTACCCATATTAAATTTTGACATGTTAGCTTATACACAACTTGAGTTGTCTTTGTCTAGATGGGGAAAACATGACCATCAATAGTCACGATGACTATTGGTAGTCAAGGGTTAAGATTTAAATGGAGTAAAAGGTAGGTTAGTGAATTATTTTTTACTATCTAGCTAAACTAACTCAAGCTCATCATCAGAGGTTAGGAAATGGTATAATATAGGGGTGTTTAAACATCTAGAACTATCATGTGTAGTTTTCTAGTGTCTACATTTTCCCCCTTTGTGTTATGTAGTTTGTGTTAGAAAACTATAAAAACATAGATTGTGGGTCAAATATTTGGTTACCTTGAGTATGGGAGGAGATGTTCCACCTCAAACTGGGAGTTGATGAGATGAAACTGAATCAGGTGCAAATTTGACAAGCAGTTTATGGTGAGTCATGTTGTTGGTGATAAAAGGGTTGGGAATTTTAAGAACAAAACATGCACATAAAATTTTTACTAAGGTGTGATAATCAAGATCATGCATAGACTAAGTTACCATGGTGGTAAAAAATAAAGGTTATATCTAGAAGGATTGGTGATGGGGTAATCAGGCCATAACATTAGGCATAGTTTATTCCTCTCAACTCTCATAGATAAGGTCAGTATTTTTGTAGTTATCTAAGGTAGGAAGTGCTATTGAGAAAATAAAAATAGTCTAGTGTATACTAGGTGGTGCAAATTAAAAATTTTAACATGGCAATGTTGGTCAGTATAGTCAAAATGACCAAGGTAGCGTCATCATAAAATATGTGATAACTTAGGCAAAAATGGCCAACATCAAGGTGCTTGTGTTTGGTTGGTTGGGAGGAAAGGAAGGTAGTCTCCAAAAAAAGGTATTTTGTGCGAAAAATTTGTAAAAGAGGAGATCCTAACCATTGACAATTAGGGGTATCAAAATGGTCACCCTAACCATTGACGGTCAGGGGGAAACCCTAAAAGCATGAAGGATAAAAAGTAAAAAAGGTAAGTCATTTTTACTTTTGTGATTTTGACTCTCTTAAATCTCATGTGTACCTAATGACTTTGGTATTTTGTGTGAGGGTTTTGATAATGCGGTTTCTAATTGGTTGAGTGGGTAGAGTTGATCTAGCATGAGACCAAGGATGCAGGGTGGATAAGGGTGTGGCCAGGTAGTGGGATCTAGGATTTTTCCTTGATGATGGTCAAAGAATGAGGTAGGGGCTACATTATATTGATAGATTAGTTTGTGTTTTACATTTTTGATTGCATTTCATTTTTTTATTTTGGTTTGGGTGGGTTTTGGATGTTTACCCTAGGTTTTAGATTTTGTGTTATGATTTTTTAAAATTTGAAGGTGAAAATAAAAATTGGGCATTTAGGCTAGGTTTGAGGAAGGGTAAGGTAGATATTATTTATGTTTGTTGAGGGATATGGGTAGTTTGGGTGGGTTTTGTGTAGGTAAGGTTGGGGGTTTTATCACCAAAAGTCACTCATAGTGACCATCGATGGTCATACCTAGCCATTAGTGGTCATATCCAACCATCAATGGTCAAAGACTGAAGGCTAAATGGATAGCCAACCATTAGTAGTCATAGTGACAATCATCGATCGACTGAATGGTTAAGTGTTTATTGGAGGAAAATTTAAATCCAATTTTTTTGATAAAAGATTCAAGCTAAGTGTTTTTTATAAAAGATCTAGGTTAAGGGTTTTTTGGGGTGGAAGGTTAGTTTATGTTGAAAAAAGAAGAGGTTGATGTAGTTTATATAGGAGAAAATGGGTGTAATTAGGTAGGTGGGTGAATAAAAAGGTGAATATTCATGGGTAGAGTAGGTTATATAAAAACTAAGTGTGTTGTCTATATTGAATTATGCAAGCACTAGATCAGATCCAAATGTGGAATCATGTCCCTCAAATCTTTGTGAAGATCTATTATGGGATGATAAATGAGTATTGGTTGCATATAGAGGAGGTAAACCTTAGCATGATGATGTGCTTCCATCATGTGCCATGAGATAAAGTGATGATCATGGCCCTTATCAAAAGATAGGATCCAACCATGAACACCTCTACCTATCGATTGGAAAGATGACTATCTTGCTAGAGGATGTACATAGGATTACATGGCTGCCAATTTTAGGGTAGCCGATATATCATATCGAGAGAGATGAGATGGATAAACACATGGATCTCCTATATGGTGAGGATCAAGAATTCATTAGGTATCATTCTAGAGGCTTTAGTTATAGATCATTATATCATAGGGATAGAAATGATCGAGGGTTGATGATTATGATGATGATGGGCTAGAAATGATCAAAGGTTGCACATGGAAGAGGTCATCCTTAGTATGATGATGTGCTTCCATCATGTACTATGAGATGTAGTGATGATCATGGCCCTTCTCAAAAGATGGGATCTAACCATGAACACCTTTACCTACTGATTGGAAAGATGACTATCTTGATAGAGGATGTACATAGGATTACATGGCTACCAATTTTGGGGTATCCAATATATCATATCGAGAGAGATGAGAGGGATAAGCACATATATCTCGTATATTGTGAGGATCAGGCCTTCACTAGGTAACATTATAGAGGTTTCAACTATAGATCATTATATCAGAGGGATAGTAATATTCAAAAGTTGATGATTATGATGATGATGGTAGTCTCATGTTTTGTATTACCATATTTAAGTAGTGGGTGATTTATATATCTATTGTTAAGATTTTTGGTGGAGTTGTTATTGGGTCAGATAGTTTTTGGATGGGCACTTATTTTGCTAGCTTAGATATCTAAGGAGTTTTGGTAGTTTAGAGCTCATTAGAGATATGGTATTAGTGTGGGGTTTGTGCTAAATTATTGTTCTTATGAGCACATCTAAGTTTTGAGGCTGATGGGGCTACAATGGGAGTGATATGTCCAGATGGACTCTAGGTGGGTTTTATGTGATGGAGGAGTGATTATGCACTCACAAGACCTACATAAGGTGTGAAAGACATTGATTGGTTAAGAGGGGCACTAGAGGCTGTGGTGGTTAGAGATGTGGTTTGTAGGCTATATGTTGGCTTTTTAAGGTGGGCCCACTATACTCAGCATATTTTAGTGATGTAGAGTTGCATGTGGATTTTTGGGAAGAGAGAGGGTGAGACTGAGCTCATCCCTTTTGAAAAGGTTCATAAGTATTTTGGTTCTATATAGGGGATTCTAAATGTGTTCTTGAGGTATAAGCAAGAGGAAGCTATGTTTTAACTTATAGAGACATAGTTAGTGGACATGATTCTAGATTATGAGGATCTACTCACTAGAGCAGAGATTAATGATGTAGTTTTTTTTATGGCTACAAGGAATGGTATTTAACCCTTTATGTGGAAGTAGATCTCAGATGTGATGATGGGAGTAGGTATCCCATGGATGTGGATCCAATTGGTAGGGGTCCATAGGTACATGTATAGGGAGGTGGCCCTGATGGGTAGGTAGGTATAGCATTAGCCACTACATAGGAATAGATCATAGCTTTATAGGAGTATTTGGCCACATTTTAGGGATAGGTTGTGACTTTATAGGGTTAGATTTCCATTTTTATGGGTGAGAGGGACTAGGCGAGGGCTATGCTAGCCTTGGTGATCCAAGAGAGGGATATATTGAGATAGAGAGGAGGAGCAACTATAGTAGTAGAAGGACCACCAGGTAGCATCCCTATGGCATGTTACTTGGCCATCATTAATGAGTTACATTATTATGAGGCCATTGTTCTAACACATTATCCCAAGGAGCCCCAATGGGGTGAGTATAGAGACATCATGGAGGGTGGTGTATGTCCCTTTGGGAAAAGTTTTATGATATATATACATACATACATATATATATATATATATATATATGTATGTATGTATGTATGTATATATATATATGTATGTATGTATGTATGTATATATATATATATATATATATATATATATATATAGACACACACACACACACACACACACACACACACACACACACACATATATGTATGTATGTATGTATGTATGTATGTATGTATGTATGTATGTATGTATATGATTTTGATATTAGCCTGCAAACTAATGTAATGAGATGTATAATTCGAGAGAGAGAGAGAGAAGCACATGATTATATGTACTATTTTGATAGGACGTGATGTAATATGATGTGATAATGATATATAGATGTTTATTTATGGTTCATGGTTTTGATGTTTATGCTTATGATTATGTTTATGGGATGTAGACTGATTAGATTAGGCATGTGATGATTATGGATGATGTTTATGAGAGTTGTGGTTATACACAATTATGATGATCTGGTTTATGATCATAGATATGTGATACTTATGGTTATGGATGTGTGATGTGGGTTATGATGTTGATGTGATGTTTATGATATTATTTGATAATTTATAGTTATATTTTTAATGATGGCACATAAATTAAGTTTAAATAACAAAACTAGATGTGGGAAAAGAATGAAAAATATGAGACATATGTTGAAGTGAATATATGAACCAATTATAAGAGGATATGAAAAAGGCATTATGCTTATTTGTTGGTAAGGACTAAACAAAACTGAAGTTAGATTGGCTTAAGGAACATAAGCCTTTTAAATTTTTCACATTAGTATACATTGGTTAGTAAAAAGGTGTATTGATCACATTGTGTCAAGTAAGCTCTTAGTATCATAATTTGTAGATGGTAAAAAGGGGAGTTATGTGATAGGTGGTGTGAATGGTATTATAACCTCTTGAAGGTTGGCTTTCCCCATGTATAGTGACCTAAGAACCTTAATAGATAAGTCCATGTTTTAATGCAAGGTGTAGACTAATCAAGGTGGGAAGTATACTAATGCTATATATGAAATATGGTTATAGATTTCTTGGGATAGCTTGTTATTGATTTTGATATGGGTCTCTTTTTTAATTTGTTATGATAGGTTTATGAAGTTCATCGATGTAAAAAACTTTGGAAGATTAAATTTGATAAAATTTGTCTTAGCCAATAATTCATGGAGTGGTCTATGATTATATTTGTTTATTTTGGTAGCTATCCTTCAAGGGAGTAGATTATCTTTATAAGCAATTTTAAATATTTTGAAACTATCCTTTAAGGGAGTAGTCTGCATGCTAGAGATATTTGACCCAAGTGTTATTTTTGTATCCCAAATTATTGTGATGCTAGGTTAGACATTGAAAAGTATATATAGGCTTAGAGGTTTTACCTTTATGACAGTGAAACCTAGATTGAAGGGATTAATGATAGGTGAAAGGGGTGGTTTGAGAAATAATAACCTTGGGATTCCCTTTGATTAGGGATGAAAAGTATCCATGATAACCATGCCATGGGTAGAGCCATAGTACCTATATTTAGGATTAGGCTATGAATGTGTAGGTTAATCACATGGTTCTATATTGTAATTAGTTGTCTTCAAAGGGATAGATGGAGGTGTGAGGAAGATGAAAATCTCATAAATCAAGCGATGAGTTTAAGTTAGACAAAAATATGAGTTTGATCCTTGTTTAACAAAATAAAGGATGTAGATGTGAAGCATTGAGAGGCTCAGGTTTTGGTTTACCTTCAAGAGAAGACAAATGATAAGCTCCTAATCCATACTTGTGGGTTATGATATAGGGTCCAATCTAATTGAAAGTAAACTTTCCTCACTTTTTTTCTCCATATTGGTCACATGTTGATTTTCTTTCAAGATGAGGTCTATGATGTTGAATTATTACTCTTTTAGGTGCCTATTATAGGTTTGTTTGACTCACTCTTGATAGACATGAACATGGTTAAGTGTAACTAGGCAACATTCATCAAGTAGCTCAAGTCATACTAGATGCTCTTGATGATAGTCACTTTCAAAAATGATGTCTTGAAAGGATATGTGAAGAGAGGGAATTTGGACTTCAGGAGGAAAAACTACCTCTACTTTGAAGACCAGATAGGAAAGGGTAGAACCTATAGAGGTTTGAATGCTAGTGTCAAAGACCCACAAAACAAAAAGGATGTACAAGTGCCAATCTTGACCAAAAACATTAACCATTTTAGTTACCATCTTGTTGAGGGTTTTGTTATAGGCTTTTAGTTGTCTATTTAATTATGGATAATAAGGCGAGGAAACTTTACTTGATACCAAATGCATCATAAAGACATTGGTCTTTTTTATTTTTTGAAATATTTTCCATTATCAGTGATAATCTTATGGGGAACACCAAAATGATAGATGATATGATGAATAAAGTCAACTATCTTGTTGGCTTTGGTCAACATGATAGGAATATTCTCCACCCATTTGTTAAAATACTCAATGGTGGTGATGATGGAGTGGTGTTGTTATGAAGAATAATTATTGATTTCCCCAATGAAATCTAGTCCCCATTATGAGAAGGGCCAAAATTCCTTAGATACTTGGAGGCCATGGGCTGGTGCATGATGTAAATTGGCATGCTATTTATATTTAACACACTTATTTACATAATAAAAATAGTCCTAGTTGAGGGTGGGCCAATAGTATCTAAGGCAAAGGATATATTTAGTGACATCTAGAGCACTAAAGTGTCCCTCATAGATCATGTCATACGTTTCCTTAAAAGCATGGGAAGCTTAATGACTACGTAGATAATGGAGAAGGAGGTAGTCAAAACCATGTTTATAAAGGAATCCCCCTAATATGGTGTAATGAGAGGTACTTTAAACAAGGGGTCTTTAGGCATTCCTAGAGAGGTTGGGAGGAATGATGTTGAGGTTGAGGTAGTCAAAAGTTTGTTCATACCAAATGTCTCATGGAGATTTCCCCACACTACAAATGGTAGGAAGGTTAGATTTGATATAAGAGGGTGTTTAAAAATGATGAATGGTGACAAAGAGATTAGAATTGGATGGCTAATATGGGATCTACGAATCAAGGGAAGCCATTTTATCCATGAACTTATTAGTATATCATGGAATAGATTGGATGAGGTGATGGTCAAATGATGCTAAGAGTACATCTACTAGATATTTTTACTATTGTAAGACATCATTCTTACATTGGTAGGATCCATTAACATAGTTGACCACAAGTTGGGAATCACCAAAGATACTGATCATCTTAACTCCCAAGGTTAGATCAGTTTGGAGATTGGTACACTCAAAATCAAGTTTTAAAGAAAGAGGAAGAGGTTTTCCATTGAGGGGAATGAGAATAACTCTAGCACGCCCACTGCAATAAAACTTTGAGCCATAAAATAACATGGTCATTTGGTAGGTGATTCCCTCTTGAGAGAGAGTCATGATGGACTCATATAGAAACACAAGAGGAAGTGGTTAGTTGTCTAGCAAAGGAGATTCAGTGAATTGGTTTTATTAGAGGAACTCAAGGTCAAATTCAGCTAGGAGCATGAGCCACTTAGCCATATGTTATTTTTGGTATGGTTTAGAGTGCATTCACTTGAGTGGGTCAGTGTGGGTGATGATAAAGGTTTTGTGATTAAGGAGGTAATGATGAAGTTTAGAAGCCACAAAGACTAAGGTGAGGCAATGTTTCTTGGTATAGGTATAGCAATTCTCATACTCTATAAGTGTTTGACTTATATAGTAGATAACTTTATCTTTGTTTTCCTCATCATGATGAGTGACATTGCCTCTAAGGAATAGTTAGTGGAAGAGATATAAAGGTAAAAGGGTTGATCTTATTTAGGATGGATAAGAATAGGTGAAAAAATAATGTACTCTTTGAGTGAATCAAAGGTTTGTTGATAGTCCTTAGTCCACTTAAAAGATGTATCTTTCTTTAAAAGATGGTGAAAAGGTTGACATCTATTTTATAACTAAAAGATGAAGTGATAAATGAATTAGAGCTTCTCTTGCAAGCTATGGAGTTACATAATGTGGGTTAGAACTAGCATTTTGAGGATCACTTTGACTTTTGTAGGGTATACTTTGATTCCTTGAAGAGAGATGATAAAGCTAAGAAGCTTTCCTGATAAAACCCCAAAAACACATTTTTTGGGGTTGAATCAGACATGGAAATTGATTAGGCACTCAAATATAATTTTGAGAATTTCAAAATGATCCTTAATATATTTGAATTTCCTAAGGAGATCATCTACATAGTCCTCTATGATTTTACATATGAGATCATGGAAGATGTAGGTCATGACATGCAGGTAAGTTACTTCAGCATTCATTACACAAAATGGTATGACCCTATAGTAGAAGTTTCCCCATGGGGTGATGAAAAAAATATTATGATGATCCTTAAGGGAAATCAAGATCTAATCATTTCTTGAAAATCCATCTATGAAAGATAACATCTCATGGCCGATTATAAGATCAATAAGTTGGTCAATGCTAGGCAAAGGGAAGTCATCCTTTGGATAAGAAAGGTTGAGGCCATAAAATTCAACATAAAGGTGAATTCTAATTATGGGTATGGTGAATGGAATGATATTATAAACCCATTTGGGATAGTAAATGGGTTGGATGAAGTTGATAGATAAGAGACATTAAATCTCTTCTTTGACTAGAAGGGTGATATGAGGGTGCATCCTACAAATCTTTTGCCTAACCAGCTTAGTGTCAAGATGGATGATGATGTTATGGAGAGATATGAAAGCTTGATACTAGGCATATCTTGATAAGACTAGGTAAATGTTATGCTTTGGTCATGAAGGAAGGAAGGGTAATCATGTTGCTTCAAAGAATCTAAGGATTAACCAATATTTATAATGTGAGGGTTATCCTAAGTACCCAAGTTGACATCACTAGTGGATTTGTTCAACATGGTTTGGTTTTCAAGAGGAAGGGATTTGTGGATAGAATGGTCCCCTACAGTAAAATAAATGAAGATGGAATCATAATCTTGACATTGGATAATGCAAATGGTAGGAAAATAATTTTATACCATTTCAAGATGAATCTAAGGAAAGGTTTTAGTTCAGTCACCCTTTTGATATTTTAGGGAGGTCAAACTAATGGTATTGATTAAAAAAAATTAGGAGGGATGATTTTTAAATCCTCAAACTTTGAAAGAGGTAGGTTTGGTGATGATGGGACATCCTCATCAATGGTGGTGATGGGTTTGGATGAATCGGTGGGTTTTTCTAGTGGGATAAACCTAAGGCCGAATAGCTCATGAGGTTTCTAGGTTTTGATCAAAGGTAACTCATGGGGTTTATGTTCATAATGGGTGAGGCTAAATCCCTTCTATGCACACCTATGAAGATATAATTTGGAAAATATTATTTTGTCCAAATAGGATAAATCAGAGGTAAATGATTAGATAGAAGAGGTGGTGGAGGGATCAAGAAGTGTATGATCAAGTCCCCCATAGATGAAATGGTTTTGGTAGTTGGGGAGTCCAAAAGGAATGTTGGTTCCAATATTGGGATAATAATCAGGATCATGGTCAAGGTTTCCATAATCTTAAGGAGTAGGGAAGGCATCCAAGGCTAAAATATGATACTCTCCTAGTGACAAATGTTGAAACTTAGGTTTTAAGGGGTCCTCTATGGGGATGTAAGAAGAAGGGATAGATGATATAGTTGAAGCTTCATTGATGGTAGGGATGGATTTGTTTTTGGTTGGTGGTGAGGTCTATGAGAAAATAATAAGAACATCATTGGGTCGATATGCCATGTTTCAAGATGAGAAATAACTAGGATCATCTTGTATGGTGATGAATTAACCCTCATGTTTAAACTTGACACACTGATGCAAGGTGGATGAGACACAACTCATGGAGTGGATCTAAGGTCATCTAAGTAAGATGATGTATTAAAACTCATCATCTATGACATAGAATAGCTCTAGAATCATTTGAGGTCCCAAGCAGATGTGGAGGATGACTTTTTCTAAGGTTATGGCCATAGTAACATTAAAAGAATAGAGGATCATGTTGGTTTTCAACATGATATTCTTTAGAAGTTAGAATTGGTTATAAGCATGGGAGGAGATAATATTAATACTATATCCCCCATTAATCATCACCCCTTTGATGTGGGTTTGATTGATGAATGTAGTGATGAAGAGGGGAGGATCACGATTTTTAAGATAAATAGAAGGTATTTTTAAATCCTTAAATGTTATGAGGGTGAAAATTTGGAGATCTCTAACAAAGGATGTAAGAAGTTGAGGGTCTTCAGGTTGGACCCCTATAGATTGTAAGGTTTATATTAGTGCTTAGAAATTATGGGGTGAGGTTTTGATCAGTTTCTATAGACTCATCTTCACCAGTGTTTGGTGAAGCTATTTTAGAATGACTCACTAGATAGATTTAAAATTGTTGAAGGGAGAGGCACCTAAAATGGACACTTTGGGTTTTGGTGAAGGTGAAGGTGCTTGATTTTGATTAGAAGGTTGAGGTGTTGAAGGATATGTCTATGAAATGGACACTTTGGCCTTTCCCTTATCCTTTTGTTGGGCTTAAGATTCGGTGACCATATGGATAGTGTGGATGAGGGGAAGTGTTGGGTTAGAAGTTTGCTTTGGTTTCTCCTCACTATTAGATGAGAATGTAGGAGTAGTTAAGTGTTGGATAGGTTCATTGGGTGGCTAGGTTGACAATGGGATTTAAATAGGTTCATTTGAATAATATATCATCCTCATCTTATAGGTTATGGATAAGTGCTTGGAGAGCTTTCCAATTTTCCATGTTATGTCTTTTTCTCCTATGGTTTGAATAGAGTAAACTATCATTAAATCAAGATGGTTTAGGACTTGAAGGTTTAAAGGGTTTAATGGGTGGTAGTTTTAATTAATATGTTTGTAAAAAACTTTGTAAAATGGTCAAATAATATTCAAGCAAAGGTGTTAAGGGTGATTGGATTTTAGTTTTTAGGGTGGGAGCCTTCTTAGAAGTAGGCTTTACCATGGAAGTTGGAGGTGGTAGAATGGTTTTGGTAGGTGGTTTTTATTGTGGTTGCTTGCTGTTGGATGGTTTTTAGGTGGAAGGTTTAAAGGTGAACTATTTGGAGGTAGATGATTAAAATGATGAAGGTTTGGAGATAGGTGGGTAGGTAAAGGTAGATAGTTTGGATAAAAATTATGAAGAGTTTGATGATTTGGAGGGGGTAGGTAAAGGTAGAATAAAAGGAGTTAGTTTGGTTTGGGTAGATTTGGGAAGGTTCACCTTCTTGATATAAGGATTAGCTCTTATTATGGAAGAAAGATGTGGTCTTAAGATATAAGGTAAAAGGGAAGTGGGTGGTATGGTTCTGGTTCTAGGTGGGAGTTTAGGAAGATCCACCTTCTTGGTTGGTTTGGTTAAGGTCTTCTTTGGTAGGATAGATGGATTTAAATCCAACTTCAAATATGAGTGGGTAAGGATATGAGTAGGAAGTACCCATAGGTTATTGCTAGGTTTGACTAAAGAGGTGTAAGGTGATTTGATGATTTTAGATGGAGATGGTTTGGGTGGTTCTTCCATGGTTTTGAAGGGAGAGGTATTTGACGAAGGGATTAAGGTGATGATAGGTTTAATTGTGGATGAAAGAGGGGTTGAAGGTTCATCCTTATTTTGATAGGGGATCCCAAGATGGTGCCAAAAGGTGGCTCAATCCAAATTAGGTTGAGAAGAAAATTCTAGGCTTTAGACCAGTCTAAAGAAGGGTTTGTAGATGGGTTTGGTTCATTGGGCACTGGATTTAAGGATTAGGACCATAGGTTGAGGTAATGGAATGGTTTATTCTCCCTTTTCCTTGATGAAAGTTTCCAAGATTTAGGAAGATGTTTCCTCAATAGAAGGAGTAAATAAGGTGATCTCTCCTTGTGGAATGGTTTCCAAAGAGAGAGTGGGTGATTCCATGATGGGGGAGGAAGGTGTGATAGCAATGGTTGTCTCATTTGGTATTTATATCAAAAGAGATGTAGGTAATCTAGTTATCTCATCAAGTGAAGGAGAGTAGTTGGTTTCTTCCTTTGTTTGGGTATCCAAAGGAATGGAGGGAGATTCCACAACTTCAACAAGTGGAGTAGTAGAAGAGGTAGTTAAGGAAATGGTTTCCTCTATGATAGGTTCATTGATGATTACATTAACCATATGGACCTCATAATGTGAGATGATTCAAGTTTTTTATAATCATGGTGGGTAAAAGGGGCATGATTGGGAAAAGATTTCCAAAAGATGTTGATTGACAAATTAGAGGGTGCATTAGGATTATCTAATGCAAGTTATCCATTATAATTCATGTTTTGGACAATGGTTTTGAAGGTGTTATACCTAATAACATCATGTCCAAAGACATGGTGGAAATCACATAGATCATTCTCATTATACCAACTGAGAATAGGGTGAGAAGCATTCAATTGTTGGGGAGGTTTGATGGGGGGAAGCTATATGATGTTAGGTTGGAAAAAATTTCCAAAATTGAATCATATGACTCCCTTAATGGAATGTATTATTTTTGGGTATCTTGGTTTTTATTTTGGGTTTGTTGATTGGAAGAATTAGAAGAGTTGGTTTGGTTGAGTTAGTTGATAACTAGAGGTGGAGTAGTTTTAAGGACAACTATGTTTGTTTCTACCTTTGGTTTGGTGTTAGGGTAGTTAGATTAGTTCATGGTTTTAGATGGGGTAGGGTCATTATATTTGAAGCTAGATATTTTATTTCTTAGTTTCAACTTCCCCTCATTTAAAGCTTTGGTTTCTAGTTTTTGTGCCATGGTGAAAGCCTCATCAAACGTTATGAAGGTTTGAACCTATAGAGTAGGGGTGATGTGTTTGACACAAGCATGTGAGAAAATTTCAATCAACTTAGGTTGGGGTAAGGAGAAAGTGAGATGGTTGATAATACCTCTCCATCGAAATACGTAATTGGCAATTGATTCATCATCAAATTATCTAATGGAGTAGAGGTTGGTGATGGAAACTTTCTTAGATATATGGATCAAAAAGTGGTCTAAAAAGGTTTGGCCAAGTTGGTAAGAGGAATAGATGGAGTGCTTAGTGAGAGCACTATACCAATCTAATGCTATTCCAGATAAAGACATAGGAAAGGTGCAAAGGAGAAGAACATCATCATAGGAAATCAAGTATCAAGAATCTCAAAATGCTCTTAGGTGTTATTGGGGGTCCTCCTTGCTTTAGAACTTACAAAATTTAGGTAGTTCCCATTGAGGATTGTAAGGTTGGATAGGAATGGATGGGCGAATAGGTTCAATAAAGATTTGTTCATAAGATAAGATGTTGTGAGCCCTACATATATATGAATCTAGGTTGGTCATCTTGTCCATCAATAGTTTGACCAAATCTGTTTGGGGTTGGGGAGTTTCATAATTGTATGATAAATTATGCTAAGGTTGGATGGATGCAATATATGGATAATTGGTAAAAGGTTAAGAGGATGCCACATGTTTTTGTGTGGTAATTATGGGTTGGGATGATGGCACATAATTGTTAATGGTTTGGTAGAAGGTGAAGCTATGTATCTTTATGGATTAGGAACATAGTGTGGGTAAGGTGTCATAGGTATTGATTGAGTTGATGTGGGTTGGTTTAGAGGCATGATCAGATTTTTAGATTGAGGAATTGATATGGATTGGGTTAGAAGTATAGATGGGTTAATTGGTTGGGGGTGAGTGGTATCTCTAGTACTGATAGGTGGAAGGGTATGGAAAGCACCACATGTTGAAGTGGGTTAGATATTGGTGGGTTGTTAGTGAAAAGGGGAATAGTGGAAATATGGGTAGAAGGTATCCCCATAGTGGATGGAGTATGGGTAAAAAAAGGTGTTGGAAGAATTTTTGGCTAGTGTAGGGGGTGTTTGGTTATTATTTGGGTTGCTTTATTGAGTTTGGGTGAATGTAGTAGATGGACTAGTGGAGGAGAAAGATGTTCAAGAGATGATATGTTGGGTAGAGGTAATGGAAACCATAAGATGGGGAGGTATCCAGTAAGGTGGATCACTAGAACAAACTAAAGTAAGGGTATGATGAGATAAGGTGTTGAGGTAATGTTGAAGGGCTATAGGATTGTTATCAAGAAAAGTGTCAAAATCCACATCACCTTTAGCAACTATTTGAGGCATGGTAGGGCTATAGAAGGATGGGGAGAATCCTCAACATTTGAAGTATAATCCATAGATTAAGAATAAGAGGAAGGTGGCTCTTGGTTTGTTTGGTTCCTCAATTTTTGTTTAATAAAGACCATGTGAGGAATAAAAAGAAATAAAAGAAATCTCACAACTCAAACACAAAGCAAGCAAATTAAAAATATCTCAAGGCAATCAAAAACATACATTAGAGTGCATTGTAAAATCTTAGGGTACCTTTCATCTCACTTTTGGCTTATGCCTTAGTTGGAAAGCGTGAAGAAGAACTTGGTTTGCTGAACATGTACTAGAAAATATGTTTATGGTTGGTTTTAGGTGTTTAAGGCTCTCAAAAGGATTTGTGCTAGATATTAATACATGGATTGGTATTGGGGCCTACCGCCTCACTTCACACACTATAATGATAAGGGTGTTAGGTGCTTAGCCAGTATATACTAATTTATAGAGTTTCGACTCAACTAAAGAGCTAAGTTTTGGTTTTTCTTCTTGGTAATGATCTCTAAGTAACATAGCTAAATGGTGAAGGTGATCCACTAGGAGATGAAACCCTAGTCAGACCTTATGTCAATTATTATGATGTTTTGATTGATTTAAGTGGTTTGTTATAGCGTGTGATAAAGAAGTGAATATATGATTGATTACTTTGATTTTAATTTAACTAAATGAGCTAAACATAAAAATCAATCAATGTATACAAGGTTTATTTTATACCCAAAATAAATTTTGGTTTATTTATATGAGCATAAAATAAAGAAGAAAAGGGCACCTAGATGTTACTACATCCCACCAGGCATGCCATAATGTTTCTCTCGATTTTAATTTATTTCTTAGGAAAGAATAATTAAAAAACTAAATGTGGGTATGGTAGAATAACCTATTTGTTTGTGTGAACATGATCTAGATGAGTGTGAAGAGATACTTTTTGTCCTGGGAAGGATGACCTGTAGATAATAAAATAATATAAACAAAGGGGTTGTTAGATGGATAACAAGGTGTATTACCTAACGTGAGCTAGATCCAAGAAGCATGAGCTTATTGGGAGGTTATCAATGCACACTCTTAAAATATTTAAGCTAAAATAAATACATATGAAATACTTACATCAAATGATAGAAAGTATTGAAATAGAATACAAGAAGAAATAAATGCTTGATAAAAGAAATAGACTAATTAAAAAAATAGAGAGTCAATACTAATGCTAAATAGGCCAGGTTAGGCTAAAAAAATAGGTGAGTTCTCTAGGGATAGGTAGGGAGATAGAAAGTGGAATTTGGATAAAGGTAAGTAGGTGGAAATAACTAAATGTCATTTGCTACCATAGTGACCATCAAAAATTAGGATGACTATCGGTAGTTAAGGTGACCATCAATAGTTGGGTGACCATTGGTGGTTGAAGGTGACCATCAATGGTTACTGTGGATTTTGGGTATGTTTAGAAAAGGATTATAAAATGGAAATATTATTGTAATGAAGGTATTTTTGAGGTCAATGAGTCAAAGGGTAACAAGCAAAAGGGTGTGGTCTAAGTAAAGATATCAAAAACTAATAAACAAAACTCAAAATAAGAGATATGCTTCACTCTCTATTATATCACTGATGGTAAGTTGAGAAGTAATTTTGGTAGAGTAACAATAATTTGCCTAAAGAATAATTTTGGTACATGTTTAGGGCCTTATTATGGCTATTGACTTGCTGAAGGGAAGACCTACAAAGAATTTCTTGATGAACAATCTCCTGATGATTGTGGTTGATATCTTGATTGATTTATTGTTAAATTCCTAGATGAATGGATCCATTTTCACCTTCTGTTGCCTTCATTTTATAGGCAAAGGGATATGGAGGTATAAAGTTCCATAAGAGGTTTGGCTAATTGTTGTGATGTACTATCTTTCCACCCATATTAAATTTTGATGTGTTAGCTTACACATAACTCAATTTATCTTTTAATAGATGTGGAAGACCTAACCATTGGTAGTGAAGATGATCATCAGTGATCAAGGTGACCATCAGTGGTCAAGGGTTCAAGGTTAAATGGGATAGAAGGGTAGGTTAGTTAGTTGGTTTTAGCTAGTTAGCTAAACTAACTCATGATCATGGTTAGAGGTTAGGAAATGGTCTAATATAGGGGTGTTTGAACATCTAGAACCATTGTGTGTGGTTTTATAGTGTCTAAAGTTTGATCATTTGAACATGCTCCTTTACGTGTATCCCATGTGCCTTATTTTACTTTCTTTGACATTTGCATACATCATTTTTTATTTTATAGACATTTGAATATGTCATCCTTAGTTTTATGGATATTTGACTAAGTCATGTTCATTTCATTACATGGAATTTGAACATGCCCCTTATTTGTGGTCTCCTTAGACCAATGCCTTTTGACATGATTTTAAGTGCTCTTATGTGTGTACTTGATATTCTTATTGATATTGTATTATTACTATCTAGACATTTCCATAATCCTTATCATGCATCTTAGGCCTACATGTGATCACATTAGTTTTATTCATCTCAATGTTATATCTACCTAGACATGTTCCTTTTATATTTTACATGACCATATTCATAAATTATATAGTTGTCTTATCATTTTGAATTGATGCAACTACTAGTTATTATCTTCTCCTCACTTCAAATTGGGGACTATTAGTGGGGACATGTCATAGAGGCATCCACATTTAGAATAATTTCAAAATTTAATGGGGGCATGCTTTGGAAACATGTTATCCACACTTATTTAGTATGTGGTACTTATATCAATTTTTAGATTCATTGGGTGCAGGTAACATGGGTTTGGCTTCCACACATTCAAAATTTCAAGATTTAGTAGGGGAATGTTTTAGAAGCATGTTCTCATACCTATTTAGTACTCAATATATCTAAATTACAATGGGGGCATGTTTTGGAAACACGTTCTCCAAGTTGGTACTTATATCAATTTTATATTTCTCCATATATATTAGATTAATGCTTTGGAATCATGTTTTACACACTTATAGAGTTTTTCAAATTGGCCAAATTACACAATTATAAGATTTAAATTAATAATTGTGGTAGAATTCTATACATTGTTATAAATAATTTTAACATGAGACTTATCTAAGGTGTATATGATATGAAATGTGTACCTAATATTTCAAAATACAAATTAGTTTAATATTTTAGAAAATTCTCAGGGATTGTCACCACCCACTAGTTGGACTTTTATAGACTTTATTGAGATAATTAACTATAGTAGTTGGTTCAATTTTTGATATGGTTGAGGTGATCAAGTCATTCAATATTGACATTTTTTTAGGTTGGAATTGATTGTATCATCCAACCTCACCAATTTATAATTATCATTAAGTTTTAAAGTTGAGATAATCTCAAATAGCAAGTGGAAACTCACTTTTCTTCCAAATTTGGGGGTATGTGCATTCTAATATTTCTCTCTGTCTTCCCCCTATATATATATATATATATATATATATCCTTGGATGTATGGAATTTTAATATTTATGTATATTTTTCCTAATACTAGTTTCACAATCTCAAACTGATACACATTTTTCAAATCAACTTGTCAATAGGCAAGGAAATTACATCGACACATAAGTATAATCCTAAACCCTGATATTTTAATTTTAGTTTATTTTAAGTAATTTATATTCTAGATTAAATGCATTGATTATGTACTGTAACATTCTCTTAGTTATAGTCTAGTCACTAATAAATCACTCAAGTTGGGTAGATTCAAGAACAAGGTGTGTTATACACACCCAAGTACACATTCCTTTCCTTTAAACTAGTAATTTCATTACTAGTTTAAAGGGGAGGAAATATAGGTGATATTTATGAATTATATAGAACCTTAGTCTTTTACACTTGAAAAACTTAAACCTTGGTTTTTCCTCTTAGTTATAAACCTTTCTCACTTTTACAAGTCTTGCATATGATCTATTTTATGTCCCTTTACCTATACTCTTAGTATAACCAATCTTATGTTGATGAAAAATGCCTTATATATCTGCCATAATACTTAAAATGTACTTATCTTCCATCTATATAAGTTCTAAACATGTACCTACTTTAATACTCCTGGGACACTAATGTTCAGGATAGACACTAGTGTCAACATTAGTGTCTTGACCCAATGAAAGTGCCTAGTGCCCTAAAGTCATTTAATTTGAAAATGAAACATATCCCAATGGTTATCCTAATTGATTTAATATATATTAATTATCTAAATATTTGATATAAATACAAGATCAAACCTCATTCATTCCTCACGTAGCAAAAACAAAGGAAACCTATTAAAAGCATTCAATCAAGCAGTTGATAAAGCAAAGATTTATTTTCTTATCTTATTCTCATATTAGTCAAACAAGTAACACATACATAGGTTTAAAGTAATGAAGTAGGCTAAGAGATATATTTTCTAAGTTACAATCTAGGTCACTATTTTACTTACTTTTCACACATTATATGATTAACACACCAACATGTATCTAATAAATACATTAGTTTGAGGCCCTCTTCAGAGTATTGGCTATGTAGGAAATTCCCATAGATAGAGGGGTCTTTGGTTCAGCTTGATACTATGTGCACACTAGCCCAATTTCCCCCAAAGTCAGTATGAAGATGAAGAAATAGGGTTTTAACAATTCATGAGTGATAGTCAATGATCTAGATCTGAATGAACAAGAGAGAAGGTGAAGTTAAACATATAATCATCTAAGTGGCTACATCCTTTTCTAGTAGGTATTCCTAGAGGACACTTACACTAAACCCAAAAAATAACATCAATGTAACCATGTCAAGCTGATGTTAATGTCCACAACTCTAGAAGCATTAGATCTAAAATTTGATGACTATTCTAGAATCATATTCCAGCCTTATTTATAACTGTTCTATATCCAACATTTTTTAGCATCAAAACTAACTAATTATATTAATTATTTTTCAATTCCATGCATAGATTATTTATACGTTATATATTTATCCTATTCTCAACATATTAAATTCAGTGTATATTTATATCTAAGTGTAACATCTAATTGGCCTACTGTAGATTTGATTATCACCTTTATGCATCATCATTTATATAATATTAACTATATTAAAACCAACTTAGGATTCCCATAATCCATTTTAGGGTTAAAAAGCAATGAACCTATTAATTAATATGTCTTGAGATATAAAATTATGTTGGCAAAAATGACCAATCTAATGGCAGATAATGAAATTCAAGACATCTTTAAGTAAAGTTTTCTTTCCCATTACATAAGTCCATTATTTTCAAGAATTTAAACTATTTTTATGACTTATGGCATATTTTAAGAGATCATGAAATGAAGATTATTTTATTGAACAAGCTTAAGTATGTATCAAACACACCGACTATATATAATACCAAGTTTCATATTAAACTAAGCTATAAGGAGTAACCTACATAACTTAAAAAGGAAACAACCACAATTTATAATTCCATGTCATTAAAAACCAATATATTCATCTTATCCAATTTACCTAAGAGATAATTTACATTATTACCTAAGCCTTTAGTTTCTTTTCTTCATAAGCTTGTGGAGTGTCATCTCCTATATCTCCCTCCTCCCACAGAGGTTGACCTCTACCCAAAGGATATGATTTTAATGAATATTATAACTATAATTAAGTCCATATGAGTTTTAAAAATATATGTTTTACATTTAATCATAAAATATAATATATTATTGATGACCAAAATATTGCCTTTGATGATCCTTCAAAGGATTCAGTTTCACAACTCGATGATCACTAGAATTATAAAATATTTAACAATACTTTACAATATCATTCTAAGAAAGATATAGAAATTAAAATGGAATATAATGCAAATACTCCTCCATTACATTACAAGCATATTACCTCTAATGGTTAAGATACATTCTATTACATTTGATATAGTAAAATAGTGGATCATGGCTCAAATCTTATTTCATTAGTTATTAAAGCATACCTTGACCATAAGTATATATATGTAGTGTTATGATCAATAAAAATTCTAGTTAAAATGTATGTACGATGACATTAATTACACATTTTAGATATACACATGATGATTTATATTTTTCAACCAAAATAGTCATAGAATTTGATGGAACATCAAAAAATATTATTTTTGAGATTGACTTACATTTATATGTGGATCCATCACATGTGGTTACCAAATTTTTTACTCATACCATATACATGAGTCTTTGATATGTTATTGGGATGAACTTGAATACATAAAATCTATGTATTACCTTCCATAGTGTATGGGTGTATTAAATACACTCATACCAACATGGTAATCATGGTTCCTAGAATTCTATTTGAACATCCATTTGAACAAGATAAGTTCATTCTAATATAAATAATTATAAAACCTACCAAGTTTAATCCTCTAAAAAATGGTAAGCAATAGGCAATACCTCTTCCTAGGCAACCCATAATTGGTAGGCCTTCACACCAGAGATATACAATGGATTCCATACAATCCTCATCTACTCCTACACAACATATGAGCCGTATCACTACTTTGATGTAGCACATTCTAACTTTGGAGATACATATGAGAATCCATTATATGGGATAATATACTATCCTTGTATTTTAAAATATTCTAAAAATATAAAAAAAAAATATGGCAAAAATTATATAAAAAATTCAAATATTTGATAAAATAAAAATACATTTAAATACATTTAATATTAAAATTTAAAACATTCCCATGTTTTACGATCTCATTTTTATCTATATTGTTTGATTTATGTTAGTATATATAATATCATTTATTTCTATATACACATGTTTCACTCATCTTTTGAGTGTGATACATGCATACCCAGACACATGATATGCACTTGCAAATGTTGGACCTATCCTCTACCCATGTCATATAGCATATTGGGGGCATATATTTACTTGATCATGATTGATATAGGTTACATATCCTTTATGATAATTTACACATTTTCATGTTGGACCTTATATACTAACACTTATACACGTCTATATCCATGCTCATATTTTTCATAATGTACTTGATATGTTATGTTAATTACATTTTTTTATAACACATGTATGTAGGGACTAGTAAGATATGATTATGTTGGTTTATTATGATTAATTTATTCATATTATCACTTATATGAGTGTATTAAATTGTTTGTAGTTGACTTGATTGTGGAACATTTAAATATGTTCATTGTTTGTTGGTCCTTATAACATTGTATGTTGACTAGGTATTTGAATATGTCATTGTATGGATATTTAAATATGTCATTCCTATTGATTATGTGGAATTTTAACATTCCCCTTATATGAGATATCATTAGACCATTATTTTGCATTGCATTGAGTGGTCTTATGTGTGCTTAGTTATTTTCTAATCTTGTACTGTTACTCCCTATATGTTACCGTGAACTATATCATGCATCTTAGGACTTGATGAGATCAAATAATTTGAGATTAATTGATATATATGATTTTGAATATTATCCTTATGTGATACATTATTTATACATATATTATATAGTTACCTTATCCTTTTGAGGAAAGTTACCTACTAGCTTCTATCTCCCTCACCTCGAAAGTGAGGGCATGTCATATAAGCACGACCTCCACATTTTTCATAGTTTAAGGATTTAGTAAGGTCATGTCATAAATACATTAATTCCACACTTTCATAATCTATACTTTATTTTCATGATTTAGATATACATTAGGTTATAATCCTATACACTACACCAATTTTACATAGATTTTCAATAGCTTTTATCATATTCATGACACATATAATCTAGATAATAAATAATATAGGTTCATATGCCATGTCATTATACCAAAAAATAAAAAGTTTAGAAATTATATTATTCAATAATATCTATCGATTACACCAAGATGTATTATTGACAAGTATTTTCTTCTACAATAGTTTGTTCATTTTATAGGTTGAAGTGATTAAATCCTTTAACATCACTAGATTTATAGGTTAGAGTGATTAAATCATCCAATATCACCAAATTTTTGGGATGAGTTGATTAAATAACTCACCCTCACCATATTATATATTCACACTTGAGTTATGTGATTGAGATATAGTTATCTCAATGTTCATGTCCCAGCTCATCCATTACTCCAGACTGGGGGAATAATACCCTATAATATCCATATTTTATTCTTGAAGGTTTAGGTATTAACTTATTACATATATAATGCTTCATAAGGAATAATGTTTACCAATTTAAAGGATCAAATAGGCAACATGGTTACATCAACATACATGTGTACTTTGTCCTTGCTCTATTTATTTTCAAGCATTTTAATTATTTTAAATTTAATAATATATGCATTTATTTATATATAACATGCTCTTGGTTACAGTTCATACACAAAAATTTCACTCAAATTAGGGTTAAGTAAAGAAAAGGTGTGTTATACACACCCATGTACACATATCTTTCTTTTAATCTAGTAATTTCATCCTTGTGGATTAATATATTCAAAGAGGGAAAATGTAGAACTAAAATTTCATGTTTATAGCATCTCAATATTTTACATTTAAAAATTGTAAGTCTGGGATCTATCCTTCAATTCTATAACTTACTAATGTTTAAATTATTGTATTCGACATCTCTTTATGCCTAAATTTTTAGCTCTTAGTCTAATCCATGAAATTATGATGACCCAAGTCTCCTACACTAAAAAAAATATTATTACCTGATAACCATTGTTCACTATTACTTTCAAACCTATACCTATTTTCTACCTTTTAGACATTATTGGCCACAAAGGGAAATTATTGTTGATGATAGTGTCAAGATCCTTATCTAGTGTCTAGTTTCCAAAATTCATCCAAATTAAAAATGTTTCAAAACCTATGGTTTAGTATATTTGACTTATTGAACCCTACCATGATATATTTTCAAAAGGTGTGGTATTTATACAAGGATAAGCCTTATCATTCCTTATCTAGCCAATACCAATCAATAACCTACTAAATGTCAATTAACTAACTACACAACAAGTTAGTATGCCCTATACATATTTATTTTCATATCAAAAATAGGTGTAATCATATGAAAAGTCTAATGCATTAACAGAGTATACCATGAGAGATATTTGTCAATTTACAATCTAGACCACTGCGTGCATATTCATATAGTATATTTCACCCTTTTATTCACACACACCTAGCCATAGGGGGAACTAAATAATTCTAAGGCCCTCCTTTGAGTATTGGATATATAGGTAGTGTTCACTAACAAATGGGTATTTGAGGTTAGCTCAACATTATGATCTGACTTACTCATTTAGCAAAATCATTCTAAGGGTGAAGAAAGGTGAAGATATAGGATTTCATTAGTTGGAAAAGAGTCAAAAAATCTATCCCATATTTTATTATATCAATATATGGGCCACAAAAATCATAGAGTAACTAATTTGGTCACATTAATATCTAATCATTATTATGTACTAGACATATGTGTCATATCTAGACACTAGCATTCATAATAATGTCTAGATCTGATCATAGTGTATATATCCACAAGACTATAATTTATAAAAACTTAATAATTATCTATAATATTTATTATGCATATGCTCCACTTGTTTCCTATGAATACTTGCACATAGTAAATCCAACTAGGCATCATTTCTCTTTGGTATTACAATCAATTGAGCATATTTCAAATTTATTATTTCATATATTTAACATATATTAGAATTATAATACATAATATTAATTTATTCAAGTTTGAAATTAATTTTCCTACTATATATTATTTTATCACCCTTGAGCTTGAACTATTTCTATAATCTTAACCATATCACACCTATTTCTAAATTTAGGCTTAAACTCATATGATTTATAACTCTATTATAGGTCATGCCTAATATGAAAAATAGACACTTTGACAAATTTATATGTGGATAAGGTTCCTTATTACATCACGACATGCTTTTATCTCATAGATTTTTATATGAACATAACTACAACTAAAGCAATAGTAGTTGTTTTCTCTCCCTAGTCTAACTTTGATGTAGTAACTCATACTATCTTGAACCACGTTATATTTTCTCTTATATGTGATGCAACAATATCTGATATAGATATTATATTTATCTTAATTAGTTCCACATAGAGGATCTCATGATATATATCCCCAATCATGGCTCCCCATCATGCAATAACTACCAAAACATCAACAAAATCGAACCAAATCAAATTCAAATTTACTTATATACAAAATAATTTATGGGTTTTATTTGTAATGAAATTAATATTTTCACTTTATTTTATAGTGATGGGAAAAATGGTTGTTTAAAATAATTATGGATTGCATAAATGTATGACAATAACTACATAAAATAGGTTTTTAATGAGAAAAACTAATCATAATAAAGATATATTTTAAGGGAGATGCAATAGGTAAGGAAAATAAGTGCTTATAAAACTTATTTTTTTGAAATGGTTGCTTTTTTATATTTAATTATGATAAATGTACAAACTAGTCATGCAAATGACATAAGAAAACATGATTGAAATTTACTTTAAATATGTTGGTTTGGCTTGTAAAAACTTAATATCAACAAATGCATAATTTTTTTTAGGACAAAAAATAAAAATAAATTGGATGTTAAGAAAATTGATGCCCCACATAAACATGATGAAAATAATTTCATAAAATAGGATCATTAATTAAAAAAAGGGTGAAATAATGATGCATAAAAAGAGGGATGCAATATAAAACATTATGTTACCACCTCTATAAGCATCATAAAAATTTATATCATAGTCACATGTTGATTGACTATAAAATTGTATTTTGACTAGAGATGATGCCCATGGGTTAGGTTTGAATAAGAATTATGGGTTGAGTTTTGACAATAAATGATTTTATGGTTTAGCAAGTAGTAATATGTGAAATGGAAATGCAATGGGGTTGGCATAAAAAGTAATAGTTTTTAAATCTCCCACACACTAGTTTAATCTATAAATGAATCTATTTCATTTTAAAACATCCATCATGGATTTGAAATGAACTAGGTTCAATTGTATCACAATCCAAAAACCATATATTGAAATACAAAGAAGGATTAAAAAATTAGATCAAAATTACAACATTACTAGGATAAACACATACTATAAAAATAACTAGTATTAGTAAAACATTCAACATAGATATCTCATCTCCTCATCTAAAATATTAAATGAGTGTTCCATGAAAATTAATTAAAAATCATAAGATTCTAATAATTAAAAAATATTATTATTGTCAATTGGTTGTGAAAATGAAACAACATGTTTCTTCATTTAATTCCTTCTGCTAGTAAGATTTTATGATCATAATGAATATGCTCAAGTTGAATATTTTATAGATATATTTATATATACTCCTTTTCACTATTACATTATAAATCCTCTCATGTGGTTATTTTACAATATGGTTTTAATTATATTTAGGCTAAGTAGATTGTAACTATTATTATTATTTTCACATTCTTAATCATATTCATTTATTTGTGGGAACAAGAAGTCATTATTATTCAACTAGCTAATATATTTTAAACTCATTGTGGCCTAAATAAAACTACATATTCACCTGATAATTAAATTGTTACATTTTTAGGTTGAGTATATTGTGACCTCTATTATCTTTTCCACGTAATTTTTGACATGATTAGGTGAATAATAAGTCATTATCCTTCAACTAACTAATATGTTTTAAGCCTATGGAAAATTTTATATGGATTTCATAAAAATTATTGTTGAAGGTATGTAATTATTTTTGTAGGAATACAAAAACAATTAGGAAACTAGGTGACCCAATACTTAGTAGTCACTCCAGTGGTGTATATTCTAATATTAAGTGTAATTATTAGGAATTATAAAAATCATAAATGGTATTATGGTCAGATATTTACAAATCATTAGTTTTTATTGATATTATTTCCCATTAACAATATATCACATTTATTTGAGGCATTATGTCAAACTATCATGATCTCTATGATTCCATATTTTGCATATATGTCTATTAGTATAGTTGTAGCTACAATGTATTACATAAATAGGATTATAATTATGATAATATTAATGTTAACACCTTTTTATAGATTTTAAAATTTTATAAATTAATGTAAGTGAATTATAAATGATAACCTATGTGCAGTTAGCATATGTGTCTACCATCATTGTTACAACTATAACATCTTTAAAAAATAGGATTAAGCTTATGACAAATAATGAGTATTGAGTGTGTGTTTTTCCTCTTAGATATTAGAGGAAAATGGGTTTTCATAGTAATTTTTTTTCACCAAAGATTAATATATAGGGTGTCAAAGGTTGATGTTATGTATATGTTTCTACTAGTGTAGTTGTAACTACAATAGCTTACAGAAAAACAATTTTCTCATATGTCAAGATGAATGCCAAAAAATTATTCCAAATTACATATATTTTCAATCAATGCAAGATGGATTCTAAGGTTAAATTTTAGTGGCACTATTTTTAGATTTAAATTTTGAATGAAAGATATTATATTTATCATTTTTTAGTTTTTTCCTTCATCATCGTTAATATTACATTTTAAATAAAATTTATTGAACTTGGTTCAGAATAAGAAATGAAAACTAGATATAATTATTATAAATTACATAATAATAATTTCCAAACTATATAATTTCAAGTTTAACATTTTATTTTACCATTTATATTTTTACAGATTTTGTTAAGAGTCTTTTGATACATCTAAGACAATTTTGTTGTGAGGTAATATTTACCATGTTTTCATGTGAATATTTATTAGAATACTTATCTAAATTATAAAATTTATAATATATATATGTTATTGGTAAATAATTCCAATAAAATTAAATTATTATTAAATATCAAATATTAATATCAAATATAATATTTTTGATAAAAAATATTCACACTTAGTACTCAAAATATGCAATGGTTCCCATGATACAAAAGTAGGTTTTAGTTTTAGTCACATAAACATAGTTAAAAAATGAGAAATAATAAATATAAAATCATGTAAAGAGTGGATATCATACTCAAATGATCAAAAATATTAACTTCAAAATAATATACATTTAAAACTTATTATCTAGTTGAAGTAAAATGACTTATTATTTAGCTGAGCATGCCACAATTACTTGAATATAATTGAGAATATGGAAAATATAATATAATCAACCTAAAATTAATTATAACCATAGTGAAAACACAACACATGAAAAAATCATCAATGTAAACTAAATTAACTTTCCACAAGTTAAAATTTATAGTGTACTTACATTGCTTGTGCATAGGCTAGAATTTGGAAAAACATATGGACATTAATATTATCATATAATAAAGCCTATTTTTTTAATAAGATGTAGCTAAAACTGTATTGACAGACATGTATACAGAATGTGAAAGCAAGAAGTTCATGAAAATTTGGACAAAATGCCTAAAATAAGTTTGACCTCATGGACTAAAAAGAGAACCTATGATGGTGGTAATTCCCATAAAAATATTACATTACAACAAAAATTGACAACCCCATATCTTATTATTTGATTCCCACATTTCCTAATAAACCCCATTTCCTAATAAACACACTCTTACTCAAAATATTCACCACTTCCAATTATTCAAAAAATAGGTTTTAGTTATAGTAACATTTGTATACTCCTAAAATGAGAAATAATCACAATCTAAGCACTTAAAGAGTGTATATATAACTTATAATATTATTAATCTTATTTTCATAATTGTATCACTACCAAGGTAGGGTTTACTACTTAGGGTTCTACATGAATAGTTACAAAAAGGAGTATAACCTTATATATTTTAAAACAAGGATCTAAATCTCAAATAAATCTATAAATAGATAAAGGTTTTGACATAATCATAACCATTGAAGTGAATTATATAATATAAGTTATATTTTTTTCTCACAAGGTTTGTATTCCTATTAAAAAAATCTACTTACCTTTAATAATGATTGTCATGAAATCCAAATAAAAATTTACACCATATATAGTATGATTTTTAGGTTTAGGTCATTATAATATGGCTTTAGGTTCAAAGTGGATATAATAAAAAGGTAATATGACACAACTAAAAATCAAATATAATTACCATATGAATATATAGTTAAGATACAAGCCACTATAGATTAATATTTATTGGAAATTTTAAGGAGAATGAAATAATTTTCACTTTATCATGCCACAGAGACTTGAATATTATTGAGAATATGGTAAATATAATATATTTTATGATCTACTCAACATATAAAAAAATATAACCATTTTGGAAACTCACCACATGATATAACTATCAATGTAAACTACATTAATGAAAACGATGAAGGAAAAAAATTAAAAATGGTAAATTTGACCCTAGAATTTGTACATGAGGATGCTTTCATTAATATTGACTAAGTATAACAATGTGTGGTGAGATGTACAAAAATGATTCTTCATATCTAAAAATTCACAATATGGTCTCAAGTTTTATACATCCTTGCACATGATCCCTCTTGAAGACATAGTTGCACAGGGGCCAAATGGTGTAAGAAGAAATAATCAAGGATCGATCTATGTTATATACATGGAGATGGAAACAAAGGAATATTATATAAGGATGTAGAATATGGATAGGTAGATCCAACCAAGAAATAACTACTAGAGTAAGAGGGTATATGAATAATATAAATAAGGGAGATTTGGAAAAGGGCATGGTTATCCATCTTAGCGTAAGAAAAATATCAATTTTTTAGTATGTTATAGCTATAAATATTTTGGTATAAGCATAATGAAAATGTGTATTCATGCATCTCATGAATAGTTTGAAAAAATGCCTCAAATAAATATGATCTCATGGAATACAAAATATTAGGATATATGGAACCCAAAACATTCTTTTACAAATTTAAATACCATGTATATCTAGGTGAGTATTATATTTATTTAATCCTATAATAATATGTATTTAATTAAATATCCCATTCCAGTCACAAAAAATTTGATAAAATTTTTAAATAAATTTTGGTGCCTGGGACTCTCATATATCTTCACATTTTGAATTGCATAGGGAGATTATTGGCATGCATTGTGGTATATATATATATATATATATATATATATATATATATATCTTCTCTCTCTCTATCCCTCTCTATCTTTATAAATACATAAATACATACAATTTTGAAATCTTGTGTGTGTGTGTGTGTGTGTGTGTGTGTGTGTGTGTGTGTGTGTGTGTGTGTGTGTGTGTGTGTGTGTGTGTGTGTGTGTGTGTGTGTGTGTGTGTGTGTGAAAACATTTTCCATAAATCACATACAAGATAGTCCCAATCACTCAAATTTATTGAAACAGTTATTCAAATGATTTATGTCCTTCTACAAGATTACACATTTTACAAGGATGGGTATACCAATACTCCTAAAAATAATTATTAGACATATTTTACCTCTATAATCCTATATATTTATATATATATTTAAATTGGATGGACACAATGTAAGGATTATATATACTGAGCAGACTAGATAATAAAAATATATAAATATGGGATATCTATATGGATTTTTTATTTGATTTTAAGAGGTATTATAATAGTATATTATCTCATAAGAATGGAGAGTAGTGAGAAGGAAGGTTATGAATAAGTATAACTAAACCAACATTTTGAATTATATTTAAGGCATGAAAACTAGAAAGTGACACTAGAGGTTAGGGACGGGTCATAGGGTGGCAAGGTCAAAAGTAGTAATGATGAAAAGGACATAAGAGCTAGACTTTAAAATGATATTGGTTATGAAATGGATCCACTCTAAATTGAATTTATCCCTTTATGACTAATCCAAAAACCCATTTATCTTGGGTAGATTTGATGCTAAGCAAAAGACTATTGGGATAGGACTCATCAGACTCCAACTAGAATACTCTATGGAAAATACTGAGGTATGTGTAAAAGTTCCTGATATAAGTATCAAAAAGTCTGATTTAAATCTTGAAAACTCAATCTTAGTCAAATTCAATAGTTTTATACTTAATATTGACTCTTATAAAAAATGGGAAAATCAAAGCCAGAAACCTAAAGTCAACTAGAAGTGGTTTCCCTAGCTAAAAACTTCTTTTTGGTCAATTTCACTAATTGGGAAGATTGCTTCAAAGTCCTAGATGAAGGACCATGGTTCATACAAAAATATAACATTGGTATTAGGTGATGGAAAGTAGGAACCAACTTAAGTAGCACAACACTAGAATATATCCCCATGTGGGTACTGTTGACTATTTTGACCACAAGTCAAAATAGGTCAACCCCTATAGTAAAAGACTTGATATAGGGATATTATAAGATGTAATATGATGTGTCATGGTCATTTTGATATTATTTATTGTGCTATTCACCTTGGTCATAGTAAAAATAGTCCTAAGTCATTTCATGTCACTTAGGGGTCATATTTGAATAATTGATGGAAGTTGTATGGATTTCCTTGGTAGAAAAGTTTCAAAAATATCCTTCAACATCTCTCATGTCATAATATTATCACTAACATTAGTTATAACTAAAAAACTTTCATATATTAAGTTATACCAAGAAAATAGTTATAAAAGAAGGAATTTTGGTAGTTATACAGCTTATAAATGGGTGTGGCACATGTGGAAATCTCATGTAATGACTCTTAAAACTAAATAAACTCATATTTATATTTGATATTATTTGTAAGTCTAAAAAAATACTAAAAACCATTTCACATCTTCATCACTCTTTTTGGCATATAAAACTTATCAATAGGTTTTCTAATGGTATGGTCAGTAGGAGAGGTTTTAGATCAAATTCTATTATGGGGTTTTAGTAAAAATTTTCTATTTAACATTCATGGTAGGATTTTAAATATTGGTTTCCCATTATTTATGAATCATTCTTAAGAAGTTGACTACTCCTTTCTTTTTGCTAATCCCCATACCCTATAGGTTTTATTCTTATTTGAGCTTGTCCATACAAACCACTTGATGGAATTTTTTCTAGAAGATGTGGACATATTTCTCTCATGGTTTACATATTTGGTTTCATGTTTTGAGGTGAGTTGATGAGCCAAACATCTTAAGTTATAGGTTGAGTACACTAATGTAGTTTCAGGCATGTTTATCAACTATAGAGGTTCTTGATTCTTATAGTGGTTCAAATTAGAAGTAGATATGATGTTTTCACCTATTATTTATTATGGTAATCACCTTAATTTCAAATATCAGTACCAAAGGTTTCACATGAAGGTCATACAATGATCAAGAATGTAGTCATGTTTAACACAGTTAGTTCTTTACTTGTAGTTAGCTGAGTTAGGTATATGAAATCTTGCCTAAAATTCATGGAGATGAAATGATAAGACTCAAAAGGTTAAATATACCTTTGTAACATACAAAATCAATCTAAGCTTTCTAAGTGACATATAATAGACTATGATAACTAATTCTCTAACATAGTCATACATTTCTACCTGGCTTGATACTGATGTGTATCTATAGGGGAATAATCACATGGTAATGAAGAACTTGATATGGTTTCAATTCCCTCATGGTTAAAAATATCAATTTGAGTATTGGTATGAGGTCTAAGATGGGTTGTAAGGCCATACACAATGTTTAATTTCCATATCTCATCCATACTGCCCTATGACCTACATGTGAACCTACAAGTGCCTCTTACAAAGGCCTAAATATGTTTCATAGAGATTTTGAACATGTTTTGAAACCTTCATAAGAAGTTGAAAATTTTAAGAATGCCATAAAAATCATAATGGAACCATAGAGAGGTAGGAAAGCTTGAAAATTCATGTTTAGAGTTGAGGAGAGTTTAGGGACTTATTACCTTAAAAACTCTAAAATAAGGCCTTGTTCACATTTGATGCTATTATATAATGAGGTGACATGGTGTATAAATGAATTTAAATGATCCTATCATGTATCCCTCATGTAGGGGTAATATTTTACAAAACAAGACTGGGTATAAAAAGGCTCCCAATTCATGTATTCTTTCACTATAGAAGATTAATGTTCTATGTAATATCTTGAACTTCAAATGGTCTTATAGTCCAAGGTGGCCTAACAAGAGAATAAATTCATGCCAAGTTATTTTAATAATGTGAGAGGAATTTTTGGCCATTTTTGTCCCACATACTAAGCTTGTGCCCAAATAGATTAGGTTGTGAATGGATGAGTAGATGAATGGATGTTCTAGATGGAATGAGTGGACCAAAGAGATCATGCAACTTGTAAAACTTTTGAAACACTTTAATTTCAATTAAAGTCTATTTTTTCCAAATTAAATAAATTATGTCTCCATGGAGGTTATAACATTAAAGAGCATAAATTAGGTTTTGAACAAACCTCAGTTGCTCATTTGAGCCTTATAAGTCCAAGAAAAAGATCAAGCATGCATCTAAATAGACCAGACCATCATGAAGACATCATATAGAAAAGGAATGGACAAGTTCACTTATGTATTTTATAAGTCCACTTAGAAAGAATTATGTCTAAAAAGCTTATATCACCATGGAAAATTTCATGCTAAGATCATATCGTGTAATTTTCATGCCTACACAAGATTTCTATCTCAAAGTCTAAGTGTCCAAAGTTAAACTAGTAGTGTTAGATGTTCACGCAAATGTCAAACTTGAGCCTCACAAGATGACCATTTGGATTAAAAAATTAATTAAAGGGTTTAATTTTGATCAAGATCTAATGGTACACATGAGCTCACATAATTAAAATCAAGATTTAATGGTTTACACTGAGGTTAAATGAGTTAAAATGTCCCTAGGTTAAATCCCTTTAAATAGATACAAGTTGGAAAAGATTTGACAGTGTGGAAACCAAAAAAAGATCCAATGATGTGATCTCAACTGACAAGAAGATGGGTCAAATCTAGATCAATAATTAGTGCTCAATCAAAATAAATATCTAATGATGTGTAGGCAATGGTAGGAAAGTGAGACTAGGAATATTGAAGGCTCGCATTGCTTCGTACTTATGATCCAATGATGTGAGTGAAAGCCAACATGTCAACATATCTTTATGGTAGGAAATTAATGGACTGGATTCATTCATACCAAGGAGATCAATGGTGTGTAAGAGGTCAAAGGGTCCAGATCTAATAGTGGGGATCTATCAGGCCAATGGGAATGAAGATAGGTTGGATCATTCTAATTAGCATGAGCAATATTTGATGGATAAGGTCAAACTAGAGGAACCATTTTCTACCAAGGAAAACAAGGCCTTCTAGGGTCATCCTTCCAAAATTATAGCTCAATGCAATGCCATAGAGTAGACATAACCATGAAGTAAGGTATAAAGAACATAAAGGGACCATCATTAAGGCTAATATAAACATCTTGTTCATAAATTTGTATCATGTAGGGTTATTTCTGTGATTGTGTTTTCCATTCTTAAAAGGACCCATGCATATGGTAGATTGTCGATCCTTGTAGAGATGAAGTGGGTATATTTAGACCTATTATAATCCATAAAAGGTGGTTTTTAGCCTATAGGTCTACATCATATTATAACTATAGGAAAACCAAAAATCTTAGATTGGTTTTCTACCTTTAGAATGAACCTATGATCTAAACATGCAAATGGAGAAGATATGTGATTAATGCAAAGGATCCTTATCCTTTAACATGGCCATATTTTCAAAAAATCATAACCTAAAATGCATAGATTGATGATTTTATTACATCTATGAGCATGAAAATTTTATCTTTAGTGAGAAATGGCGTGAAGTATCATATAAAAATATCTAGTGGTTGGGATTACAACTAGGAGCATTCAATGCATCCTCAGAACCTTTGGGGGCTTTCCCATTCCATAAGCCATGAGTAGTGTTCTAATGGATCAAAAAGGTGGTAAGGTATTAATTTAAGCAAAAAGGTGGTAACTCAAGTTTCAATTAATGACCTAAGATGGTATATTTCATCTCTGATGGCATGATCCCAAATTTTTTTTCTCTCTCTCTTCTCCTATATATCCTAGTCTAATTCCCATTATGGGGGTTCTTAGCTCTTAAAAAATTTCATTATTTTTTGGGATGAGGATACTCATTGATACTCTTACAAAAGTGTGCTCATTTTATGTGTTTAAACCATATCAAATTACTATGAGAACTACCTTTTGAAGTAATAAGATCAACTCGTTGCCTATCTCTTGTCTTCAATTAGTTCTTAGTATGTTTATGCATGGTAAATTTATGAAGGAGAATCTTCCTAGTTTACTATCCTTATGCTTTCCTATTTAAAGGTGTTTTTAACCTAACTTGCAAGTCTATATCAGTGTTTTACTTGGGGCCTCTTCTATGAAACATTTATTCAACTAATGAGATTATAAGGTTGTGTGAGCTATAATTATTTTATGTTGATCCAGTATAAGTTCAACATTGTATGAGTGTCCATTTTAGCTTTGATGCATCACACTTTTAGATTTATTATGATACCTTAAACTATTTTTAACCATTTTCTCAATAATTTTCATTAGTTTAGGTGAGCATCAATAGGAATCTGACCTTCTCAAGAGGTGCAACCTCATTAAAGGTGACTTAAAACCTAGGGTTATTCCCATTGTGTATCTCAATTGGAGTGAGCATGAATAACTCTCTCCAAGGCTATAGATTGAGCTTACAATATTTTTTGTCATGCCTAATGAGACTATATTTCAAGTAAGATTGATTAATTTTAATGTTGGTTTGATCATATATACAGCAGTTAAGCTCCCAAAAAACATCATCTAGCCACTCCAAATGGAAGATCCAACTTTCTTGTAGTAGAACAGTAACTTCATCTCATGATAAATGTGACAATAAGGTTAGCTTCAATAGGTATTCCCTTTGAATTTGTTTAACTACCTTTAAATTCAAAAAAAATGCTAAGGTTTTCCAATACACATCCATATCAAGTAACCTTTTCTCCTAACTCATTTTCAAGGCTTACCCCTATAAGAGGACCTTTACCAAATCCTTTTGTATCCATGGTATCCCCTATACCTTTTTAAATTGATGTATTTTAATGGACAAATCCTTATAGACCTTTCTCAATATGATCCTATCCTAGTTGCATTCCTTAAAAGTGTCCACTATTATACTATAGACCAAGCTACAACACCTTTTGAGCACCTCATGGATATAGCTAATTTTTGTAACATCTATAATCTCACTAAGGAAAATATTGATATTAGGTTATTAGCTACTTATTTTAAAATAAATACGCTAGATTGGCATAAAGGCAATGTTTCCAATTCCATTTAAACATAGGACTAATTATGTGAAGCTTTGTACAAAATATTTTAGGATAAACGTGACCATTTATCACTTGTAGAGCAGCTAACTGCCATTAAGAGAGCTCCTCATGAAGTCATACAATAATTCAACACAAGTTTTCAAAAAACATGGGATAGAATCCTAGTCTCAATTAAACCAACCCCTAACATTAAATTCCTCTATTATTTGAAGGATTTAAATAGTGATATAGTAGTGATGATCCAATCTATGGGAGATAATATACTTCCAAATGCTTATGAGGTGGTCATCAAGGTAGAAAGTTGTTTGGTTCAAGATGGAAAGATTACACCTAGACCACTAATACCCTTAATTCCTTAAATTATACCACCTCATATTATTATCCCTCCAATTGATATCATTCCCTATATGCCAATAATTACTCAATACTTGTACCAAAATGAGATAAATTTTCCACTAGTGGATCTAGTGATTCTCAATAGTAAAATAACTTTCAAGAGCTCAAAATCATGTTCCAATCCTTAGCGAATGAGTTAGTTAATGTCAAAAGGTATTAAGATTTCAATAGGCTTTATCAAGATTCATATCAACCTAAACACCAATCTTTTCAATAAAATACGACACCATACAAAGGGAACTACCAAGGCCAAGGCCAAGGTCATAACCAAGGACAAGGGAAACATGGCTAAAATAGGTAGATTATTACAATCCTAATGTTGCAAGCACTTCTAATACCTTGGTCCTAATTGAAAATAATGTGGCTCAAGAAGTTGAGTGTACCATGTATTAGAATAAGTATTTTCGGCAATCCATTATCTTAACCATTGATTTCACTCAAGATTTTAATGATTAATGGATTTAATCTACTAATTTTTGGTAAAAAAAAGATCTTATAGCCCAAAATGAAGAGGTACCTATGATGACCAAGTAGGAAGAATCTCAATAAGGTCAAATAAATGATTAGGGATTAGGCCAGTTGGGTGCTACAATGATGAACTACGAACAAGAAGAGTGTTACACACTCAATCATTAGGCTAGGGATACATTGTGATGGTTGAATATACCAGATTCAAATGAAAGAACATTGATGGTAACCAAGAACCAAACAAGGAGCCTCCTACCATTACTCTAATATCAAAGCTAGTTTGACTTTTACTACTATTCTAAGGGTCCCAATAGTTTCAAGGGGTTAGAATCAAGGAAATGTCTTGGTACCTCCAAAATCACAAGATAAAGGTATATTTTTGGCCCCTTAAGCACAACCAATGTTTGGTGGTTCACCCATCAATGTCATAGAACAAATTAAAATTTCCAATGTGAGTGTGCTAATGTGGGACATAATCTCCATGCTTTGTCAAGTAGACATCCTTCAAGAAGGACTATCAAAGATCAATGTTGTTGAAAAGCCACCAAGTAAAGAAAATGTGGTCCTTACCAATGTAGCCAAAGGACCAAATGAAGGGAAATAAGGTAAAGTGGTCAAACCTCCTCCATTATATATTTTAATAATCATTAGCAACTCTCTAGTGAATAATTGTTTGGTGGATAGTGAGGCTAGTACCTTAGTAATGCTAAAGTCTATAGCCAATTAGCTTGGTCTGAAATGTGAGCCCTAGTCCAAAGGAGTGCTGTAAATATATGGATCTTCCACCAAGCCATCTAGCATAATTAGAGACCTCAAATTGACCTTACACGCCTTCCCTAGTGTCTCAATGGTTCAAGATGTATTGATCCTTAATGTGTCTCCTTACTTTTTACTATACCTATCCAAGGAATTCACAGTAAAGATAGGAGGTTACCTTGCAACATATTGGTCATCTATGGCATTCAAAACAAGATATAGGGACAAAGTGTCAATCAAATTTGAGCCCATTAAACAATTCCATATAGAGCCTTATGAACCACATAATATCAATATCAATTGCAACATTATTGATGAGGATGAATTTATAATGGGACTGGAGTTAAACACTCATCTAGAAAAGATACCAAACATGTTCTTGGATGAACTATAGAATGATAGCTAGCTATTGGATCCCTTAGAAGGTTTTGAAAAAATGGACTTGGGTGTTTACTATTTACATGAAGAAAACCAACCCCTATCATCCCTCATGAGGCCTCAAGAAGATCCTAGTGGTCTATAGAATTTATTCTTTGATGGTTAAGAGAGCAAGGATGGAGTGGGTGTAGGTGTTATACTAGTATCCCCTTCAAATGATAAATAATTTTCTTCATATAGGTTCTAATTAAGCTATACATGTAATGTAGTATAATATGAGGCCCTTATTCATAGCCTTCAGTGGGATAGTAAGAGAAGGATTAATCAATAAAAAGTCTATGGGGTTAATGAATTTATTGTGTAACAAGTTAGAGGATAGAATTCCACTAAGAACCCCTTACTGAAGTAATAAAAACATAGAGTGTGGGACCTAATTGAGGACTTTCAGGCCTTCATCATCTAATCAGTGCCAAAGGGCCAAAATCAACATGTTGATAGACTAGCAACTATGGTGGCTCATTTTGATATCCCTAATGAATAAAAAAATACCAAGGTGAAATTCAAAGTGGTAACAATACCATCAATATTTGAAAATGAATCTCATTGGTAGGTCTTTGAAAATGACCAACAAATTGCCTATTTTATACAATAGGAAGCATAGTTCACCTCCATCAACCAAGGGAACTTAAAGCATTAGTATGAAGAGCAGATTGTCTAATTAAGGTCCATTAAGCTTCTTAAAGGGCTAGTCAGCCTATAAGGTCTCTTTCATGAAGGAAACCATATGAGGAAGGATAAAGTAGTAATGTAAACTAATGAAGAGAACTATGAAAGATTTCTTATCTTTGAGGATAAGATTCTAAAGCTTGGAAAGGTAAGCACTAAAGCTAAAAGGTGTGATTTCATAGAGATTTGTAATGAATATGTAGAAATTTTTGCTTGGAAATATAGTGACCTAATGGGATTTGATCTTTAATTGGCCCAACACACTATATAACTAGAGGCTAATGTCAATCTTGTTAGATAGAAGTAGAGGCCCATCAACCTTAAGATTAAAGAGCTCATGAGGAAATAATTAACAAAGGTCTAAGATCATATTTCCAATTTAGTACCCCTTATGGGAATCTAATATGGTACCTATTAGGATGAAGAATGGGGAGATAAGATTGTGTGTGGACTTTAAGGATCCAAATAGGGTCTCTTTGAAATATCACTATCCCTTACCATCTATAGAGTAACTCCTACAAATAGTTGCTAGTCCAAAATGTTTATCTCTCTTAGATGGATATTTAGGTTGAAACCAAGTGCTAATGAGAGAGAAATATTAGTATAAGATAAAGTTTTCTTAGTAGTTAATATTCATTAATCTATGAATTTTCCACTTTTTGAAGTCAACATTTGGTGATTTTTATGGAGAGGCTGATAGGGCAAGATCACCTAAATTTTTGATGTCAAAGTTAATTTCAAGGAGAGATTCACCTACATTTGAATATAAATTTACTCATATAAATGTAGTTCAATGGTACCTTCAAATAAAATCCTAATTAATTTATCATATATGGTCGGGTGGATGCCAACAAAAAACCAATTTTGTATAATGTAAAACTGAAGACACTAGGTAGGTGCCTATGGGATGTCCACCAGTGGATGTTTGTAGCTTGTTAGAGGATGCCTATGTGTTGTCAATAGACATTAACAAGAATTAAGGAAATATGTATATGACCATAGTATAAAATCATTTACTAACATGTTACAGACATTGGTATATTGCAAGCATATGTCTATTGGTATATTATGGGCATCCACTTACATATTTTGGCTATCCACCTATCTGTTGTGGAGATCTTCCTATATGTTGTGGGCATATACCTATGTGTTATGGTCATCCAATTGTATATTATGGGAATTTGTCTATATTTTTTTGGCATCCACCCATGATACACCTATGGATACCTATAATAAGAAGGTGATTTCATACAAATTACTAGTAAATGGCACAGTGAGGACATCTATGTCCTTATTATGGGAATTTACCTTTGTATTATGGGCATCTACCTATGATACACTTACAAAGACTTATGATAAGTATTTAATCACCTATATACTATTAGTAGATGGCATAGTGATGGTATCTACCATATGCAAACTTTTAGCAGATGTCCATAATCTTTAGACATCTACCATTGGTAACATCCATGCAAGTGGGATAATTATCCCACATGCATGGCTAGGAAACCTCTCCCAAGGGAGAGGCACTATAAACATTAATATTGACATGTGTTTTTTAAAAATGAGCATTGTGAACACATAATGTTATGGTTACCCACACTTCACATATATGCAATGTATCATGTCGGCATGCACTGACATGATGTAGATGTTTTGTTATGATGTCTGGGAAACCCTAAATCATGGTGTGTAGTGAAACAATATATTTAAAATATAAATATAATTAAATAAATTTATAATTATTCTTCTTTTAAACCTTTCAATTTAATAAAAAATATTTAAAAATCATAATTTATAAAATAAAGTAACCAATATATGTATGACCATTTTTTTCACTTTTAGCATTCAATAACATGTAGCTGGCATCTATTTGTATTGTGCAGATGGCCATCAGCATATGACTAGCATAAATATACATAATTTTGGTCTTTGTTTGCATAATTTACGTTGTGTCATTGTATTATTTTCTTATGCATCTATACTCCTAAAACTATTCACCACCATTGCAAATCTGATTCACCTAGGGACCTCCATAAATTTTTTATAGGGCCCACTAGAATGAACCTTGGTACAAGACTAAAATTGGACATGGCCTTCTAAGTGATGTAAATCAAATGGTACTAGTCTAATTATATGACATAATAGTCTTCTTTAAGAAATCTAGTGATCACATGGACCATCTGAGGTTGGTAATCCTAAAATGTAAAGATTATGGGATCTCATTAAATCCTAAGAAATGTGTGTTCTTTGTGTATGAAAATAAACTCCTAGGTCATATTATTTAATAATAAGGATTATCCATTAACCTTGAAAGATAAAGTAAAATCTTATCCCTAACCTTACCAAAACACAAGAAGGGTATCTAGAGCTAGCTTATTTAGGAAGATTAACTTTGTTAAAAGGTTTATACCTAGTTTTCCAAACTTGGTCAAACCTTTCACCACCATGCTGAAGAAAATCCAAGTGTTTACTTGGACAAATTAAGGAAAGGTATGCTTTGATACCATCAAGTAGGATATTACCCAAGCACACTCACTCTCGAATCCTAAATTCTCTAAGGACTTCATCTTATACACCTTTGCCAATATTTATAACATATCAACTATGTTGATGTAGAAGAATAGTGAAGCAAAGGAGCAGGGAATTACCTTTTTTAGTCAAAGGCTAGAAGGATATGAGTTGAAGTGTAATTTAATTGAAAAATAGGTTCTTAAAACCTTGAGGAGTCTCAATAAGTTTAGATCCATGCTCTCCAATAGCAAGATTCATCTTATGATGTCTCATCATGGAGTTAGGAACTTCTTCCTTAACAAGAATTCGAATGAGAAGAGAGCAAGATAGATCACCAAGGTCATGGAATATGATGTAGAAATCAAGGTCACCAAGATGGTTAGAGGTAATGGCTTGTGTGAGAACATGGTAGAGGAACTCCAATAAGAAAAAGAAGTTGTCTTGGTAACCTAAGATAACTCATAGGTAGGTGAACATCTACTTTAAAAGAGTTAGCTTCAAGACATGGCTCAATTATTGATAATAATATAATGCCCCTAACATTTAGATAGAGCCAAAATAAGTTATTTTAGTCTTTCATCCATACCTTACACATTATGTTGATGGATTTATTTTTAGAAGGGACCTTAATGGGGTGCTCCTTAGGTTCATAGATGATGACCAGGTGACCAAACTCTTGGAGCAATTCCATGATGGACCTATAAGAGGTCATTTTTAACCTAGAACCATAGTAGAAAAGATAATGAGGGATGGTTATTACTAGCCCAGTCTTTTCAAAGATGTTCATGCTTGGGTTAAAAAGTGTTATAAGTGTGATCTCTTTATAGGAAAGTAGAAGTTAGTAGCCCATCCACTTAATCCCATTTAGGTGGAGTAACCCTTCATATAATGGGGGTTAGACTTCATAGGGTTGATCAATATACCATCACATGCATGGAATAAATGGGTGATTACTACAATTAGCTACTTCATCAAGTGAGTAAAAGCCATTAATTTAAAGGAGGCTAATGAGGATGAAATTTTGGACTTCTATGATAGCCTTGTGACCAAGTTTGGTGTCTCAACCACTATCATTTCATATAAGTCCTTGGAATTCCTTGATATTAAGACAAGTTAGTGGACTCTCAAACTAGGCATCTACTTTAACACCTATTCTTACTACTATACTCAAGTAGAGTCCATAAATAATAACTTGCTAAGGATCATCAAGAAGACCATGGAAGAGAATCATATAACATGGCCCACCAAGCTAAGGATATCCTTATGGGAAAACATAGTGGCTCCTTAAGGTACCATTGTAAATTATCCATATGTCCTTATGTATGGAAGGGAAGCCAAATTGCCTATCTCTCTCAAGATGCATACATTATAATTAGTCCATCAACATGAGTTGATGGAAAATGAACACATGAATGTGAGGATGATAGATCTCATAGAAATACAAGAAATTAGGGACCTTGTTATGAAAACACTAGTCACATTAAACTCAACTCCAAAGGGCCTTTGACAAGAGAACTATAACAAGGATATTTAATGAGGGAGACCTAGTCCTCAAGTGGGACTTGAATAAGGCTAAATTATGAAACCATACCAAGTTTGATAGCTTATGGAGTGGTCCATATTTATCCATGGATGCAAATAACATAATGATATTTAGCTTGCTAAACTAGATGGATAGGTATTACCCATCCTAGTCAATGGCATTCATTTAAATCCTTGTTATTGGAGACATTATATCAATTATAATATATTATACATATTAGAGTAGATTTTATGCTTTCCTCTAAGTGTCTTATGTACTTTCATTTTTATTGTGTGTTTCCTTTCTAATAAGTGCCTTGGGCACTTTGTTGTTCCATTTTATTTTATCCCTGTTTCTTCAAGAGTAAGTTTTAAATAAAGATAGCCTTATGTTATCTTCATGATCATTTGAGAGAAGACTTGGGATTCCATATGCCCAATGGACCAAAAAAGACAAAATAGACTGGGGTCTCAAGCATAACAGGCATGCTTCCCTATAAGTTTCCAAAGATGTTGGCCATTTTTTGTGAATATACCAAGCTTGTGCCTAGTAGATCAGGAAATGATTGGATGAGAAAATGAATGGATGTTCTATATGAAATGAGTGGACCAAAGAGATCATGTAGCTTGTAAATATTTTGAAACACTTTAAGTTCACGTAAAGTTTAGTTTGTCAAAATTCAAGAAAGCAGGTCTCCATGGTGGTCATAACATTCAAGAGTGTAAAGCATGTTTTAAAAAATCCTTGGGATCTCATTTGAGCCTTGAAAGTTCAAGCATAAGTCTAAATGAACTAGACCATAACTAAGATGTCATGTAGAAAAGGAATGGATGATTTCACTTATGTATTTTATAAGTCCACTCAGAAAGCATCAAAGGCCAAAATCTTATAGTGACATGGAAACCTTCATGCCAAGATCATATCTTATAAGTTTCATGCTTTCATGAGCTTTCTATCTCAAGATCTAAGTTTCCAAAGTTAAACCAATAGTGTTAGATGTTCGTGCAAGAGTCAAACTTGAGCTTCACAAGATAACTATTTGGATTCAAAAATTCATTAAAGGGTTTAATGTTGATTAAGATCTAATGATCTGCATGAGCTTGCATACTGATAATCAAGATATAGTGGTTCATGCTAAGGTTAAATGGGTCAAAATGTCCTTTGGTTAAATCACTCTAAATAGCTAAAAGTTGGGCAAGATATGATGGTGCAAATCAACCATACATAGATCCAATAATGTGAGAATGATAGACAAGAAGGTGGGTTTGAGCTAGATCAACAATCAAAACTCAATCATACAAAATATTTAATGGTGCATAAGAACTGGTAGGAAAGTGGGCCTAAGAATATCTAAGGCTCACACTACTTCATACATTATGATCCAATAGTGTGAGTGAAATTCAACATGTCAGAGGATCTTTGTGGAAGGAAATCAATAGACCACATTCATTCATAATAAGGAGATCAATGGTACACAGGAGGTTAAAGGTTCAAGATCTAATATCAAGGATATATGAGGCCAATGGGAATGAAGATATGTTGGAGTATTCTGATTAGCCTGAGTAATATTTGATGGACAAGGTCAAACTAAAGGAACCATTTTCTATCAAGGTAAACATGTTCACACAAGGTCATAATTCTACCATTAAAGCTCGATCCAATGCCATAAAGTGGAGATAACTATGAAGTAATGTATAAATAACATAAAGGGACCACCATTAAGGCTAAATATAGACCTAGGGTTCATAAATTTTTATCATGTAGGGTTATTTTTGTAGCTATGTTCACCATTCTTAGAAAGACCCATGCATATGGTGGATTCCCTATCCTCATAGGGATGAACTGGTTCTATTTAGACCTATTATAATGTAAAAAAGGGGATATAAATCCTATAGGTATACATAATTTGAAAACAATAATAAAAACAATAATCTTAGATTGTTTTTCTTCCTATATAATGAACCTATGATCCGAATATGGAAATGGAGGAGATATGTGATTAATGTAAAGGATCCTCATCCTTCAACATGGCCATATTTTTAACAAATAGCTACTTAAAATGTACAAATCCATGATTTTTTTAGATATATGAACATGAAAGTTTTATCTTTAGTGGGAGATGGCATGAAGGATAATAGAAAAATATTTGGTGGTTAGGACTTGAAACTAGGAGCATTCAATGCATCCTCAGAACCTTTGGTGACCTTCCCATTTGGTAAGCCATGAGTAGTGTCCTAATTGCTTAAAAATTTGGAAAGGCATTAAATGAAGAAAAAAGATGGTAGATTAAGTTTTAATTAATGACCTAGGATGATGTATTCCCTCTCTTATGGCATGCTCCCACATTATTTATCTCTCTCTCTCTCTCTCTCTCTCTCTCTCTCTCTCTCTCTCTCTCTCTCTCTCTCTCTCTCTCTCTCTCTCTTCTCCTATATATCCTAGTATCATTCACATTATAGGGGTTCTCAGCTCTTAGAAATTTTCATTATTTTCTAGGATGAGGATACTCATTGAGACTCTTGTAAAAGGATACTCATTTGATATGATTAAAACCTATCAAAATATTGTAATAAATACCTTTTGAAGTAATAGGATGAACTCTTTGCCTATCTCTTATCTTCAAAAAGTGATTAGTATGTTTGTGATAGTAAATTTGTGAAGGAGAATCTTCCTAATTTAGTGTCCTTCTGATTTCCTCTTTGAAGGTGTTTCCAAGATAACTTTCAGGTCTAGATTAGTCTTCTACTTGGCACCTCTTCTATGAAATATTTATGTAATTAGTGAGATTAGGAGGTTGTGTGAGCTATAGTTATCTTATGTTGATCTAGTGTGGGTTCAAGCTTGTATGAGTGTCTATTTTTACTTTGGTGCATCACCCTTTTATCTTTCTTAGGAGCCCTTAAACCCTTTATAACCCTTTTCTTAGTAATTTTAATTAGTTTAGGCAAGCATCAAGAGGAATTTAGCTTTCTTCGAAGGTCTAACCCTATTATAAGTGACCCACAACCTGGGGTTATTCCCATTGTCTAGATCAATTAGAGTTAGCCTAAAGGACTTTCTCCAAGGGTACACATAAACCTATGATAGGAACACTAGTGATTCAAAGAAATTGAATAGGGATTTAATTTTAAGGTGTTAACCCATATCATCATCAAAGATTGTGTTTTGACATAAAAAGATTCACCTAAATCCTAACTGTAGGTACCTATAGTCTCATAAGAGGAACTTTGGTGATATAAATACTGCAAACATAAACACTTACTAGTTGGATTTGGTTCCAATATTCCAAGCAGATCATATAAGGTGTAGCATATGATTTAAAGGTTGAAAGGAATCTATAATATCCCTTTTACTCCAAGAATGGTCACCTATAGTCAACTAGAGTATGAAAATTAATTAACATATGATAGTTTTTATCACATGGATTTTCACCCTTTGAGGAGATGGCAAATCTCTCCTCATCCAAGTTTCACAATGGAAACACCTCTAGGCTTGTGGGTAGCCTAAGGATGAGATGAATCTCTATATAAGGTTAGCTCCCTTAATGTACCACTTTGGATTGCTATTACACCTAAAATTTTGAGGGAAAAGGGAGAGAGATAATAAAACCCAAACTAACCTAAGGGAGGTGATACACCAAAATATATGGTGATGTCTAACAAGCAACATGTTACATATGAAATCATGGGACAAATTAAACATACACTTCTCCAATATGCATCTTCTCACATCAATGTTACATTGTGAGGTTATGGATGAATGTGTAAATATATTAGGACTAGACAAGAGACCTTAAAGGGAACTAATATAAATACTAACTCACTCAATCCTTGACATTTCATAGAACACTTCACATGCCCTGCAATAAGCTTTCTAACTATAAATAAGATGAAAGAATGAGACAACATGATAATTAATCCATAGTCTTCGCTAATAAAGATAAAAGAATTAAATTAAAACACAACAATAATATTCATAAATAGGTAAAAATTAGTATTATTATTGATCAAATGGTATGAAATTGAGCTGGGCTTCACCATACTCAGGTGGATCATAAGTTACATTGGCCAAAATGGCTAGTTGTTATAGAACTTGAGAGATAGAATAAGGAAGAATTACAAGGGTCACAAATACACTTGTCAAGATACTATAATTAGTTAATTTTTAATGAGAATAGGATATGGTACAAACCATGAAAGGTAAATAATCCCTAAGTGTCCATCCAAGTCATCAAACTCTAGCAAAGTGGTATAAGATTCCTCATTCTAGCTTAGAAAACTACCTTCATTATTTGGGATTATTTAATGAATAAAATATAACTAATAATATGTAAAATTATTTTAATTAAGGGGGAGGATTTCATACATGCATTTCTATGCATTGGTTATAGTCCTGGTCCTCTAGAATCATCCCAAAGTGAGATATCATCTACTATAAAGAAAACTCCTTTTTCATACATCCTACACATTTGGATATTAAAAAGGAATTATTTTATCATTAAAATAAATGGGATGGAGTTTATGACACTTATAAATACCATCCATGGCCTTATAATCATCAAGGGTACCTTAAAATCACTTCACTTGAAGTTTTCCACCCACTTCACTAGCATGCCCACTAGGTTAGTTTTGAATAGCTAAGATGAGAGATATTTTTTGAAAACTTATAAGTTTTTTAAAGGAATTAAATTACCATATGTATTTATAAAAATTATATATCTTCCTCACAAACTTTATTTCATCTTTAGACTCCTTTTGTAGCCTACATAATGCATAAAACTATCAAGAAAAGCTTATTTTGTACCTTCTCAATATAATTCCATAAAAATAAAAAATATGAGAGGGATAATAAGTGAGTCCTATACAATTTAAAATAAATTTAATGATAAAACTATTCCATTATTATGCATCTACATCTTCATTTCTCCAATCATGTACTTTTAAGGGTTTTTCAAGTGTTTTAGCTTGTTTACCCTCTTAAGATTTTTTTATATAAGTTTCATATTTAAATTCCAAAAAAAATATGAAAAATTGTTTCCTAGGACCTTATATAACTCATCCAATTTACTTGAGTCTCCATGCAAATCCTCAAAATAGATATGAGCATTCAAAGTCACCCACTCGAGCTTATTTCTTCCATTTGTATAGGCCTAAGGTTGTCTTGATCCCAAAACAAACATTTTCATAGTTTAATTTTCATATTTATAACCTTAAAACATCATATTTGACCCCAAAAACATTTTAAATAATTTATAAATTTCATCTTATGCTATAAGTGTGATAGACCCCCCATTTGGACACTAGGCCTAATCTTGGTCTTATAGCCTGTCTACAAATTTAAGCCCAAAAAGACCCTCTTTTATGTATTACCTATATAAAATATATATAAAATCATCCAATAGACATTATAAAATAATTTTTAAGGCATATCTCATGCTAGAAATGGAAGTGGTTCTCTTGTTGGCTTATTAGCCTTAATTATGCCTATTAGGCCTTCTTGTAAACCTGATGGTATGGGACACCCTATATGGTTTAGTAATCCTATGAATAGTTTATAATGATTTAATATATTTATTTAAACTCCACATAACTCCTTACAATGGCTCTCCAACTTTTGGTCCATCCTTCATCTCTCATCCCTCAAAATTGCCAGTGTATAAATGAGGGGAAGTACCCCCTATTTGAGACAAAACAAGGGGTACTTACCATATTTTATTATAATAAATGAACATTTAATGGGATTAATAAATTATTTAATAACTTACACAAAAATTTATCTCTTAATCCAATGGTTAGATCCTCCAAAAACACTAAGCACTAAAACAGACCTACCAAGCAAGATTGTGGGCAGTGTTTCAAGACATGGACTATATTGTGTAGGTTTAAAGTCCATTATTTTATTGATTACATGATATTATTATATAATTAGTTCAATTATATTATTATTAATGTTTCTATATGTATTTTCATCACTTTAAATCTTCACATGCCCCTTTCCTTAACTCGAACTCTTGAGACTATTAGTATAAAACCTTGATTGTTTTTTGCCTTAATGACTCCCGCCTATAGGTGGTTATGCTTGGTTTATGATTTAAAAAAGTGAATATTACCCAATTTATATATTAAATTTTCATTTTATAAGTACCTATACCCACTTTTTTACCTTTCCTAGTTCTTTTTGATAACCTTGAACCTCAAAACTCCTCACTATCTGTTACACAATCATCTCTAATGGTTGTAGGTGCTCATAGGGTCTTAAGGAACCTATATAAGATTGTTTTTAATTAATAATGGTTAATTTAAGTCATAATGTCCTTTATGAAGTTATTAATATTTTTTTTTCTCATTGCAACCCCTTCTATTCTCTTTAAAAGTACCTTGAACTCATGGATTGAGTCCTTCCTATTCTGACTGAGAAACCCTTCCTTAGTGACTGTTGTAGGTACCTATTAGCTTTAATTAATATTGATCATGGTGTTTAATTATTTATTTTAATAAATTTATGTTTAAAATTTAATTTTTATACCTTAACTCACCTTTTATTCCCTTACACATCATCAAAACATCAAGTTAGCTAACTATTTGCCCTATTTGTTGTAGGTGGATGTCTAGGAAGGATTATGCTTGAAAACAATGTATGGCATTATTTAAACCTCATAATTTCCTATAAAATTAAATTTAACTATTAAATATTATTTTTATAATATGAAACACCAAGGAACCATCTCCCTTTAACTCACTATTTCATATAATCAAACACATGTTGTAGGTGGCTAACCAGACCTGTGTATAGACTATAGGCATGTATAGGGGAAAAATAAAAAATATCACTCCCCTTGAATATAATTAGTTAAATTAAGTTACTTTTATCCATTTTAAACATTTATACATGGTTCATATTCCATTTAGACACTATTGTCATTTAGGTCATAGTCATGTAGATAATATTGAAGGAATTAAGTGTTTTAATAGCAATTTTGAGATCCCAAATGACCATCTTCCACTTGTCATATTCCTCCCAAACTTGGAATACTCCTTATCCCATGTAGGGGATAATTTTTTTGAATATAATTCTACATAAAAATCCCTTTAACCCTTAAATATGATAACAACAAAATGCTATGGTGCTTTATTTTCCTATTTTAGGTATACCAGTCCCTAAAACTATAGTCATCTCCCTTAGTGATTGTCAAATTAATTTTATAGTATTAGTCATTAAAAGGGGGTATTCATTATCTATAACTATGATAAGACCTCAAATATGGTTTTATCATTAGTTCCAACACTTTAAAATGGTTACCTTGCTCTTTGCCATTAAATCCTATAGGTGGATGTTTCCATGTATAGGTAGTGAGTATAACTTGGGTAGTATGAATTTCATTGACCACAAATGGATTATATATTAATTAAAATTAATTAAAATTTACTTATAAAATTTCATATGGTCTGAAAAAAATTTAAACACAATCAATTCAATATGGAATTCTCTTCCAAGCACCTATAGATGCTCACTAATGGCAGCTTGTGTATATATATTTCTCATGACTACACCTTCATGGAGATTTTGCCTTATATAATATAATTTAAATATGATGAGAAAAATTATATATTTAATAAATTTAACTTAACTTATCACAACTTTGGAATCATGATCAAAATGTGAAGATTCTACAAATAGAGTAAAAGTTGCCTGTAATACAGAATAATGCTTCTCTTGAAACTTTGATGTACTTAAATTATCCAAAAACTTTGAAACATGAAAATAAGAAATTTAAGCATATAATAAGATATCACACATCCCCTAGAGTCAACATCACTAACTGGTTCATTCGTATTTGACCAAAATGGAGCAAAACCTATAGGGTACATGAAATAGCTAACAAAAATGTATATTCAACTTCATGAGGATTGTTCATGAAGAAAATTCCAAAATTATTTAAAATATTTATATATAAATTAAGGTTTATTAGTTTACTACAACCTCCAAAAATCATTTTTCTTGAAACCTTCTGAGTTGTTCGTACTAAGGACAAACTTGTAGGTCACTTTTGTATGTTTAAAAATACAAAAGGAAGCACAAATGTTTTGGATTTAAAATTGAAATTATAGAGAAAAAACATTTATAATAGTTTTATTAAGTTTAATAGGTCTTCCATGATCTTACCCTACATGGCACACTTCCCCATGGGTTGTACAACTGCCATTTACCCCCTTTTTCAATTTGTTCTTTGGATTTCAATTAGACAACCTAAAATATTTTGATGTAACTGACATCCATAATATTTAAAATTACCTATTTTATTCTTTAAAGGAAAAAATTATATCTAAACACCATGGGAATTATGTCACTTGAATTTATGACCCCCTATAGCCCACTAAATGACCCAAAATGATAAATTGACTAATATGACTAAGACCAAGGCTAGGATGACATTAAATAACATAAAATAATATATAATACACCCCATAATAGTAAATTATACCCCATAAAACATATAAAACTCATGTTTTTACCTATAGAGGTCTCAATTTGACCTAAAAGTTAAATTTGGTCAACAAATTGGTGACTCATAGGGGTAGTATCCTTGTTATACTAACTAGAATAGTAGCCTTATTAGTCTATTAAGATTATGATTAAATTAAATTTTGAGACAAACAATAAGGATTTAACCATTGATTACAACCTCTGATCAAGACAAGAACAATGACTACCTCAACCACACAAAATAAAAAGACACACATAAAGCAAAAACAAACACACATGTGCTTCATGAGAACTTATGAAACACACACACAAAACTAAAAAAAATAACTCAAAAAATAACTAAATTGAGGTGAGAACTTCCTCCTAGATCAAATGGTAATTTTGAAACTCTTCTTGCTTCATGACATGTAGGATATAGTGAGACATATAACCTTTTATCCTTTAGCATTGATGCCTCTAACATTTTCATGATATTTACCAACTTCATTGTCATGATGTTCATTGAAAACCATGTAACCTAAAATAGTTTGTCTATAGAGATTAACTCTTATTGAATCCAAATAGCCTCAAATTTCTCATGTGTATCTTTATTATAACCTCATTCTTGATTTCTATAAGGCTCTCAATAATATTGGGTTTCTTATCAGCTACAAGTTATTCTAGCTCATCAAGGAGATTTGCATCCTCTATCCAATATTGATCATTATCCTCCATGGAATATTCATTCTTCACCTTGTCATGTACTTGGCCTCAACTTGGGAAAGCTCTTCAAGCTCTTGAAATAGCTTCATTTGTAACTACCAATCATCTTTGTCCTCTTTATCCTCTATAATCACGACCTCTTCAATATTATCTTCTTGATGTATGATGTCACTAAGATATTTTTCTTCAATATAAAATTCATTTGATGGTGATTCAAGATCAGGTTGAGGTATTGGGTCATCTTCAAGAACAACCTTTTTCACATTGGTCTCAAGAGAATTTTATAGGGCTACAACTTCTTTGGGAAAGACTTAAAATTATTCTCCATCCATGATAGCACATTAATTCTCATACTTGAGATTATTATCAAACAATTTTTTATTATTTGTAGATTTTTATTTAAGTGATTCAAGATCTTCCATCTCTTTCTCCTTCATGGTGATGTCAAGACTAGGCATCTTGAAATTATGTGACCTAGCCCAATGAGGCTGCTAAGGAGGTATATTTTCTTAAATCAAGATTTTTATTTTATTATCAACCAAAAACTCCTCTTTATGTTTCCATACCACAAGTCCATCAAGGAAAAGGGTGATGGGATGAGGATAATATGAACTAGTTAGTGGAGGTGGCAGATAGAACTCAAAATCAGATTGAGAGTGAAATGTAGGGGGCTCTTTTGGAAGATCTTGAGGAAGGGGAGGTAAAAATTAGGCTAAAATAACTTGATTTTATTCCTTCCACTTTAAAATCACTTAATTTACATCAAATTTATCTTGAGTAATCTCTTTAGGAAGTGTGGATGGGGGTTTTTTAGGTATAGGATCTTTTTTTGGGTCTAAACCTTCAATTATACCTTGACTTAGTAACTTCATCTTTAAATCTAACTCTTTAATTTACTTGCATAATTTATCTTGGAAAAGTCTCTCTTAGATTTGATATGCATCATAATGAGGATGAAGAATAAAAGGGGATTCATATAGAGGACAATATGTTTCTTGAGGAAGGGTGGGAGGAACTTGCAAAGGATCATCTTCACTCACAACTTCACACTCCGTGACAATGACTTTATCTTCTTTCTTTCCCCATGAATCCACTATCTTATTCCAACATAAGATGTTAGGATTATAAGTCTTTTATTTAGGAAGGGTGGGAGGGGTTAGTATAGGATCAAGATCCTTATCAAGTTCATAATATTTTTCAAGATTTTTCTCCTCTTTCTTTCCCCATGACTCCACTATGTTATTTTAACTTAAGATGTTAGGATTAGAAGTATCTTTTTGAGGTGGTGAGGATGTAATTTAAGCGGGGTAATGAGGGCTTTAATTCTACTTACTTTTCTACTAACATGGACTGATGCATATGGATATTAGCCAACTCAATTTACCTATCAATATTAGCTTAAAAAACAAGGCTTGTCCTTTCAATTCTCTCTTCTAATGGATTACAAAAAGGATGACTTTGATATCCTTAATTTGGATCATCAGTAGGGATAAAATATGTCTTATAGGTAACTTGGGGAAGTGTATATTAAGGTTGATAGATTTGTTGAGGTTGACTTTCATAAACTCCTAGCCTATCCTCTAAGGAAGAAACTAGGCCACTCACATCAAGCATCTCACTTGTGAGCCTTTGCCAATTGGCTCTCTTAATAGGCACCCACTATCTTTTGACCAACTCTAATGCATCTCTCACCTTATTAATAATATTACTTGGAACCTCTTGACCATATCACCTAAGATTATCAATCTCCAACATATACCTATCATAGCCCAAAAGTTTTTTCTTGAAGGTGGAAAGGGATGGAGTTGAAAAGTGGCTAAGTTGACTAGGAAAAGCAACATATTGAGGAGACTAGCTATAGGATTGATAAAACTCATGAAAAGGATATTTATAGTGCTGATAAGGATAATTATGGGGTTTTAAATGGTCATTACAAGGATGGTAAGAATCATACGAAGGTTGATTAAAAACTTGTTCTTATTGACAGTGAATGACATAAGCTTTAAATATCTCACCAACATATGTATTACAACTTTCAAAACAAAAATTTAACATGAAACCTCATTAAAAGAAATTAAAAAAATAAAAATGATACCAATAATATTCACAAATAAACTTGGGTTTCTTGACCATCTGAAGTATCTTTAGAGTTGCCATTGATGATTGGATAGATGCCTCTAAAGGCTAATTTTTGAAAGATAACACCAAAATATTTCAACCTATTAGACTAAGAGTCCCATTAGGCATTCCAAAAAATATTATCGCTTGGATTTTCACCCTTTTAAGAGATTTAAAATCTCTCCTCATCTAAGTGGCACAATGGAAACACCTATGGGCTTGTGGGTAGCCTAAGGATGAGTGAATCTCTAGATAGGGAGAGTTCCCTTGATGTGCCACTTTGGATTGATAATACACCTAAAATTTGGGGGGAAAATAGAAAGAGATAAATAAAATAAAACTAACCTAAGGTAGGTGATACACCAAAATAGATGATGAGTTCCCACTAGCATCATGTTACACATGAAATCAAGGGATAAATTGAACATACACTTTTCCAATCTACATCTTCTCACATCAATGTTACATTATGACGTTATGGAAAATTGTGAAAATATATGAGGATTAGACAATAGGCCTTAAATTTAACTAATAATAATACTAACTCACTCAATCATTGACATTTCCTAGAACACTTCACATGTCCTACAAGAAGCTTTCCAACTACAAATAGGATGAAAGAATGAGACAACATGCTAAGAAATCCAGTATTCACTAAACAAGATAAAAAATTAAAGTAAAACACACTAATAATATTCATTAAGAGTTAAAAATTAGTATTATTATTGATCAAATGGTATGCAATTGAGAAGGCCTTCACCATACTTAGGTGGAGCATAAGTTATAATGGCCAAAATGGCTAATTTTTATAGAACTTGAGAGAGAGAAGAAGAAGAAGAGAGAAGTATAAGGGTCATAAGTAAACTTGTAAATCTAATAAAATCAGTTACTTATGTATGAGAAGATGATATGGGATTAACTATGAAAGGTTAGGAAGCTCCAAATGTCTATCTAAGTCATCAAACTCTTGCAAAGTGGCCTAAGATTCCTCATTTTGGCTTAAACAACTAACTTCATGATTTGGGATTATTGAGCACCTCATAACTAACTAGGAATAGGTAGAATTATTTTAATTAATTGGGAGGCTTTCATACATGCCTTTCCATGCATTGGTTGTAGTCCTGGTCCTTTGAAATCATCCTAAAATGAGATATCATCATCTATTATCAAGAAAATTCCTCTTTCGTGCACCCTACACATTTTGATTTAAAAATGGAATTAGTTTCTAATGAAAATAAATATTAGGGAGTGTATGACACCTATAAATACCCTCCATAGCCATAAAATAATCAAGGGCACCTTAAAATCACTTCATTTGGAGTTTTACATCCTCTTGACTAGCATGTCGACTATGATAGTTTTGACTGGATGAGATGAGAGCTAGTGTTTTAATACTTAAATGTTTTTTAAATGAATTAAATAAGCATAGGTATTTATAAAAATTCTATATCTTCCTCCCAAAATTAATTTCATCTTTAGACTCCTCCTGTAGCCTGCATAATGCACAAAACTATCAATAAAATCATGTTTTGTACCCTGTCTATACAAGTCTATACAACTAAAAATAATGGGAGGGAATGTTAATGAGTCCTATATAAGTTTGAATAAATTTAATGATCAAAATATTACATTACAATTCATCTTCAAATTCATTTCTCCAATCAGGTACTTCTAAGGGTTTTATAAGGGTTTTTTTGTTTACACTCTTAAACTTTGTTTATACAAGTTTCATATTTAAATTCTAAATAAATTCCATAAATTTTTTTCCTATGACCTTATATAACTCTTCCAAATTCCTTTAATTTCCATGAAAATCCTCAAAAAAGATATGAGCATTCAAAGTCACCCATTTGAGATTGCTTCTTCCATTTGTATAGGCTTGAGGTTGTTTTGAGCCTAAAATTAAACTTTTTATAGTTTAATTTGAATATTTATATCTTCAACACATCCTATTTTACCCCAATTTTTTTTTTCAACAAGTTATAAATTTCATCTCATGCTATAAGTGTGATAGACCCCCCATTTGGACACTAGGCCTAATGTTGGTCTTGTAGCCTGTCTACAACTTTAAGCCCAAAATAGCCCTTTTTGATGTATTAATTGCATAAAAATAGATAAAAAATATCTATCACCATCACATATACATGATCCAAAAATGTTAAAGGCATATTTCATGCTCTAAATGGAAGTAGTTCTCCTATTGGCTTCTAGGCCTTAATTCTGCCTAATAGGCCTACTTGAAAACTTGATCGTTTGGGACACCCTGTATGGTTTTCAAATATTTTTAATGGTTTGTAATGATTTAATATGTGTATTTAAACTTCATATAACTCACTTAAATGTATACCCAACTTTTGGTCAATACTTCATCTCTCATCCCTCAAAACTACTAATGTATACATGAGGGGAAGTACCCTCTGTTTGAGACAAAATGGGGGTAATTACTCTATTTTATAAGAATAAATGAAAATTTAAAGGGATTATTTAATTTTTTAATATTACTTACAAAAAAATTCAGATCTTGATCCAATGGTTAGTGTTGATACAATAAAATGCACCCAGTGGCAGGAAAACAAGTTCCTGCCTTGTCCTCGCAACATGGAAACTCCTCTCTCACCTGTGGGACAATGAAGCTGGAGGGGAGAGTCTCTAGGTAAGGGATACCTCCCTTTGATGTATCATGTTTGTTTTAGGTAGTGCAAATACATATGGGTATATATATATATATATATATATATATATATATATATATATATATATATATAGCTATATAAATTGGGGGGATGAAAAGGGAAGACAATACAGAGGAAAAAAAACAAACTACTCTAAGGAGGTGATACACCAAAACAAGATGACCTTCTCACACCCACTCTCAAAATCAGACAAACACACCTATACGCTTCACCCTTGATAGAAGAAACAATTTGCCAACTTGACAGGAGGTAAAAATGAAAGATACAAAAGGGAGGTTCACCAAAGGTGTTGTGAGGAGCACTCTGTAGATGATCCCCTCTATTCTGTACTCCAAAATAGAACTCTTCTCCTATCAGCTACAGATGATGACTTGCAGATATCTAGTGTGTTGGTGTTGAACCTGTGAGAGCATCAAAGATAATGACTAAACATAAATCAACACTCATGACATACATAAAATATCTATCTAAGAAGAGGTAAAATTGTGTTTATAGATTTAGGTAGAAATTTTAGCAGGGTTGCACCTTGTAAAATTATGAAAAGATGATTACAAAATGACCAAGTTTGCAATATATATGGAAATTCTAAGAGGCTCATTTGGTGTTCACTGGTTATAAGTGGCCTATTGCATCTATTCATGAAAGGAAACAAGTTTCTCAAAATCATTAATGAACTACGTGCTTTATCCCCTTGAAATCTGCCTTTGTCAAGGTTAATACGCGATTTGCCTTCTCATTTAATGAAAAATAGAGAAAACTAGTTACTTTACCAGCTACTTGCATCCCAATTAATCAATTCGCTAGCACTATTTCACCTACTAGAGTCACTTCTCAGATTATTGCCAGTTGGACTGAATGCTTACTCATTCCTTACTTGTTGCTTTAGTTTTCCTCCATTTTGTCTTATCTAGCCTGCTCAGCCCCTGGGGCAAATTTTTAGCAGGTCACTTCATTTTTTGGCTCCTTTCGGCTAGCATTCTCTTTATTTTTTAAAACCAATGGCCACTTCATTTTTTCAAACTTGACATCTTCATCGACGTCCTCATGCCTTGTTGGCAGTCAGATCCATGCTACACTTCTACAACATTTTTCTCTTTTAACTATGGGCACCTTTTCCTTTGTTAACTCGATAGGTCCCTTTGTGTTTTAAATTGTCTGCAGCTTACTTGATTCTTCAGTGGGTTGCTTGTTCATCTTGGATTGCTCCCTAGCTTTTAATGTCTATGTGGACTTTTGTCTGCGGACATTTCCCCATGGGCAAAAAGTCTGAGGAAATTGTCCACCTAGCTTTGCATTGTATTTGAAGCGTGCCCAAAATCAGGCAAAAAGTCTGAAGGAATTTGAGACTATCTATTTTGATCAATATAAGCTTTGGACTTACCCGATCCTTCCATGCAAATGTTAAGTGCTTGCCCTCTGAAAGGGCTTTTGACCTAAAGACTGCGCTTCCCTTTTGCTTAAAGCCTTTTATATATGCGGGGCTTAGTCAATTTTAAACCAGAATGGACTTTGAACTAAACCCAAATTCTTCCTTGAAGTGCCTGTTATGCTTAAAGCATTTGAACTTGGATTAAGGCCGAAACAATGAACTATATGCTAAACCAAAGAACCAGGTCTATGACCAAAGTGTTGAACTGAGCTAGAATAAGGCCATTGGACTATGTAACCCAGAAATGATTGTTTTCAAATAGCAAGGGGAGAAGGTGACTAAAATTTTGCTGTGGGTAAAAATTGGTCAATAAATGGTGACTCACAGGGAAAGCATGCCTGCCATGCTTAGAACCTAGTTTCCTTGAAAATCCATTGGGCACGGAGTCAGATGCAACTATGAAATAATTAAAAATAGCCCCAAAGATCTGAGAATCAAAAATGAAGCTTCACTACACACGGGAAGGGAAACACAGAAGGCTAGAAAACACTACCTGTGCAAACTGCACTTAGGGAAAACCAAAACAAACTACTATATACATCTAACCAGGAATGCTCGCCTCCCTCCTAGATTGAAAGGAAAATTTATTAAGTCCCCTTCCTAGGGAAAATACTTACGGTGGCAGGCAAGTAGCTAAAAGAAAATGAGATTTGGTGACCTACTCCTCCTACTTATCACCTGAGTTGGCTGGAATCTGAGTGGATCTGAATCAAACATGCCTCTAACGTATATGTATTTTTATTGTTCCTGGAGGCTTGTTGAATGCTAGACCTTCATATTGGTGTTCCTCACCAAGAAATTAATGGCTGCTTGTTCATCACCATTTTCTTCTATCTCGTTGAAGACTTTGTCAGACTCATCCTCTAATTCCTCTTGGCCTTCTTAAAGAAGGTTGACTATGGTGATGTCTGAAATGGACTCAAAAAATGACTACTCATCCCATAGAACATCACTTCTCTATTCAAATCTTACTTATTCAAGGCATTCCTCTAGGAAGATAGACCTCTCCTTTTCCTCCTAAAAAATCAAGATCTCTAGATGTTCAAAAGTATCCTCCTAATTTTCCTCTAACTCAGGCTCTTCAATGTAGTCGACCTCATCATCAAAATAGCAAGGAAGTTCATCAAATAGAGGAGAAGAGAGCTTACCATGCATTTGTTCCTCTTCAAATTTCTAGAACATATGCATATATGCAAGACCTGCATCTTCTCCATTATTGATGAGGTCTTCACAAGGAGCATCAATGATGATTTCTTCTTCATTGTTGCTCATGGCAACTTCTTGAAAGACTACAGATTGGATCTTCTACTCCTCACTTACCTCTTATAGAATAGGTTCTTCTTTGAGAAGGGGTAAAGTGGCAAAAACATGTGGAAGAGGAGGCAGTCCTTGAGCTAGAATCGAATGATTCTCCTCTCTCCACTTGATCAACACTTCATCAATATCAGGCATGGCCTGATAACTCTCTTGGAAATGTGTAGGTGGGATGTGTTCAGGCATGGAATGTGTTGTTTGGTCTGAACCATCCATCACACATTGGATGAGGAATTTATCTCTAGATTCCAACTCCACAATTCTCTTGGCCAGATCTTCTTGGAAAAGCTTTTCCTGGAGGTCTCCAGCATTATCATGAGCAAGGGCAGCTTCAGCTTCTTCAAGGCTTTGAGAAAAACCTTGCTCTTCTTCTATTCTGCCCCATGATTCTACTATTCTCCCCCAATTCAAGATTTCAAAATTGGAATTTTGCTCCTGTAAATAGGTAGCAACTTTGTTTTCTACAAGGTCCTGGGGCTCCTCCACAAGGTCTAGAAATTTTAACTCTCTTTCAAGAAGCATCTTCATCTTCGCCTCTAAATCTTCAATTTGTCAAGCTAGGTTGTCTTGAAAGAGTCTTTCTTGGAGGTCACTAGCATGATCCTCTCCAAAGCTCAGAGCTGGTCTCTAGCATTCCTTCCTCTAACTTAGAATTTGCGTATCATGTTGAAGAACTTGGGGAGGTTGGGGAACACAAGGAAAAGACTGTGGAAGAGGGATGTGCTAGCTGGTGGTTCTCTTCTTAATGGGAGATTCACAATATGAGGAATTTAGAAGGTTCATCTCCATGGGAGGCTATTCTGATGTCTTCTAGTGTTGGAAAGCTAGGCACACAAGATTGGGAGCAACTGTATTTGATGAGCTGGAGTGAGCAAGTGCAATCTAATAAAATGGATTTTGTGTAAAAGAGGGGGTTTTATTCAGGATAGGAGGGGGCGTGCAAGGCTGACTACCTTGGGAAAATGGATTTCTCCATTTTGTTGCCTCCTCTTTCATGGGTTGCAAGGGTTGTGCTTGCCTAAATAAGCACTCCTCATTATACATCAACTCCTATTGATATCTGTACTGCTCTTCCAGCCTATTAATTTCTATTGTCTACCTCTCAAATTCCAATGCCACCTCCCTTATATTTGTAGGGCAACTAGGAGAGCTGCTTGGGGGGAATGCATAAATATCTAGAGCCTGATTATATTCACATGAAGGAAAATAAAACCCATGATTTTGTGCAAAAGGATTATACATACAAGAAATGATTTTTGAATGGCACCAGGCTGCTTAACTAGCTGATTAACTTAGAGTTGCCAAATGTTGAAGAAACTCAATTTGCTATAATAGGACCAACATCAATCCTAAAACTTTATTGCATTGAAAACTTGGGTCCCACTGGGCATGCTAGAACTGTTAACATGCAAAATGTACCTAGTGGTAGGAAAACAAGTTCCTGCCTTCTCCTCACAACATGGAAACTCCTCTCTCACTTGTGGGACAACGAAGCTAGAGGGGAGAGTATCTAGTTAAGGGCTAGCTCCCTTTGATCTATCATATTTGTTTCAGGTAGTGTAAATACATACGGGTATATATATAAATAGCTATATAAACTGGGGGGATGAAAAGGGAAGAAAATATAGAGGAAAAAAAACAAACTACTCTAAGGAGGTGATACACCAAAACAAGATGACCTCCTCACACCCACTCTCAAAATTAGACAAACACACCTATATGCTTTACCCTTGATAAAAGAAACAATCTACAAACTTGACAGGGAGGTAAAAATGAAAGATACAAAAGGGAGGTTCACCAAAGGTGTTGTGAGGAGCACTCTGTAGATGATCCCCTCTATTCTATACTCCAAAATAGAACTCTTCTCCTATCAGCTATAGATGACACCTTACAGATAGCTGGTGTGTTGGTTTTGAACCTGTGAGAGCATTAAAGACAATGACTAAACACAAATCAACACTCAAGACATACATAGAATATCTATTCAAGAAGAGGTAAAACTATGTTTATAGATTCAGGTAGAAATTTTAGCAGGGCTGTGCCTTGTAAAATTGTGAAAAGATGATTACAAAATGACCAAGTTTGTAATATATATGGAAAGTCGAAGAGGCTCATTTGGTGCTCATTAGTTATAAGTGGCCTATTGAGTCTATTCATGAAAGGAAACAAGTCACTCAAAATCATTAATGAATTATATGCTTTGTCCCCTTGAAATCTACCTTTGTCAAGGTTAATACATGATTTGTCTTCTCATTTAATGAAAAATAGAGAAAATCAGTTGCTTTACCAACTATTTACATCCTAAATGATCAATTTGCTGGCACTATTTCACCTACTAGAGTCACTTCTCAGATTAGTGCTAGTTAGATTGACTGCTTACTCATTCCTTGCTTGTCGCTTTGGTTTTCTTCCATTTTGTCTTATCTAGCCTACTCAGCCCTTGGGGTGAATTTTCAATAGGTCACTTCATTTTTTGGCTCCTTTTGGCTAGCATTCTCTTCGTTTTTTAAAACCAATGGCCGCTTCATTTTGTCAAACTCAACGTCTTCATTGATGTCCTCATGCCTTTTTGGCAGTCAAATCTATGCTACGCTTCTACGGCATTTTTCTCTTTTAACTATAGGCACCTTTTCCTTTGTTAAATCGATGGGTCCCTTTGTGTTTTAGATTGTCTGCGGCTTGCTTGATTCTTTGGCAGGTCACTTATTTATCGTGGATTGCTCCCTATCTTTTAATGTCTCCGCAGACTTTTGTCCGCAGATATTTCCCCATGGGAAAAAAGTCCATGGAAATTGTCCGCCCAACTTTGCATTGTATTTGAAGCACACCTGAATTTAGGAAAAAAGTCTAAAGGAATTTGAGACTGTCTATTTTGATCAATATAAGCTTTGGACTTACCTGATCCTTCCATGCAAATGTTAAGTGATTGCCCTCCGAAAGGGATTTTGACCTGAAGACCACCCTTCCCTTTTGCCTAAAGCCTTTTATATATGTGGGGCTTAGTCAATTTTAAACCAAATGGACTTTGAACTAAACCCAAATTCTTCCTTGAAGTGCCTGTTATGCTTAAATAATTTGAACTTGGACTAAGGCCAAAGCAATGAACTAGATGCCGAACCAAAGAACCAGGTCTGTGACCAAAGTGTTGAACTGAGCTGGAACAAGGCCATTGGACTATGTAACCTAGAAATTATTGTTTTCAAATATCAAGGGGGGAAGGTGACCAAAATTTTGCTATGGGCAAAAATTGGTCAACAATTAGATCCTCCAAAAACATTAAGCACCAAAACAGATTTGCCAGGCAAGATTATGGGCAGGGTTTTAAGACATGGATTATATGATGTAGGTTTAAAGTCCATTACTTGATTTATTCCATGATATTTCTATCTAATTATGTCATTTATTCCATTATTAATTTTTCCATATGTATTTTCATCACTTCAAATATTCACATTCCCCTTTCCTTAACTTGGACTCTCAAGAGTGTGAATATAAAACCCTGATGATGTTCTACCTTAATGACTCCTACATGTAGGTGGTTGTGTTTGGTTTAGACTTGGAAATATTTCATATTACCCAATTTAAACATTCAAAATTAATTTTATAAGTACTTATCCTAATTTTTTACCGTTCCTAGTTCCTTTCAATCATCTTGAACCTCAAAACTACTCACTATTTGTTACATAGTCATCTCTAATGGTTGTAGGTGCTCATAGGGTCGTAAGGAACCTATATAAGATTGTTTTGAATTTATAATGGTTCATGGAATTCATCACGTATTTTATGAATGTGTTAATAATTTTTTATTTATCATTACAACCCCTTCTATGTTCTTTAAAATTACCTTGAACTAATGGATTGAGTCATTCCTATTCTAACTAAGAAACCCTTCCTTAATGACTCCTATAGGTGCTTGTTAGATTTAATTAATATTAATCATGGTTTTTAGTGATTTATTTTAATCCTTTTAGGTCAAAAATTTCATTTTTATATCTTTAATCACCTTGGATTCCATTAAAAATCATCAAAATATCAAGTTAGCTCATTGTTTGCCATGTTCATTGTAGGTGGATGTTTAGGAAGGATTGAGATTTAAAATAGTGTATGGCCTTATTTAAACCTCATAATATCCTATATAATTAAATATTATTTTTAACATACCAACCACCAAGTAACCATATCCCTTTAACTCGTGTTTCATATAGTCAAACACATGGCTATAGGTGGCTAACTAGGCATGTGTACAGACTGTAGGCATGTATAAGGGAAAAACACAAAGTATCACTCCCCTTGATGATCATTTAGATAAATTAATTTAATTTAAAATAATGCAAAAATTTATACATGGTTCATAGTCAATTTAAAACTTAGGTGAAGGTGTCATTTGGTTCATATTCCTATAGACAATAATGGAGGAATTTAGTGTTTTAATAGCAATTTTGAGATCCCAAATGACCATCTCCCACTTGTCATCTTCCTACCAAAATTGGAATATTAATTCCCCCATTTATGGGATGAAGTTTTTAACCATAATTATAAATAAAATTACCTTTAACCCTTATAATAAAATAACAACAAAATGTTATGGTGCTTTATTTTCCTATTTTAGGTATAATAGTCCCTTAAACTACAATCATCTCCCTTAGAAGTGATTGTAAAATAAATTTTCCACTCTTAGCCCTTAAAAATGGCTATTAATGATATTAATTATTATATGACCTCAAATATTGTTTTATAATAAATTATAACACTTCAAAATGGTTACCTTGCTCTTTGTCAACAAATCCTATAGGTGGATGTTTCCATGTCTAGGTAGTGAGTACAACTTAAGTAGTATGCATTGACTTGACCACCAATGGATTATAGATTCATTAAAATTAAGTTAAACATAAATATTACATATAAAATGGTTTTAAAAAAATTTGAACACACCCCATTCAATATTGAATTCTCTTCCATGCACCTATAGATGCTTATTAATGGCAGACTATGTATATATGTTACTCATGACTATACCTTCATGGAGAGTTTGACTTGGATAATGGAAGTGAAATAGGAGTAGACAAAAAATACATTTAATAAATTTAAATTATAAAATCACAACCTTTTAATAATTATTACAATGTGTAGATTCTACAAATAAAGGAAAAGTTGCCTATAACACAAAATGATGCTTCTCTTGTAACTTTGATGTACTTAACTTATCCAAAAAATTTGAAACATGAAACTAAGCATGGAAATCATTTGAGAAGATATAACACATCCCTTAGAGTCAACTTAACCAATTGGTTTGTATGTATTTGACCAAAATGGAGAAAAACTTATAGGGTTCATGAAACAACTAGCATAAAAGTATAGTCAACTTCATGAGGATGGTTAATGAAGCACAGGCCACCATTATTCTAAATATTTATATATAAATGAAGGTATCCCAAAATAATTTATCCCTAAGCTATCCATACTAATCACAAACCTACAGATCACTTCTATATGTTTAAATGTGCAAAACAGAAGTAGAATAGTTTTGGGTTTAAAATGGCACTTTCAGAGCAAACTAAACATTGAGATGAGTGGTAGGAAGGTGAAGAGGACTTCCATGATCTTATGCCACAAGGCAAACTTCCCCATGGGCTATATAAGTGCCATTTTCTCCCTTTTTCAATTGGTTCTTTAGATTTTAATTAGACAACCTATAATTTTTTGATGTAACAAAAATATTGATAGCTAAACTGACCTATTAGATTTTTTTAAGGAAAAAGGACATCTAAATACCTTGGGAAATGTGCCACTTGCATTTGTGACCCTTAAAAGCCTAGTAAATGACCCAAAATGATAAATTGACTAATATTATTAAGACCAAGGCTAGGATGACATAAAATAACATATAATACACCCCATGAAAATAAATTAGACCCCCTAAAACATCTAAAACTGATGTTTTTACCTATAGGGGTCCCAATTTGACCTAAAAGTCAAATTTGGTCAAAAATAGTTTGGCCTTATCACAAGTATATGAGAATTAAGTGAGTTTAAATGAAGTTTATAGTTACCTATATTATTTTCAGGGGAGCATCTAATGTGATAGAAGGTCTAACTATTCAAATTTCCACCTATATGTATGTTATTTTTGATCAAGTAACAAAGTCATAGTTGAGTTGCCAACTAGACCTATCAAGTAGAAGGTATATAATGCAGAGTTTGGTAAAGTGTGAAGGTTTTGAATGTATAATATCACCTTATAAATAATGTTAAACATATAAATTTATTCTCACCAAATTTAAATAAATCATGGAGGGGTTAGAACATGATAACCTATTGTCAACACACTAAACACTACACAATCAGTGAGTTTGAGTAGTCTGCCATGGAGTTTTAAAGAATTAGAATGCCTATTCATGGTACCTAACATTTAAATTAAGTATAAATTATACCTATGACTTATTTAATCCTTTAATACATTCAAATATCCTGAGGCAATAGGGGATGTTCCCTCTATTCTATCTCAAATAGATGCACTCCTAGAAAATGCAACCCTATAGGTTTAGTAAGTGCATGATGAGAAAGTGAGATGGGAGGTCTTGAAGGCACTAAATAATTTTGAGGTGATATTTTATAGACATGAAAAAACTAATATAAGGCTTTTAAACCTTGGGAAACTAATCTTAGGTGCTGATAAGTAGTTATGTGTGATCATGTCTTACTAGACCTAGACTAGGCCTACTACCTAAAGGAGGTCTAATATCACTTATCTGCTAAAGTGAGGTTTTTAAAAAATTGTAACATATTCATGAGGAGTTATTAAGTGTGTGATAACATTTATTTTTTATATAAAGACATAATAAAGCAATTTTCTTGGCTTAAGAGCATGATAGGGTGTACAAAAGGCAAAGAAGAGCTCAAGAAGGCCAATTTGAAAGCTCATACCTATAAAAATGTTTATCATGGAGAAATAAGGATATATTATATGTTTAATAGGGTCCTAAATAAGTTTTTAGTGTATTTTATCTAAGGTTTGGATGTCATAATTTTATGAACTATCCTTAAGAGGATAAACTACTCAAAACCCTCTAAAACCCTTGTTAAAGACCTGATAGGGAAGAAGTTGATATAAATTCATAAAATAAGGATAGTTTATGTAGGTAAAATGATTTGAAATTATAGAGGACTCCATAGGGCCCTTTTTCATCAGATTTACATGTACCTTATTTGTACAAACAAAGTATAAAATGGCTTTTCTTGATAGACTTATGTTTTCTGTAGGTTGAAAAGGGTTTCAAAGGACAAGCATAACTTTAGGGGATATATTTATATCTAATATAAATCTTCATATCCATTTTTTACTTCAAATAATCACATATATATCTTTGAAAACACCTTCACTTTAGGCAATCCAAACTCACAAAATGAATGAAAGATGATCACTAAGCAAGAAGTGATAACTTCAATTGGGAGGATTTTTAAGGTCTTCCTAATGAATTGAGATGAAAAGAGACTCTTTAAAAGTGTCACATCACCCCTTGTATGGATTATATTGAGTAACTAATGACCATTTTAGTGCCAAATGTGAAGATAAGTCCAAAGAGGGGTGATTATGACTACAAATAGTGTGAACACTTGTCTAGAAGGAGATTAATGATTAGGGATACATACAATAGATGTTGGATAATTTTTATAACCCCCCCTCCCCCCATATCATAGTGAAATCATTCCATATATTCCTATTCTATTATAGGGCATTCAAAGAATGCTAAATGATTAAGGTAATTTATAAACATATAGTTGAAGAGTCCTATGCCATATTTGAAGAGTTTCATGCCTTGGAGGGACATTTGTCCAAAGAAACCTTGCATGGTATATTTAATACTACATTATCCTAAAAATTAACTCCTCTCAACTTGACAAGTGTTCTTGTGACTCTTGAGCTTCATTCTCCTCTCTTCTCTCTCACATTATATAAGTACTAGCCATTTTAGCTCTCGTTTCATACTTCCACACCATGTATGGAAAAACCATAATTTATTGATGTTTTAATTTACCTTTTAATAATATATTAAATATTTATTTGAGTTCATAAATATCTTGTCCAAGTGTGGAAAGTGATGTATGGTGAGGTTTAGTGATAGTCTTTTATCCTTGCTTTTCCTTATCATTTCATGTCTAGTGTAAGGAGTTATCATTATAATAAGTCATATAGAGTGTAGATATTGTGTTTTGATTCATTAAAGTGTGAAAGTGTCCTTATAATATACAATTTTATCTTTTGTCCACTTACCTTGAATTGTCTTATGTATATCACCTCTATATTAAAATATTAATGTTAAAACATCCTAGGACTTTGGAGCTAGTGTCGTAGGTATTGTTTCTTAGTGAAATAAGTATGATGATCTTAAGGAAATATTAATGGTTTATCATCACCTTAGGACATTTTATTATCATGTAGACTTCTATATATTTTCCCATAATAAATCAACTAGTTTAGGTGATAATCACTTAAAAGCAAATTCAGGAAGCTAGCCCTTAAACCTAGAGGTCTATCTCCACTATAAGCAAACCAAAATCCTATAGTGATTCCCATGTTTCATAAATATATATTGGGATTTAAAAACCTCCTATAGGGTTAAATATTTTGTGACAATAGTTATGTAATGAATAATGTGACCCATTGTACTAAAGGCAACTTGTTAAGGTGAATGTTGGTCTTGACAATATCAATTGCATATTATTGTGCTACTCGGCATTTTGTAACTCCATTCAAGCTAAAATATGGTTTTAGATCATTATTTTTAAAATATTTGTGCTCATACTTCATGGTCCTTATTATATCGTCTTATAGTAGTGTTTTCAATCTCATCAATCCATCTCTTCAACCTAAACTTCCTCTTAAAGTTTAACACCCTCAGCCTATTCTACCCTTTGAAGACCAAGAGGACTTTTCTATCCAAGAATATTAAGAGAGTGAGGAAGATATTGAAGAAAACATAGCTAGGCAACATTCCTTCTTATCCTCTAACACTAAAAATCCAATCAATCTTGAAGCCTATGATGACATTCCCCCTAATGCTATAAAGAGTGTTCCTTCGTTACTCCTAGTGAACACATTAGGGATATCTCTAATTTTTATAATTTTCGCAATGTCACTGATTTCAACATTGCCATTAAAATCCTTGCCATGTCCCTTAGAAGTAAATCACTTCATTGGTATAGGAATTTTCCTAATGGTTGCATCACAACATGGGATTACTTTAGAGTGTTCCTAATTTTACTATTTGAGGACAAGAGTGACCACACTTCACTCATTCACCAAATCAATGTGATCTAAAGATCCCCCAAGAAGATAATTCATGAATTCAATGAGAGGTTTCAATAGAATTGGTACAATTTTCCTCCTCCCATGAGACCACCTACTAGCTTTGTCTTTATTAGATACTTGAAGGCCATTGGTACTAATATTTCCATAATGTTTCAATACATAGGTGGTTTCACTCTACCTGAAGCATATAACCTTGCCATTAGGGATGAGAATAGCCTAATTCAAGAAGATAAGTTTCTTCCAAAATTATTTTTTCATTTTCTACCTAATTATACTACTATTTCCCTAAACATTGCCTAAGTTCCATGTGAAAATACCAAGCCTAGGTCTGCTCCTAAGAAGGTAGAAGTTGTTGATTGAAGGGAAAGATACATAGCCTTAAAGGCTCAAACTAGGCAAGAAAATATGCATAAAGGTTATCATAAAAATACATATCCATACCATCATAAATATGGTCAAAAATATGGGCAAGGGATAGGTCAAGGGTAGCCTAATTTTAATAGGCCACCCAATGCATACAATCATACTTATACATCCAACACAAAAGCAATGGTACTAGTGCATAACAATCTGATCTAAGGAGAAGAGTGGCAACAAGTCCTATTCATGGATGCAAATCAGGGTGGAGATAAATCTCTAGTTGTTCAAGGAGGATTCACTCCTCTATTATAAATATAATATGAAGTCCTAATGCAAGCAAGTGAAGGTTTGTATCCCCAAGGAGAAATCTTCACCATATTCCTAGTTAAAGACACCTTTGTTCTTAACCAAGGAACTTATATTGTAGAAAATATAAGATATAATATAAATTCTCTAGGGGATGTTAATGGTGTGCCTACCAGTTCATCTATTCCTCCTACAAGGCATCAAGGTATGACTGCAAGAATGGTACTCCCTAACACTCCTGCACCTCCTCTAAATTAGAATGTGGTAAGGTATACTCAAGGTGTTTCAATTACTGAAGTTATAAGAACTTATTTTCCTCTAAGGTATCAATAAAATGTAATAACATTTTTTATAAACATTTTAGATTCATTTAAAGTGCTAAGGCATCTATTTCCCATTAGGATGTCCTTCATATGCCTGGACAAAAAGAACTCTTCCAAAAATAACTGTCTACTATCCATGCTAGTCCTCCATCATCAACTAATTTTAATTTTCATATAGTTATTAATAATTCCACTAACATCATTTTGGAACCATATACCAAAGCTAAGAAACATCAACCCTTATACCTCACTCTCATTGTGGTAGATAAACTAGTTTATAATTGCATAGTTGATAGTGGAGCATCTACATCAGTGATTCCAAAGGTTGTGGATGACAATTTGGGTTTAAAATATGAACCACACAATAAATGAGTAATTTATTTATATGTTACACCTTCAAATTCAATAGTATTGATCAAAATTTTAAAGATTTTCCTCCATGACTGCTCAAGTTTCCCCATCCTTTAAGACATTATTGTTTTTGACTTGTCTGCTCATTTTCAAATCTATCTTTCAAAGGATTTAATAGCTAAATAGGAGGCTACCTCTTATTTTATTCATATTTATTGTACTTCAAGACAAGATATGGAATAAAGGGGACCATAAGAACACAACCACTTGAAATATTACACATTTATCCTTATGTAAAAGCAAGTTCTAACTTGAATTGTGTCATCAATGAGAAAGAAGAATTTATGGTTGATGATGGTGATTATTCCAAGTTTGATGGCATTACTGAAATATTTCTAGATGAGCATGATTTATATGCTTATAAACATGATCCATATACATATTTGGAACAAACTAACCTTGGCACCTAGATCACCCATGAAGGAAAATTTGAGCAAGCTAAGGTAAGTGTTGAGCATTATTTACCACAAAATGTTAAAGGTAATTACTTGATCCATGTATATTATGATGATATATTGAAGAGAATTATAGAGAAACATTATGGGAGGAACCATGTAATTCTACCTAAACTTGATGAATTAACCCTTGAATATGACATTCATGACGAAGAAGATGATCTATGGCAAAGGTTTAATGGAATATGTCAAGAGTTTGATCAATTGGGTAAGGCTACTTATCCTCATTCAAATAAGTATGAATTTATTGATGTGATTTTTAATGATCCTAACAAGAAGATGGTTTAGTGTCCTATTGATAAATAAATAAAAAGGTTCATCAATCATGAAATTAAGTGTCATGTTTTGAATGAGGATGAATATAAATCTACTATCCAAGGGTCTAAAGCCATAGAGAAGCCTAATGAAGTCAAGGAAGAAGTATTTGTGCCTATAAAATAGTCAAGAGCTTCATTTGAGGAAGAAATACAATTGGAGGCATTGGAACATGGTGAAGAGGAACTTGAAGATCATATACATCAAGTACATTATATCCTAAGAGAGAGAAAAGTTGAGGCAGTTATCATGTATCCCAATATACAATTTGAAGAGCATCAAATGGATATAATAGAGATCATAATAGTTTTAGTTATAATAAAGTTCATTGGAAGGAAAGAAATAACATTCATGAAATCTCAAAGTAGGCCATTTTTGAACCTAAGAAGACATAAGAAGGACAATCCTTTTAACCATATACATATTAAAGTGGTTGATGATAAACATGATTCACATGAAAAGTTCTTATCATGGAGTGAAAAAAATTAGAGGAACCATATTTGACCTTGGTTTAAGCATGGAAATATGCCTTTTACCTCAAAGTGTGAGGTATTTTAAATACTAGGTTAGGTGTGTGTCTTTGTTTCAGTTGTGTGTGTATTTCATAAGTGTTCTTGAGAACACATGTTTTTTTTAGTGTGTCTCATTTTGTGTGTCTTTCCTTTATTTTTTGGTGTGGTTTCAAAGTAAAATTTAGTGTCATACTTTTTCATAATTAACTCCATGGCCCAGTGGATAGGAATAGGCTACTAGTCTCGACATAGCAAGCATACTACCCATAGTAAATTGTTAAGAATGTTGACTATATTGACCACAAGTCAAAATAGGTTAACCCCATATATTAAAAATCTTGATATACAAGTATTATAAGATGTAATATGGTGTGTCACAATCCTTTTTATGTCATTTAATGTGTTATTTGCGTTGGTCATAGTCAAAATTAGTCCTAAGTCATTTCATGTCACTTAGGGGTCATATTTGAGTCATTGATGGAAGTTGTATAGGTTTCCACTTTCCTTGGTATAAAAGTGTTCCAAACTATCATTCAAAATACTTGATGTCAAAATGTTTTTAGTCATGTTAGTTCTAATTGAAAAACTTCTAGGTATTATGTCAGATCAAGAAAATAGTTAGAAAAGGAGTTTTGGTAGTTGTATGGCTTATAAACGGGTGTAGCACATGTGGAAAAATATTGAAATGAATATTAAACTTACATAAACTCATCTTGAAATTTGATCTACTTTGGAAATATTAAAAAATATTGAAAACCATTTCACTTCTTCATCACTCTCTTGGCATATAAAACTGGTCAATAGGTTTTCTAATGGTACGTCCAATAGGAGAGATTTCAAGTAAAATGCTCTTGTGGGGTGTTATTAAAATTGGTATAATTCACATTCATGGTAGAAGTTCAAATATTGGTTTCCCATTATTGATGAACTATTCTTAAGAAGTTTACTACTCCTTTTTACTTGTTAATCCTCACACCTTACAAGTTTTATTATTGTTTGAACAAGTCTATATAAACACCTTAATGGAATTATTTACAAAATATGTGTAAATATTTATCTCATTATTTCCATATTTGGTTTAATTTTTTGATGTGAGTGGATGAGACAAATATCTTAAGTTTTTAGTTGAGTACAATAATAGAGTTACAAACATGTTCATCAACTGTAGAGGTTTTCTCTTCCTACAGTGGTTCCAAGAAGAAGTATATATGATGTTTGAAAATTTTAGTTGTCATGGAAATCAAATTTATTTAAAATATCAGTACCAAAGGTTTCACATGAAGGTCATTTAATGATCAATATTGCAGTCATGTTTAACACAGTTAGTTCTCTACATGCAATCCACTGAGCTAGGTGTATGAAATCTTGCCTAATGTTCACGCAAATGCAATGATAAGTTTCAATATGTTGAACATATCCTTATAAAATGAACAATCAAGATAATATTTCCAAGTGACATATGATAAAATATGATAACCAATTCTCTAAGATAGTTATATAGTTCCACCTTACTTGATACTGATGTGCATCTATAGGAGAATAGTCACATGGGAATGAAGCATTTAAGCTAGTTTCAAGTACCTCATGGTTAAAAGGTTAAATTTTAGGATTGGTATGAGGTCTAAGATGGTTTATAAGGCCATACACTTTGCATAATGTCCATATCTCATCCTCACTACCCTATGACCTGCATGTGCACCTATAATTGGATCTTATATAGGCCTAAAGATATTACATAGAGAGTTTTAACATGTTTTAAGACCTTCAAAGGATGTTAAAAATTTGAATAATGCCATAAAAATCATAGTGTAACCATAGAAAGGTAGGCAGGCTTGAAAAGTCATGTTCAAATTGAGGAGAGTTTAGGGACTTATTACCTTAAAAACTCCAAAATAAGTCCTTGTTCATATTTGATGCTATCATATAAAGAGGTGACATGGAGTATAAATGAATATAAATGAACCTATCATGTAACCCTAATGTAGGGGTAATATATTAAAAAATAAGAGATGATGTTTGGTCCCATAATTAGTGTAAAAAAGGATCTCAATTCATGCATTATTTTACTACATAAGGTCAAAGTTATCTACAGTATATTAAACTTCAGATGGTCCTATAGTCCAAGGTGGCCTAATAACAAAATACATTGATTAAAAGTGATACCTTTAATGTGAGAGGAAAAATATTGATTCAAATAACTTTAAGAAGGGTTGAATTAAAAGGTATAATACCTATATCATCATCTACATGTGTGCCTTGTCCTCAAAAGGGTCACCTAAAGCCTAACTGTAGGTACCTGTAGTCTCATAAGAAGAACCTTGGTGATTAGAAAGTTGAAAATAAAAAACACTTAATAATTGGAGTTAGTTCCAATATCTTAAAGATATCTTATAATTTTAATAATAGGTTTCCAATGTTTAAATGCATCTAAAATATCACTTTTACTCCAAGAATGGTCACCTATAGTCAACTATAGTGTGATGTGCACTAACATATAAAAATTTGGCCTTATCATATGTCTTTGAGAATTAAATGAGTTAAAATGAAGTTAAAATTGACCTTGATTATTTCAAGAGGGGAGTATAATGTGATATAAGTTCTAATTATCCAAATTTTCACATATAGATAGGTTATTTTTTAGCAAGTAACATAGTCACAGTTGACTTGCCAAGTACACCTATCACGTAGAAGGCATATAATGAAGAGTTTGGTGAAGTGTGAAGTGTTTAAATGTCTTATAAAACCTTAGAAATTATGATAAACATGTCATTTTATTATCACCAAATGTAAATAGAGCATGGAGGGGATAAAACATAACAACCTACAATCAACACAATAAACCCTACATAGTTCGTGAGTTTGAGTAGTCTACCTTAGATTTTTAATGAATTAGAAGGCCTATTGATGTGACCTAACCTAAAAAATAAGTACATATGGTCCCTAGGACTTATTTAATCCTCTCATACATTCAAATATCTTGAGATAATAGAGGAAGTTACCTCTATTCTATCTTAGATATAGGGCACTCCCAGAAAATGTAACCTTATAGGTTTAGTTAGTGGATGATGAGAAAGTGAGGTGGGAGGTTTATAAGGAACTAAAAAATGTTGAGATGAGTTTTTATAGACATTAAAAATACTAGATAAGGCATTTCAACCTTTGGAAACTACTCTGAGGCGTTCATAAGTAGTTATGTGCAGTCAAGTTCTACTAGAACTAGACTAGGCCTACTACCTAAAGGAGATCTAATATCACTTATAGAGTCAAGTGAGATTTGAAAAGAATTTTAAAATATTAAAGGGGATTTTTTAATTGTGTGAGAACCTTTAGTTTACAAATAAACACATGATAAATCTAGTTTATTAACTCAAAAGCATGATAGGTTACACATAAAGCAAAGAAGAGATTGAGAAGGTAATTTTGAAATCTCATACATATATGTATGTTTATCATGGAGATCTGAGGATCTAGGATATGTTGGAGAGTGTCCTAGACAAGGTTTTTATGGACTTTTCCTAAGGTTTAAACACCATAATTTTATGAACTATCCTTAAGAAGATAAACTACTCAAAACCCTATAAAACCCTTATTAATGACCTGATAGGGAATAATTTGATAGAAATGCATATAAAAAGGATAGTTTGAGTAGGGACATGATTTAAAATTATATAGGACTCCCTAGGTCCCCTTCCAATTAGATTATCATATACCTTATTTGTATATATAGGGTGTCAAATTGATTTTCTTGATAGATTTATGTGTTTTGTAGGTTTAAAAGGGTTTCAAAGGATGAGGCTCACTTTAGGGAATATATTGATATCTAATATAAATCTTCATATCAATTTATTGATTCATCTAATCACATATATATCTATTCAAACACCTTAACTTTAGTTAGTCCAAATTGGTAGAATGAATAAATGATGATCACCAAGTGAGAAGGTGATAAATTTAATTGGGAGGCCTTTTAAGGTCTACCTGCTAAATTGGGATGAAAATATACTCTTAAAAAGAGTAAAATCACCCATTTAATAGATTAGATTGAGAAATTGATGACCATTTTAGTGTTAAATGTGAAGACAGGTCTAAAGAAGGGTGATTATGACTATAGATAGTGAAAACATTTGTCTATAAAGAGATTGATGATTAAAGACACATCAAATTCATGTTGGAGCCTATTTAAAACCCCCCATCATATTTTTATCATGTCATCTATTCCTAATATACTATGGAGTGTTTAAGGAAGGCCAAATGATGAAGGTAGTTTCTAAATATGGAATTAAAGATTCTTATGCCATATTTGAAGAGTTTCATGCCTTGGAGGGACATTTATATAAAGAGACCTTGAATGTTCTATATTATACTCTATTCTCTTAAAATGTTTACTCTTTTTAGATTGACAAGTGTTCTTGTGACTCTTGAGCTTCATTCTCCTCTCTTTTCTCTCATATTCTATTAGTACTAGCCAATTTGGCTCTTGTTTCATAATTCCACACCATATATGGTGAATCCATACTAGTTTTATGGTGTAATTTACCTTTGAATAATATATGAAATATTTTTTTGAGTTCATAAACATATTTTCTAAGTGTGCAAAGTTATGTATGGTGAGGTTTAGTGATAATCTTATATCCTTACTTCTCCTTGTCCTTTCATATCTATTACAAGTATTTATAATTATAATAGGTCATATATAGTGTAGCTAGTGTTTTTATAACCCTTCAAGTGTGCAAGTGTCTTTATAATCTGAAATATGATCTCTAGTTCACTTACCCTAAGTTGTCTTATGCATGTCACCTCTATATTGAAATTTTAATGTTAGAACATCTTAGGACTTTGAATCTAGTGTTGTAGGTATTATTTATTATTAAAATAAGTATGATGATCTTATGTAAATATTAATAGTGTATCACCCCATTAGGATATTTTATTTTCATGCAGCTTTTATCTCTTTTCACATAATCAATCAGCTAGTGTAGGTGATAAACACTTAAAATCAAATTCAAGGAGATATCAATTAAATCTAGAGGTATACCTATATTATAGGAAACACATAGACCTATATATATTCCCATGTTACCCAAATATAGAGTAGTCTTGATCAACCTCTTCTAAGGTGAAATATTTGGTGACAACAAGTACTCTTATAACTTGTAGAGTATTAAGAATATGAGGTGATTATGGGATTATAAGGAGCATTGATCTAACCCATATCCATTGATATATTTATGATATAAATATTAAGAATGGTTATCTAGATTTAATTTTTTCATACAAGTGAATAAACCCCTTCTACACTCCATAAATATCAAATCCTATAGGGAAAATACTCAATGTATAGACTATGAAAATACATAATCTATTTATAAGAAGTGTAATATATTAAGTCACATGGTTAATTATTACCCTAAATTGATACACCATTATTGGGTTTTTCAATCTATTTGGGCCAAGAAACTAATCCCCAATCCTCAAGATGAATATTCACCCCATTCAAAATGGTTAAGGGCCTAGAATCAGGGACTCTCTAATCTCACCCTAAGTGGAATTACCTATGGATTATCCATATAGTTTGAAGCTCCAAAAATATTAAGGAGGTAACATTTACACCCACTAAAAAACAAATCTCAAACACCAAAGGGGAAAAAATAACCTAGGTTATGTCTTACATGACTCCTAGTTTGAAATTGATGTTTGCTTATGGTAACTTAGAAAAAAAGTGCCCCCCTTAAAACATCAAGGTCCACTAAATATCCAAGATATTTTAGATATGAGAAACAAAAAATAACTTGGCTCAGTCTTGATTAGCCCCAAAATTAAAAATAACAAGGGATCTAGATGTGTTTAAGATATGATCTATAGAGTGTTAGGATTGTGGAGCTAAAAGCTTCACTGATGCAGACATGGAGGAGGTTGCAGAATGAGTTGCTGAGTGTTAGAAGTGTTTGGCGTTGGTCTGGCCAACCAGCGTCAGCAGGGTAAGATAGGAAGGCAACCGACGTCGATCATATATCGGCCGGCATCGGCGACCCCAGGCAGACAGGGACCGACGTCGGTCGCCTGTGTAGTTCGACTGCGAGTTAATAACGGGTAGTGAACTAACGAAGCAAGAGTTTGCATGATGAGCGCTAATTTTAGACTCATAGCTGCGGATCTAATTATGGTAATTAGATGTCTAATCATTGTTTAGATGAGATCTATATAATAGACTCATGGTTGTATTGGAAAAGCGTGCTAGGGAGTAAGAGAGCATAATTATAAGCTCCTTCTGTGTGTGAGGTAGAGCTATGGTGCATTCCTCCTAGTGCCACAGTACCACGTGTGTTGGTGCTGGATTGGAGAGCCAGCTAGGTTCTTCAAGAGTGTAGGATCTTGGTCACAGTTGCATGGCCTATATAGGAGATCTACATGGTAAGTAAGATCATTGATCTGCAGGTGTATGTGTGTGCGAGGTCGAGGTTCACAGGTGATTAGAACCATTGCTTGATTTGCTGGTGTGCAAGGTCATACAGACAGCAACACTACAGGGAGCAGTATCAGGCAGGATCTACTTGGAGTACAGGTGTGTACTTGGATAGAGCAAGAGGAAGGCAAGGCAGTTCCTTCCATAAGTATGGTCTGTTGAATTGCAGGTTGTTGCAGATTCATGGGAGATCTACTTGAAGTACCTTGAGTACTTGTGGAGTGCGTGGAGCACTTGTGGTGTGCGTGGAGCATGGGGAGGTGAACACCAACTCTGTATTTGAGTTGGGTGTTGGGACCTGTGAGAGGGAGAGCTTTGGAGAGGAGAATTACTGTTCACTTGAGGCGTGGGAAACCTCTGTAAGGTGGTGGAGAAGAAGTGGCATCTTCTTTATTGTATTCTTTTCTGTATAAAGTGTTAATACAATTTGGTATTGTCTCTCATATCATGTGTTATTCTGAATTCTAGTTACTTGGTGAATCTGGTTAATTTCCGCATATTAAGTTGCTTGGTATTAGTAATCAAATTGTGTGCTTCCGGTGTATGGTCTGTTGAATTACAGGTTGTTGCAGATTCATGGGAGATCTACTTGAAGTACCTTGAGTACTTGTGGAGTGCGTGGAGCACTTGTGGTGTGCGTGGAGCACGGGAGGTGAACACCAACTCTGTATTTGAGTTGGGTGTTGGGACCTGTGAGAGGGAGAGCTTTGGGGAGAAGAATTACTGTTCACTTGAGGTGTGGGAAACCTCTGTAAGGTGGTGGAGAAGAAGTGGCATCTTCTTTATTGTATTCTTTTCTGTATAAAGTGTTAATACAATTTGGTATTGTCTCTCATATCATGTGTTATTCTGAATTCTAGTTACTTGGTGAATCTGGTTAATTTCCGCATATTAAGTTGCTTGGTATTAGTAATCAAATTGTGTGCTTCCGGTGTACATCCTCCTCCCAACAAGTGGTATCAGAGCCTTGGTTGTAGGTTCTTGAGCTTGATACCAACAGGTGGTATCTGAGCTGAGGTTGGAGGAAGCAGGTTTTGTGTTTGGTTACAGGTCACTCTCAGGGGTTTTCTGATCGAGTGGGAGTAGAGCAACTGCAGATCAAAGTAAGCTAAGAATGGAGGAGTTGAAAAGCACAGATGGTTACTCACGGTCCTATGGAAAGAAAGAGCAGGTAAAAGATTATTGTTGGTTGGTATCAGATCAACATGAGGAAACTAAAGATACAGATGTAGCAGGTATTGTTGCACAGGATGTGTTTGCAGGTTTCTTGGATAAAGTTGAATCTTGGATAAAAGATTCGGTTGCCTCTTTCCATGCAGTTCCAGGTAGAGGAGCTGGTAAGCCTTGCCAAAGGATTGGCAAAGGGGAAGTGAAGCTGAAACTGCAGGCGGCCAACACACAGGTGTTGATGAAGGTCATGCAGGTCCCAGGTTTGGAGATATGGCTAATTTCTTCAGAAAGATTGGGTGATGAGAGATGCACAAGAACTCTCACAGCGGATGCACTTGAATTAGCTGGTGGTAAGAAAATAGGTATCCTTTATCTACTTGTTTATATTACTGATTCTTCTTTTGTTGCGGAGACGTGGCTTCGTGAGCTTGGTCACATGAGCAGGAAGGAGATGCATGTTCTTAAGCGGAAGACAGATATATTTGACAGGCTTAAGAACTGGAAAGCCTTGGTGTTTATGGAGGAGATGGCGGACAGAACCCAGTGGATGATGCTGGATACTTCTGAGCAGGGCAGTTTGGACATGGATTTTGATTCAAAGAAGCTCGCAGGTAAAAAGTCATCACTCACAGGCGAGCACAGACACTGATGTCAGTCAGGAAGAACCGGCGTCGAACAGACAGGTGCCGAGGTCGGTCATGTGCAGACCGAGGCCAGCAATGTCGGGTAGGGTAAGACCGATGTCGGTCATGAGACCGACGTCGGCAGTATGTAAGACCGATGTCGGTTATCAAGACCGACGTCGGCAGCAGGGACACCAGCGCAGGCAGGTTGGTAGTCAGGTACAGACGCATGGAACCGACATCGGTCGGATGCAGACTGTGGAGTGACCGAGGTCAGTTACTGTAACAAATTTTGGGTGGACAGCAAGCTGTCAAGGAGTCTCAAACACCCATACGGAGGACTGAAGGCGTAAGTAGGCCCTCAAATTCGTTGTTCCTCTTCTTCATACTTGTTGCTGATTGTAGAGCAGGAAGGATCCAGGAAACAGGTGTGAGCTTGGCATGGATGAGGATGTGATTCCGTGGAGGAGAACCAGACAGGTTGTTTTGGTAGAGATGCCAGCAGGTATGAAAAGCACAGAGACGAATGGATACCTTAGTAGAAGAATGGAGAGAATGGACACATGAGATGGAAGACCAGGTATATGGTCTTGTGGAGCTGCAGGACAGTGGTACAGGGTTTGACAGGTGGAGGACGGAGCATGGCTTCAGTCAATGTCAGGGTAACTACTGTGGTTTGCCTTACCAGGGGGATGATGAGTCATGACATCATTCTGTTGCTGTATGTGGATAGTATGCTAGCTAGCAGGGGTGTACATATAGGGTTTTGCTGAGATAAGGGTAAGATTAGTTCAGTGGCATGTCATGAGGAGTTTGGAGCAGCAGAATTCTTTGACATGGGAGGCATGGAGATCACAGGTTGATTTTGTCTCGAGTGGGAGCTGATGTGAATTAGGTGTTGGTGAGGTTCGGGATGCAGAGCCGGAGCACACTAAGGGCTGGACAGGTACAGTGTCCGAAATCACATGAGGTCTGGTATAGACCTGAGTATTCCCATGCAGTGGGAGCTGTCAGAGAGTTAGGAGCCAATTCGGGGAAGTGGATTCTCAGGTTTTCTGAGAGGGACTGGCAGCAGGTGTTGCTATGCAGGGTCAGGACTTCACTACATGTATTTGTAGGTTCGGATGTGGCAGGTTACTCGGATGACAGGTGGTACACCACGGGATGTGTGGTGGGTTGTCTTCAGGTGGGAGCTTGAAGAGGGATACAAACTAGGAAACAGATTAGACGGAGTACAGGTACAGGTACAGTGCAGCTGTTTATCTCCAAGTGGGAGATTGTTAGGATTGTGGAGCTAAAAGCTTCACTGATGCAGACATGGAGGAGGTTGCAGAATGAGTTGCTGAGTGTCAGAAGTGTTTGGCGTTGGTCTGGCCAACCGGCGTCGGCAGGGTAAGACAGGAAGGCAACCGACGTCGGTCATATATCGGCCGGCGTCGGTGACCCCAGGCAGACAGGGACCGACGTCGGTCGCCTGTGTAGTTCGACTGTGAGTTATCTACGGGCAGTGAACTAACGAAGCAAGAGTTTGCATGATGAGCGCTAATTTTAGACTCATAACTGTGGATCTAATTATGGTAATTAGATGTCTAATCATTGTTTGGATGAGATCTATATAATAGACTCATGGTTGTATTGGAAAAGCGTGCTAGGGAGTAAGAGAGCATAATTATAAGCTCCTTCTGTGTGTGAGGTAGAGCTATGGTGCGTTCCTCCTAGTGCCACAATACCAGGTGTGTTGGTGCTGGATTGGAGAGCCAGCTGGGTTCTTCAAGAGTGTAGGATCTTGGTCACAGTTGCATGGCCTATATAGGAGATCTACATGGTAAGTAAGATCATTGATCTGCAGGTGTATGTGTGTGCGAGGTCGAGGTTCACAGGTGATTAGAACCATTGCTTGATTTGCTGGTGTGCAAGGTCATACAGACAGCAACACTACAGGGAGCAGTATCAGGCAGGATCTACTTGGAGTACAGGTGTGTACTCGGATAGAGCAAGAGGAAGGCAAGGCAGTTCCTTCCATAAGTATGGTCTGTTGAATTGCAGGTTGTTACAGATTCATGGGAGATCTACTTGAAGTACCTTGAGTACTTGTGGAGTGCGTGGAGCACTTGTGGTGTGCGTGGAGCACGGGAGGTGAACACCAACTCTGTATTTGAGTTGGGTGTTGGGACCTGTGAGAGGGAGAGCTTTGGGGAGAAGAATTACTGTTCACTTGAGGTGTGGGAAACCTCTGTAAGGTGGTGGAGAAGAAGTGGCATCTTCTTTATTGTATTCTTTTCTGTATAAAGTGTTAATACAATTTGGTATTGTCTCTCATATCATGTGTTATTCTGAATTCTAGTTACTTGGTGAATCTGGTTAATTTCCGCATATTAAGTTGCTTGGTATTAGTAATCAAATTGTGTGCTTCCGGTGTACATCCTCCTCCCAACATAGAGTCCTTTTTTTGAGTGATAATTTTGACCTTCATCTAGCTTCACCCAAAGATTTACAAGCACTAAAACCAAAGTACATGGATTATACTATTAATGAAAAAGGAAATTCTCCTCATCCAAAACTCTGACATAGGACCAAAATATAGAGTAATGAAATTTTATGTAGGCAAAAACTAAAAAAGGTAAAAATAAGATGAATGTGGGAGAGAACCAAAATCCCTAGGTAAACACCTATCTAATTAGTTTGGAATAAGGAAAAACTAATGATATATACAAGGATAATATAAAATCCTTAAGAATCACTTCACTATACTAAATAAATGAAATTCCTATCATAGAATGTGAAGGGGCTCAAAAACCCAATAATTTGAGGTTGGTAATTAATCTTACATAAAAGTAATGACCCTATTGTACTATTAATTAAATATACCAAGATGTATAAATAAAATTTAACTAATGTATTAAAAATATATGGAAAAGGGATAATTATATCATTTCAAATTCAAATGGAGCCTCAAGCAAGTTAGATATTCTATGGAACTTAATAAACTTGGAAGGAGAAGCCCTAATTTGTATTAATAACCATGTTATTGTATTAATTATAGATAAAATAAATAATTATGAAAGGATAATATCTAATATTTATACCCTGGACTCTATATCTATCAAGAGGAAGCTTTGGGAAGATTTAGTTACCTTTGGGAGACTTAGAACATATTGGAAATAGTTGGTTTCTAGATATTTGTATTCTCCTCTATCCCCACTAGAAAAGAAGGGTGGACTAATGGACTTCACAAAATACATGAATGAGATGAATGATTTTATAGTATAAGCATGCCTCATTGATGTGGAACTTAAATTCAATCCTTTCACCTAGTCAAATAGAAGACTTATGGATAATTTAAAATAGGTAAGACTTGATAGGGTTTTAGTTTCTCTTATTTAGAACATACATTAAACTAGTTCTCTATCTTTACTACATATGATTGGATTGGACCACAACCCTATAGTATTCAAAGGGTAAAAGTTATCCAAACCCATTAACCATCCTTTTACATTTGAGAAGATGTGGATGCACCACCCAAACCTCCATGATTCCATTAAGTATTAGTGTAGAGAAACCTTCTTAGGGTTTAATATGTACATTCTAGTCAATAATCTCAATCACCTAAATATCAAGATAAAATTTAAGAACAAAGAGGTCTTTGGGAATGTTTTTAATCAAAATAAGACCATAGATGATGACCTGCTAAATTTGAAAGAGTACACTTCCATTTATGGTTAAAATGAGCAATTCAATTCCCAGGAAAAATATCTTCTCAGCAAGTATCAAAACCTTGAGGCCAAATATGAATCTTTTAAGAAATAAAAATATAGATGTCTATGTCTTAAGGAAACTAATATAAACTCCAAATTCTTCCACTATTCAACCTCTAGAAATAAGAATATAGTTATAATCTATAAATTGATTCACAAATAGAAAAATAAGTACAAATATGAGGATGATATAAATGAATAGATCATTTAATACATCAATAATCTACTAAAGTAAAATGTCTTTCAACACATCCCCCTAGAAAATATTATTTTGTAAAATCTTCCCAGGATTATTTTCCTATCTGAGAATGTTGAACTTCACAAGCCCCCTTTTATGGAAGAGATCAAAGTGTTTATTTTATCCATGGAAGGAAATAAGGCCTCTAGGTTAGATGGTTTTCCTCCATTCTTCTTCCAATAATTTTTTGACATCCTACATGTTGAATTGGATACAATGGTATACAATTTTTTTTATAGGTGGTTCTATCCTAAAATAAATGAACAATACCTTCCTTATCCTAATTTTCAAGAAACTAGGGAAAAATTAACTAAAGAACTTCAAACCAATCAACATGTGTTATACTACATATAATATCTACTAAAAACCCTTTTTATAAGTATATAACCTATCCTAGATAGGATTATTGCATAGTAACATGGGCATTTTGTCTCTCAGAAGAAAATTATTCATGGGATCATCATTATCCATAAAACCTTACACTCTATTTCTAATTCAACCAGACAAGGTATGATCATGAAATTGGATATGAATAAATATTATGATACGGTATTATTGATTTTCTTAAATAAATTCAAAATATTTGGGTTCAATCACATTTTTAGAGGACTCATCCATAGTTACATTGTGACTCCTAAACTTTCTATTTTGATAAATGGGGTCTAAAAAGGGTTCTCATCTAGAAAAGGAATGAGGTAAGGGGATCCTCTCTCCCCTTACCTATGCATCCTTATTATATAAACCTTTGGAATAATCCTCTAGGATGCCTGTGTGTAAGGAATCATCAATGGTATCAAAGTGGCCAAAAACACTATTCCTATCACACATGAACAGTTTGTGGATGACACATTCCTCCTTGGAGAATCCATAATTATTAAGCCAATGATCTCAATAATGTCCTTTTGGAATATGAGATTGATTTAAACTAATGCATAAAATTCAATAAGAGTTCCATCCTTTTTCCAAACACCCCTATCAGCCTTGAAAGGAATTTGTTTGCAATTATGGATTTTCCAATCAATAACCTTGCATCAACTTATCTTGGGATTTCACTCTTTAATAATAGAATGCAGTTAGATTTATTTAACTTGTTATTGGATATAATCTAAAATAAAATTTTAGAATGGAAGGGACACTTTTTGACTCAAGAAACAAAATTCCAATTACTCAAAATGTCCATCCAAAGCATCTTAGTGTTCTTTATTTATTTTACATTCCAAAAGTTGGAACAAATTCAGCACAAGTTCCTCTAGAGAGGGTCATAAGGCAAATTTGTATTCCCTCTTGTTATTTGGGACAAATTTTGTCTCCCCAAAGATAATGGAGGGATCAAGGTTTAGTGGGTTAAAATCATGAATAAATCCCTCATTTACAAATTGGGCTAGAAAGTTATGAACAAGGATAAAAACTAGACCCAAATGAGGATGCTTTGCTCTAAGAGGAAGGACCTAGAGATGGATCTACTATATATAAATCCATCTCTAGTTTTATGATAATTATACATAAAGGTGGTAGATGGAAAATAGGTAACTAAGAGAAGGTTATGTTCAGGGATGAGCCCTAGATATTGTAGTCCCCTCTTGATTCCAATGCCCCATGAAATAATCTCATCCTAACGTTCAAATCCTCTTGGGGAACTAAGGTTAAAGACTAATAATCTCACATGGGTGGCATCAATTAATGGAATTTTTTTAAACTAGATTCTAATAATGTATAAGTCCTTTAAGAGATTCAAGTTATTAATGATAAACACTACCTCTTTCATATGCCCATCTTTTCCAAAGAAGATATCCTTCTTTCACCTATGGAATATAGTGGGGATTTTTTGGTGAAATCAAGTTACCTTATGGATTTGGACCTAGATGATGAGTGGGACGATTTGAGACCTCTTTGGATTAAATAAATTACTCTTAAAGTGAACATATTTTTCTAGTTAGCCACTTAATAAAAAATCCTAACTATAGATAATTTTGTTAAGCATGGGTTGACAATCCCAAATAGGTTTTCCCTTTGCAGATTCTCTAAAGAATTAGTTCATCAACTTTTATTTGAGTGTCCTTTTAATTCTAAAGTCCTAGAGCTATTATTATATAAGTTCAAAGTGGATTGTGTTATACCTAATTCCATTATGGATCTAATAACCCAATGGAATCCACCTTGGAAACTACATTCCCTTTATTTCTTGTGGCACCTCACTCCTCCCCATTGGTTCTAGGAAAATTAGAAAGCTAGGGAAGACTGCATTTTAGGTAACATTAGGTAGGATCCCATGTCCATTTCTATCATGAATAAAAAGAAGGCCTTTATTACCATGGAAAAGGACACTAGTTTGAAGGATGACCTTTCCATGTTCCTCAATTGGATCTTAAACCAAGAGGTTGATTTTTCTAAGTTTAAAGGTAATATGATTCAGATTAAATGGTATAAACCCCCAATGGGATAGTTAAATATAAAATTTTATGGGGCCTCAAAGAGTAACTAAAGCATTTTAGGGGGAGGGGGAGTTATCATGGATTTAGAAGGGGTTAATGGTTGATTCAACATGTCCTATGGGGTTCTAGACTAACCATATGGTGGAGGAGAAAATAACTCTATGGGGAATTCAAATTGTAGCTCTCTTAAAATTTTTAACACTCTTCTAGGTGAAATAACCCCTTCTCATACTATCAAACTAGTTATAAATAATGTTAAGCGTCTCCTAAATCTCTTTAAAGAGGTCACCATTAGTCATATTTTTATATAAGGTAATATGTTTGCAAATATATTTGCCAACCTATGGGTTGGGAACCCCTCGCTATTCATTTAGTATGAGACCACCATCTTCCCCCTAAACCTAGTTGATGTGATTCATAATGATTCAAAAATCATCTCTTGAGATGCATTGAATTTTATCACATGTGGGAGTTATTATTTAAAATAAGCAAGATTTATTTCCCACTCTCTCTAATGATCATACTATCTAAGGGAAGGTATTGGTATCCCAGACCGATGGGATAAATCATGAGATCAACTATTGTATTATCTAATTCAAAACTTGAAACCTCTCTGCAAGGAACTTGACATGCAAAAATCCATTTTAGAATTGTTGTGGGATAGATAAATGAAAATGGGTGGTGATAGATACATACTCAAGCCTACCTCATGTGTTGAATTTTAAGGTAACCTAAGAGTTTAGTAGTAACTATAGAAAAGTGGGCTTTAAAAATTCATGTAGTGTATTATCTGGCATGTTTCTAGATGGCCAAGGATTTTGATTTTACATGGAATAGATGATAAGTTCACATGCATGGTTTGAATATCATGATAACATAAGAACTCATCAAAAAATTTATGGGTATGACCTATGAAGGTGTAAAGGCATACACAGATAAAATTAGGAATCTTAAATTGACATAAAATTTCCCCAAAATAGATGTTATATTCAAAATTGAGAAAAAATATCCCCAAGGGATAATCTACCCAGATGGTCACTAAAATTTTATCTCTATATTATGAATGATTTCACCCTTCAAGGTAAGTTCACAATGATATTATCCCATCACTTATTATTTTTGAATCATTTTAGAGGGCACAAAATCATCCTCCCAATTTTTATTTTAAAATCACTATAAATTTCTACTTTAGCATTTCAAATAAACTAGACAAATAACATTATTTATCAAGGTTTAATATTCCTCTTGGTAAAAAATTGGATGCACTAAGGGGGAGAGATGTGTATTTTATTTTGAGTGATAAATATGGTTTTTTGGAGGAGGTCTCTAGTAACCTAGAAACGTATGGGATGGATCACTTATTTGATAACCTAAAGACCATCTCCCCCTTAGCCAACATCTAACCTATAGAGTCCTATATTTACACCAAGTATTTAAGATGTAAGGGAATCCCTTTTACAACTAGGGGAAATAAACACAAATATATCATTTTAACTTGGACTAAGAGGGATGGCAATAATAAGGAGGAATAATGTGATTTTGAGGATCCCTCCTAGGACTATAGGAGGAAATTGAGAGAATTTGATGAAAAATTGCAAGAAGTATGTCGATCCATGGATGAACTAATGGAGGAATGGAATACTATGAAATATGATAGAAAAAAGATTAGGATGTAATTGGATATCCTTAGATCATGGAAAGGGGAAAATCTAGCGAAAGAAGCTAAGGTTAAGAACGCTTTGAAGGAGAAAGCTATGAGTGACATTTCTTCCCAATCCCCACATAAGATTAACACTATTTCAAAAGGACTGAAGCCACACAAAAGACCCACAAAGTTAAGAAGAATACATAAACTCAAATAAGTAAGGCATAAAGGAATTGGTTGAAGGCCTAAGCAAGCATACTAGGGGAAGGATTATGAAGGAAATGCTAAAGAACAATACATGCAAGTTGGATCATGATATACCTAATGAACCTGTTGACTTTAAGGAGTCTTTTGACTAAGTTATTACTAATCTTCATGATTTCCTAGTTTTTTATTCTACCTATATTTTAATTTTATGTAAGGTTAATGGTGTTTATCTATTTTCCATATTTTATGGTGATCTTAATGGGTTGTTTGTTTCATGACTAGTTTTTATTATTTTTGTTATACTTTATGGTTTTAAGAGCCTTGTAAAACATTATCTTTTTACCCAATCAAATATAAAAATAAGTGTTATAATTTAATTTAATTTTGACTTAACTCATATAAAAGAGTGTGCAATTTGGTGACATTACTCTTAAAATTGTGTAAGTATTATGTCAAGGCTATATTTCAAAAAATCATACTTGGAAATTATTCGATAGCCTAAAATTTTGAATCAAACTCAAAACCCATGAGTTTCTATGAAATTAATGGCAAACTTTATAACCATTTTTAAAAACATATATATTAATAAAATAAACTTAATTAACATGTAAGACATTTTTAATTGACATGAGAAATGAATGTAGATAATGCCATAAGTATAATGATATTTTATAACTATATGACTATCAACCATTGTCAAAATAAATCACTCTAATACTATAAATATTTAGATATTTTTTTAAATTAGAGGCCTATCAATAATTACAATATAATAATGTGTATAAATAAAAGCACATGAAGGACAAGAGCGCATATAAAAAATCAAATATCTCAATCCAATGGTATTGGTTTATATGAAAATCATCTACAACTAAAATTTAACCATAATATCAAGGTACAAGGATATGTCATTGGATAAAATTATATAACAATGTTAATCACCATTCAATCCCAAAATTAAACCATGAATTATACTTTAACCATTTATTTATAAATCATGAAAAACATAGCTCCACTAACTATGTAGTTATATTTGTGAATCATAAGGAAACAATTTGGAGAAAAATTCAAAGAAAAACACAAATAAACATAAAATATTTTTCCATTTTTAAAGAAAAAGTAATTTTTTTTATAGTAACTATTATAATTACTTAAAAAAATAGTGATGTATTTGTCTTTCTCATCTCACAATTTAACTTATGATATATATTTTTAACATTGACTAAATCATAATTTATCTCCAAGTTCTAGTGATTTCTAAATCTATGGTTAGGAAATTTATTTAAAAACTTCTTTGGGTGTTAAATTTCCAAATAGAGTTAGTTTCAATTTTATTGAAGTTATAAGGGATGCTTTTCCTACTTCTACTTTGACATCCTCTTCCTTTAAGATGCATATGGATTAAATGATTTTTTGAAAGTTAAGGTTAAAATTATGATCAAATATGAAAAAAACTTGTGAATGAATATCAAATCCTAATATTATTATTTTTGTCTAATACACAATAAAAATAATCAATTTTAGAATATGTAACACTAAATGACTTTATGGGTCACTTTTTTTACTCACAAGGTTTGTATTATTATTGAAAAAATAATAATTTCCTTGAGTAATGATTTCTATGAACTCTAAATAGAATTTACACCATATACAATATAATTATCATGTTTTGGTAATTCTTAGATAGGATTATTCTCAAATTGGAGATCAATAACAAAACATTATGGCATAACTAAACATTAATTATAATTACCAGGTGAATATAAAGTTATAATGCACACCACTATAGGTTTAAACCCTATTTTATAGCTAAAGGATAATGACTTATTTTCACCTGAGCATGCCAAATAGACTTGAATATGCTTGATGATATGAAAAGCATAATAGAGATTATAATTTACTCATCTTAAAAATACAATAATCTATTAATTTTTCCTTTCTTATTTTGAACCAAATGACACAAATTTTATCTAAAATTTAACAGTAATGAAAATGATGAAGTAAAAAACTAAAAAATGAGAAATCTAACCTTTTTATTCCAAAATTTTCCCAAAACCAAGTGTTATGAAAATATCATCTTTTAGTTGAATGATTTATATCTAGAGAGTTTGACAAAAATGTTCCACTATCATCTAGATAACATGAGATAATACATAAAAACCTATATGAACTTAATGTATACTTATTCATTATGCATATAATAATCATATATAACCTATAAATTAAGACTACACCCAAAATAATTATATGTAATCCAATATATTATTGCTTTCGAGAAAAGTCCAATCCTTACTAGGTTTACCAATTTAAGATGCATGTAATAAGCTTATACAACCTTAAGATAAAAACACAAAATAATTAAGGTTGGAGATAAGTAATATTATGTAATTATTCAAAATCCACTCCTATGGATTATTACTAGCATTTTAGGGATTGTTTCAATAGGTAACTAGTGTTTTTACTAACATTTCAATTTAGGGTTTCCAAGTGGGTACCCAAATACACTATAAAATATATATTTTTATTTGATGTTTAAAGAAACAAGTATAATGAAAAGGTAAAAAAATAAGAACATGTGTTTTAAAATCCAAAAAATATATATATATATATATATCCAAACAAAAAACTATTATTATTAATTTCCCTCTTTTTCTTCACTAGAGGTCATAAGCCAGAGGTTAGAGAATAAAATACATGTCATAGTCCTTGTTATATTTATTATTTTTCATATTTTTCTTCCCCAATTACATGGTCTAAGTGTTTTTTCATCATCAATGGTTTCACTATTGTGATTTTTCATTTTTTAAAAACCTTATTCCTTCCCTACTCTAAATCTTTCCCTTCCTTTCCATTTGTATGTTCTCCTAGTTTCCTCTTCCAAATTTCTTAATTTTTCTTTTGCAATTTATATGTTTTGATGTGTTTTTCATAGTAATGAAATACTTATTTATTTTATTTATTTGGATATAATTTTAGGTTATCCTTATTTATTTTTTAGTTTATTATTTTCATTTTTTATATTTATATATTTTTTAATTTTTGTATTTTGTTTATCATATTGTTAGTTTTATATAAAATTTAAATTTATATTGGTTTTTTTTTATGTTAGGTTAGTTTTTTTAATATTTTGTTTATTTATCAATTGTAGATAGGTAACACACTTTACATAAAGTAAATCACATAAATAGAAAGTGCACAGAAGTAACTCACACTTGAAAGTATTGAATAGCTAAAATGAATTAAAATAGATATGCTATAAGATTCCTTTAAGATATTTAATAAAATACATTAATCATAATTATTCAAAATTAAAATTTAACTCACACATGTAAAATAAAAATAAATGAATAAATAATTTCACACAAACTAACGACTATTCTAATGAGTTAGGAACTTAACTACAACTCTTTATGAGGAGCTCCTCTTTATATGTATTTGATTTCTAATCCTTCCCTTATATATAAATGATTTCAATTAAAATAACTTGATTCCATTCATAATCTTGTATCAATTAATTAGTTTTACAACAAACATTACACAGCTTAACATAATAAACTTTAGCTAATATTCAATCACTATTATATATCATCCTTGGCCTATGCCCTACTACATTAAATAAAAAGTTGTTCACCTTTATTTTTTCAACAAGAAAATACCTAAGTTAGGAATACAAAATATATTTCAGTAATGCATACTAACTATGAGATTATTTCGAACAATGACTTTGAGAAGAAGACATAATGGGAAGATGTTATGTTTGGAAGTTGGGATGACAAAGAGGTATGGTCCAATAAGAGATGACCATTGTAAAAACTTTAAACCATAATATATTCAAGATCTTAGATTTTAAGATCTATATTTTAACTTCCTCAACCATTTATCAATAACTAAATATGTCATTAGAAATACTATAGGTGGAAACAACTATCGAATACTTTATATAGGCTAGTCGTGGAAACCTACAAGTTGCTAAAAATAGTCATTAAAAGTTTCATTTCTCCACTAATTATATGTTAAATTCACCCAATTTATATGGGTTAGGTGTGTCTATTATATTTATGATAATACTACCTAGTTTGCTATGGGATATCACTACCTATATTACTATGGGTTGTCACTAACCAAATTAATATAGGTTGTCACTACCAAAATTTATATGGTTTGTCACTATAAAGATTTATATAGGCTACCACTACCCAAATTATTATGAGATATTATTTTTTTTGAATATTTTAAAACACATGATATTATAAATAAACCAACATAGTAAATATTGGCTATTTTGGCCCACATACCAATCTTATACCTAGTTTGAATAGATGAATAGGGTCCTAATTATTGAATGGATTAGGTGGCTTAGAAGTAGGCTTAACATTGCAAGTGAAGGGATCTAAGTAGGTTTTCATGGTATTAAGCAGTATATAAATAGGTACAAGAGAAGCCTAAGTTACACCTTTCGAATTTGGGCTAAGTATAGCATTTAGATTTCCTTCAGAGGAAGTGTTCCACACAAAACCTACAATAAAATAATAAGGCTTAATTCTTTTAGAATTTTTGTCCCTCTTTATTTGGCTAAGTGTTGGGATTATTTGAGGAGTTGTGTTTCAAGATTTTTTCTTAAGTGTCAAGAATTATCTTAGACATTTTTTCTAAAACATTTTCCCCAAAGGGTCACTTCTTTGAAGAGGTCCCTTCTCAAAAGTTTCAAAGGACACTTTTGAAGCCAAGTATCCAAAACACTTTTCCAAAAGGCATATTCTTTGAGAAAGTGAAATTTTTCAAAAATATTGAAGGATATATTTTTGAAGTAAAGTGGCCAAGACAATTTCCCCAAAGGGTCATTTCTTGGAAAAATGGTCCACTTCAAATTTTCAAAGGGAACTTCTACACAAAAGTGGTCTGATACAAAATTACTAAAGGACACTTTTCCAACAAAGTGTCCTATGCACTTTTTTAAGGGTATGGTTCAAATAAACTGGTCTAAAACAAAAATTACGATGGATATTTTCCTTGACAAAGTGTCCTATACCATTTTTCAAAAGGTATTTTTTACAACAAAGTGTCTCAAACACTATTTTTGAAGGGTGATTTTATTCACCATAAGGTCTAGTGTAATTCTTTTGAAGGGTCTTTTTCTTTTAAGAAAGTGACCAAGGTAAATTTATGAAGGTAAATCTTAAAAGTTTTGAAGGGTATCTTTAGGAGAGGTAAGTCCTTTGTAAAAGTCCTAAAGGGCACTTTTTCAAGCAAGTGTCCCAAACAATTTCTTTGAAGGGTAATTTTCTTGTGGAAATGGTCCAACACATAAATTATGAAGGATATGTTTCTTGGGAAAATGTCCTCTACATTTTTTCTGAAGGATATTTCTATAATAAGGTGGACCAATACAAATTTTTGAAGGGAAATTTTCATATTTTTGAAGGGCACTTTTCCAAGGGAAAAGGACTATTTTAAAAGGGCTGAAGGTTTATTCAAAGGACACAATTTGATTGAAACTTTTGTCTTGAAGCCAAAGACTAAGGATAAATTACTTTAGACATTTCATCCAAGATAGAGATCCCAAAGACATGAATTATTTCAAAAAAATTATCTTAAAAAATTGCTCAAGGCAAAGATATGGCAAGATATTTCCTTTGAAGAAAATGTTCCACAAAAAGCCCACAAGAATTGTCCAAAAGGCTCAAAAGAAATAACCCATAGAATTTGTGATCTAGATAGGTGCACAAACATCAAGTTTGAGCATCAATAAATAGATGTTTAATTTTAAAAGTCTAGGATATCCTCACAAACATCCAATTCAATCCCTAATAAATGATTGTTAATGTTTAAATATCTCAATATGATTGTGTAGACATCAAGTTTGGCCCCCTATAATTAGTCATTAAGATTTGAAAATCTAAAGATGTTTGTGTGAATATCAAAATAGAGCTCAAGCAAAAATATATTTGTGCTTAAATTTGACAGTCCATGGGATGTCACTTTCATTCTACAAGATGACAAATGTCATCAATATAATGTCAAATTTAAATATATATCAAGATAAATCTTATTGAACTTAAAATTGATGGTCTCACAACCATCAATGATGGTCACAAAAACATCATTAGATGGGAGCAAGGACATTGATTTTAGGATGATGAACTAGTAATTGGATTTCAAGTGGTGGGTCCTGGTAGATTAATTATTGGCATTTGATTGAGTATCTAGATCTAATAGTGAGTGGACAAAGATAGGATAATGGGCCTAGATTAGATCAATAGTGCATATTCAATCATAAATTCAAGATCAACGACATATGAGTAGGTTAAAGAGTTAGTAAATATCAAGAGCAAACGCATGATGGATAAGTGGAACAAGTGCATTAGTCCTAGAAAGGATCTATATCTTATGTTTATATTCCTTTGGAAAATATGATAGTTCGAGTAAAGTTTAAGAGTCAAGGATCTAATATAATTCTTGATGACCAATCAGAGATAAGGAGAACCCAAATGACTTAGACAAAGGTCAAAGAGTTAGTTTTCCACCAAGGTAAGCTGACATGAATGGAGCCAAGCTCAAGAACAATCTAGATTTGGATAAGAGTGGATATTTCAAGATTTGGTAGTGCAATTGGGGACCTATAGAGGTAGACACATAGACTTCAATGATCATCACCAACTATAGCTTCAAGAAAATAACCCTTATCCCCACTTCGGCATGTATCAAAAAACCAATCATGAGTACTTTTACATTAGGGCAAAAATGAAAGTGACTTGATCCCACTATCTTAGATGCCATGGGGCATCATAAAGAAGATATTTTAATAATGTAATGAACTGGAGTGACCTAGATCAATGAAGAAGGGTTTGAGTGAGCTTGATTTGTGGTGAAAATTATAACAACTTTTAATATGGATTTGAACTCATTTAATTACCTTTTAAGCACCAAAATTACTCCCTCTTACTTCCCTTCTACTATAAATATAGATTTTAAGCTATTGTTTTACATCCCTCAATCTGGTACAATTAGACTCTACTATAATTATATTTGACACCTCCTAGAGTAGTGAATAGAGTATTTTTTAGTCATTCTTCTAATCTTGTTTAGTGTTATAAATTTGTTTAATATTAAACTATGAATTTTATCTTCCTTTTTTATGTCCAACCTCAACCTAATTACTAGAAATCTTCTTTGCATGTCATATAGTGTGTCTCAACATTGATCTCTCAAAGATATACAACCAAACTTAAGTGTCTTTAGCTAGACCTTATTTTCATTGCTCCCTAGTCTAAGTGCATAAAATAGACCTCTATACAAAATATTATGCCATAAAATCATAGTAAGCATTACATAATTTTCTCTCATATTTCATTAGTGTGTTAAAGATTCCATGCTTAAGAGTGGGTTTGATAAATTCTTGGTGCATCACCCCATACTAGAGTAGTTTTTATTTTATGCAAACTCCTTAACTCTTTTCATGCCAACTAGTTTATAGATTGTAGAAACAAAGGTTTAAATTATAAAATCTAACGAGCTAGCCTCATAAAAAATCTTAGAGGTGTAGTTTAGATATAGTAAATCCATGGCATTAGACCATTCCCATGTTAGTCTAAATATGATTTAGACTTGAATGAACCTAACCCCTATTTAAGGTGTTATCTAGATAGCTAACAGTTCTGACAGACTTAGTGGGACCACTATTTTTGCATATATGAGTATAGTAGTGAGTTTTAGAGTTTCATTTTTAGATTTGAATAATTTTCATGCCCCCTATAGTTAACACAAGATCCTCTACAAAATGGAATGAAGCATATCTCTCTGAGCTACCTTTCTGATAAATAAATAAAAATAAATCCTCTCAATCAAAGCCTACACCTACCCCTCTTGTTCCCCTATTGTTGCCCAAAATCCTCCTATTCAAGCCAACATTATTTATCCAAACACTATTATAGACTCCATACCTCAGATGGATATTCCTAGAAGGAAAGCCTTTGTGGCATTAAATGGTGTTAGTCCTCTTAATCTTACTCAATGGGATGATATTATAGTCTTGGATTTAAAGTCTCTTACCTATTATATACGGGAAAACCCAATTACTCCTATAGACCATATTAAAAAGTTTACTAACCATTGTTCATTACATAATGTAATTTAGGAAAATGTAGAAATGAGGTTTTTAGAAACCTATTTTAAAGGGAAAGCACTTTAATGATATAGAGGATTGGCCCCTGCATCAATCAATAGCTATGATGAGTTTAGAGAGGTCATATACAAGAACTTTTAAGACAAGATTGATCATCTTTCACTAGTGGAATAACTTACAACAATCAAGAGATTTAATCATAAATTCATGGTGGATTTCAACTATAGATTCTAGAAGACCTAGGATAAAATTCCTATAGTGATCAAGCCTACACCTAACTATTCTTTTATTTACTATTTAAAGGCTCTCAACTTGGATGTATTTGTAATGATTCAATCTATGGGAGGGAACACCCTACTTGGAGATTTTAAATGACCAATTTTGGTTAAAATTTTCCTTATACAAGTAGGCAACTTGGTTCAAAGGATACTAATGCCTCTCTTCCCAAAGATACATCCTCCTACCCCAACTATTGCTCCAGTTCCAGAATGAACAAATATTTATCAAATAAAAGATGAGAAAATTGATATACTAGGGAAGATAGAGTCTTTACAAATCCTAAAAATATAAGTTGGTTGCAATGGAGAGGTAATAAGCTCCACCATACATGCCATACAAAAATAATCATCATAATTTCTAGTATAATAGGCCATCCTATCAATCCAATAATCAGGGATAGGGGCAAAAAACTCAATCAAGGTAATGTAATCCCAATGCTCCAAGTAATTATAGATCTATTATGCCAAATTAGAACAACTATGCTCAAGAAGGTCCATGGCAATCAGAGGGATAGTCCAATGAGATGGTGATGGTCACTACTAGAGACATATATCAATACCCTAGTTGGTATCATGATCCTTCATTTTATACTTATGACATGATGCCTCCTACACCATAATCCTCATAAATGAGTCAAGAAAACATGCCTGTTGTGTCATGATCAGAAGCTCAAATCCAATAATATGGGAGAATGGGTGGAACACTAGCTAATACCACATGCATAAATTTAAAATAAGGGGAATATGTATTTTAGTATGTAGCAGCCAATATGGGATAAACTTCATAGAGGAAAAATGAACTAGTTATAGGTTAGAGTAGGGCTAAGAAGAGGATGCTAGAAGACAACTTGGGGAAATCAAGGGTTTTTGCATCATCTCCACAAACTAGTTAGTAACCTAATTTTTTATATGTATCTACTAAAGCTCCTAAAAATTAAAAAGTTCCCCAACCCTATGGATAATATTAGAGGTCCCCTTTCATTCCTTAAGTTACTCAAATGCCAAGTGATGCTTCTACTAATAATGTGTAGTCCAAAGGTACTAGTATTCTCTTTAATATTGTGGACCATTTAAAGAAGGATAATGTAATTATGTACATGTATGTTGATTTATCTATCCATAGGAAAATGGATATTATCCATTAAGAGCTCTCTAATATCTCTCATGGGTAAAAGGTAACTGATAAAGCAAATGTTGTTCTCATCAATAATAATCAGCCTAACCAAGCCCCTAACCAAGTCCCTAATCAAGTTCCAAGAACAAGTCAATCTCAAAATATAATTCACCCTTATAAAGTTGTTATGAATCCCCCTTTTTATCTTTCAATCATCATATGGGATTGTTTAGTACACAATTGCATGATTGATTCAGGTGTTTCAACCTCAGTGATTCCTAAATTCATAGCAAACAATCCTAGGCTCAAATATGTGCCTAATAAAAAGGGTGTGATTTAACTAGATGTCTCCCCCACCAAGATAGTAGGAATATTGAAATATTTATAGATTACATTAGCTGCCTATCCAAATTTTGTCATTAATGAAGATGTAATGGTGGTAAACCTACCTCAATATTTTGTCATGTGCTTGCTTAGGACATTACTACTAATATTGGGAGATATTTTTCATCTATTTGGTCATACATGTTCTTAGATCTAGGTATGGAACCAAAGTCATCATAAGGTCTGAGCTATCACTAGGTTCTACCTAGAACCCTAAATGCCCAATCTTTCAAATACTAATTATGCCATATTTGAAGAGTTTGAAGAGATTATTAAACAAAAAACCCATACTCATCTAGAAGGCATCTAAAATCTATACTTGGATGAGTCAAAATATGATAACCATGGATTTGATCCATATATAAACATTGAAGATACAAACATAGGAGTGTACCGTATACATGAGGAAGGTGGTACAATACCTTCCTTAACTAACACTGCTCAAGAAGAGGATGGTATATAGACTTTATTATTTTATGGATCAAGGTAAAAGAATGTAAGTGGATTGGGAGCCATGTTTATTTCACCTTCAATTAAAAATTACCATTCTTTTACAATAATTCAATTTAGTTTTACCTCAAATACAGTTGAATATGAAGCTCTTTTGCATGGTTTCCAAGAAGCCAAGAAGAGAGGTATATATTTCCTCAAGGTCAAGGGTGATATTTAAATCATAGTGAAACATGTGAGAGTCCTAAGTTGAGTTAAGAGTCACCATCTAAAATCCTATAAGAACCAAGTATGGGACCTCATGGAGGATTTCTTAGAATTTGATATCTAGTCCATACCAAGAGAAGCAAACTAACATGTAGACAAGTTTTCTACCATTAGTTCCCAATATGATATAGTAGAATGAGTCAAAGTTACCCAAAGCCAAGATAATTTCAATATTATATGTAGACCAGCTATACCTAAAAATAAGGTGAGTTGGAAAGTCTTTGATAATGATGATCAAATCATATATTTTCTAATGCAAGAGGTAGAATTCTACCATATGAATTAATACAACTTCCAAAATCAATATGATGATCAAATAGTATAGCTGAGATCTAATAAAATTCTTAAAGGGATTGTAACCTTAGAAATCATCTTCAACAAAGATGACCAAGTAAGCAAATTTAAATCTTGCATCTCAACTAAGGAAGAACAATATGAAAAGATAGAGATATTTAAGGGCAAGTTGTTAAAGCTAGGAAAGGTCAACAGAGTAGAGGAAAGAGCTACATTTGTTGATTTGTGCCAATAATTTTTTAAAATTTTTTATTGGGAGTACAAATATTTGAAAGGTTTTGAACCCAAACTTGCATATTACACCATTAAATTAGAAATCAATGCCAAGCCAATCAGGCAAAAATAGAGGCCTATCAACCCAAGAGTGGTAGATCTCATGAGAAGAGAGATATATAAATTGATTGAATCTAGAATAATATTTCTAATTAAACATTCCTCTTGGGTGGTAAAACTTGTGCCAGTGAAGAAAAAGAATGGAGAGATTTAGTTATGTGTTGACTTCAGGGACCTCAGTAAGATGTCCCTAAAGGACCATTACCCACTACCCTCCATGGATCAAATTCTACAGAAGGTGGAAGGTTAGCAAAGGTTTTCATTACTTGATGGCTATTATAGCTATAATAAAATAATGGTGAAAGAGGAGGATAGGCATACAACTACCTTCACTATAAAATGGCACACCTATGCATATTATAAGATGCCTTTCAGACTCTCCAATGTTGGATCCACTTTCCAAAGAGAAATGGATGTTGCTTTTCATGGTCTTTTAAATGATATGGTTTTAGTTTACTTAATTATATAATATTATTCTCAAATAATCCTAATAATCATCTGATGCATTTGAGATCTATTTTTGATAGATGTAGATAATTTAGAGTTTCTTTGAATCCAAAGAAATGCATTTGTTTCATGCATAAAGGAATATTTTTGGGACATGTGATGTCAAAATCTAGTGTTTCCATTGATATAGAAAGGATAAAATCAATTCTTGATCTATCACTACCAAAACAAAATAAAGAGTTGTAGAGCTTCTTGGACAAGATCAATTTCATCATGAGGTTTATTCTAGGCTTTGTAGAGATGGTCAAGTGTCTCACACATATGTTAAGAAAAAGAAAGAGTTCACATGTACAAGAGAAGGTAAGAGGAAATTTGAGGCTATATCTCATGGCCCCACTCTATTAAATCCATATTTCAATAAGGAGTTATATCTATATGACTTTTCTACATTGGATACAATTTTAGATATGTTCATGTAGTAGAATGATTAAGGTCTAGATCAACCCATTGCTTTCTTCTGCCAAAACATGGAGGGTTATGAATAAAGATATAGATTTGTTGAAAAACATGTTCTTGTTATTGTAATAATTTTTAATAAATTCAGGCATCTAGTTTCAAATAGTAATATCAAACTAATTGTGGATCATCCAAGTGTGAAGGATTTTATCCTCAATAGAGACTTAAACAAAAAGAAAGATAGGTGGGTCACTATGTGTATGGAGTATGAAATTGAGGTAAAGATCATAAATATAGTATGATTGAATGGATTATGAGAACATTTTGATGATGTGAGAGAATAAAAAGAGACAATCCTAGTAATCCAAGACACTCAACAGGAAGATGAAGCTACTCTTCCATCTAGTTGGACGCAAGATATTGCTATATTTCTCTAATAAAGAGAATGTGAAATGAATTTAAATGCATCAAAAAGAAGACACTTTAGGCTACAATCAATGCCATAAATTTTAATTGATGAGGTGATATTTTAAAAATACATTAGAAGTATGCTCTTAAGATGTGTTGAAACTAACCAATTTTATAAGCTTCTTAGGCAATTTCATGATAGTCCTCAAAGAGGCCATTTTGAAACCAAGACTACAAATACAAAAATAATTATAAATAGTTAATTTTTCATAAATTATTCATATATGCACAAGCATGGGTGAGTAAGTGTTTAAAATGTTCCATGTTTATAGGGAAATAGAAGCTAACTACTATGCCATTAAAGCCTATTCAAGTTAAGCAACCTTTCATACAATAGGGTTTGGAATTCATTAGCTTGATTAGTCCTATATTTAGTGTTGAACATAAGTAGGTCTTTACTACCATAGACTACTTCACCAGATGGGTGAAAGTAGTTCCCTTGAAAGAAGCAAATGAGAAATCTGTACTTGAGTTCTATGAGAGCCTAGTCACCCATTTTAGAGCACCATCTACCATACTATTAGACAATGATTTGGTATTTAGTAGCATAAAGGTATGTGAGTAGGATATTGAGTAGGGTATATATTTTACATCTTCATCAAATTATTATCTGTAAGGTAATGGACTATTTGAGTCCACTAATAAAAACTTGATTCAGATCATTACGATAATAATGGAAGATAATCAAAGATCCTAGTACACAAATCTAATGACTACATTATAGGATGATAGAGTCACCTCCAAGAATTAAATTTGAAACTCACCTTATATCCTAGTCTATGGAATAGAAACAAGGCTACCAATTTCATTGGATATTCTAGCTTTAGAGCTTGCACACCAACTAGAGCTTCTAGAAAGTGATGTAATGGAAATTTAAATAAATAAACTAAGAGAATAGAGGAAATAATAGATGATGCCATGAATTATATGTGATATAAACAAAAATAATTAAATATGACCTTTGATAAAATATCTTCATTTAATACATTTCATCAAGGTGACATAGTCCTCAAATGGGATGAGGACCATGCAAAACTAGGAAAACACTCCAAGTTTGATAGCATTTAGAGTGGACCCTATGTCATTATAGGCTAAAAAGAGAGAAATGATTTTGAGATTACCAAATTTAATGGATTTTTTCTTCTCATCCCTATAAATTATAGGTATCTCAAGTTTTTCTACTAGTCTCATATCTTTCTCCTTGTACATTGGTATGTAGGTTTGTTCTTTTCCTCCAAGTGCTTTTGTACATTGTTATTTTTAGTTGTTATATTCCTAGTTTAGGTTGTTTATTTATATTTTTCTTATTTTTTGTTTTTATCCCTCCACATTACTCCAATAAATGTTTACATAAGATAATCAAAGTCTATTTGTAAGTAGTTTTTCATTTGAGCAAGCTTGATCAAGGTATGCGTTTCACGATCAACAAGCTAGTTAAACTAGCTAAGTAACCAAAATTGTTAGTAATTTTAGCCACATACCAATCTTATACATAGTTTTAATATATTAATACGGTCTCAATTGTTGAGTGCATCAATTTTACTATAATTAGGCTCAATATTACTAGTGAAGGGACCCAAGCAGGTTTTCATGGTATTGACAAGTTGTAGAAATAGGTCCAGGAGAAGCCTAAGTTACACCTCTCCAAATTTTGGATAAGTACAGAATTTAAATTTATTTTGGATGAAATTTTGCACATAAATCCTAAAAAAAATGACAATTCTTAATTATTTTATGAGTTTTATCTCACTTTATTTGGCTAAGTGTTGGAATTCTTTTGAGAGTTGTGTTTCAGGCTTTTTGCTTAAGTGTCAAGAAATGTTTCAAAAAATTTGTCTAAAAAAATTTCCCCAAAGGGTCATTTATTCAAGGAGGCCCCTTTTCATAAGTTCCAAAGGGAGCTTTTTAATCCAAGTGTCCAAATTTTTTCCCAAAGGCATATTCTTTGAGAAAGTGGACATTTGTAAAAATCTTGAATGATATATTTTTTAAGTAAAGTGGGCAAGATAATTTCCCTAAAGGGTCATTTATCACGAAAATGGTCCACTTCAAGATTCATAAGGGTACTTATACAAGAAAGTGGTCTGATAAAAAATTCAAAAGGGTACTTTTCCAACAAAGTGTCTTATACACTTTTTCCAAAATGTATCTTTTAAAGAAATTGGTCTAAAATAGAAATTTTGATGGATATTTTCCCCAATTAAGTATCACATACCTTTTTTCAAAAGGTATTTTTTTCAATAAAGTTTCCTAAAAATATTTCTTGAAGGGTTATTTTCTTTACCAAAAGGTCTAGTGTAATTCTTTCGAAGGGTTTTTTTCTTTCAAAAAAGTGACCAAGGCAAAGTTTAGAAGGGCACTCTTCAAAGTTCTGAAGGGTATCTTTTGAAGAGGTCAGTCCTTTACAAAAGTCACAAAGGGAAAATTTTCAAGAAAGTGTCCCAAAAAATTTCCTTGAAGGATAATTTTCTTAGGAAAATGGTCCAATATGGAAATTTTGTAGGATATGTTTCTCGGGAAAGTGTCCTCTACATTTTTCTCGAAGGATATTTCTATAGCAAGGTGGACCAAGATAAAGTTCTAAAGGGAACTTTTCACAGTTTTGAAGGGCACTTTTCCAATGGAAAATGACTATTTCAAAAGGGTTGAAGGGTCATTCTAAGGACATAATTCCTTTGGGAAAATTGTCTAGGATAATTTTCTTGAAGGAATGATTTCTTTAGAAATTTTTGTCCTAAAGCAAAAAACTAAGGCGAAATTCCTTTGGATATTTTATCCAAGATAGAGATCCCAAAGACATGATTCTTTCAGACATCTTTTTATAATAATTAATCAAGGTAGATATATGGAGATCTATTTCCTTTAGATAAAGTGTTTCACACAAAGCCTAAAAGAATTGTCCAAAAGGTCTAAAAGAAATACCCCATAGAATTTATGATCTAGATAGGTGCACAAATGCCAAGTTTGGGCCTTAGGAAATAACCATTTGATTTCAAAAGTCTAGGAAAACCCTAAAAACATCAAATTCAATCCTAAAAAAATGATCATTAAAGCTCAAATATCCTAATACAGTTGCATGGATGTCAAGTTTGGGCCCCTTCAACTAGCTTTTTAGATTTAAAAATCCATTTTTTTGCATGAATGTAAAAATAGAGCTTAGGCAAAAATCTATCTATGATTAAATTTGATGGTCCATGAGGCATCATTTTCATTCTATAAGATGAAAAATGATGGTTGATGGTACATCAAATTTAAATATAGAGTAAGACAAATCATATTGAGCTTAAAATTGATGGTCTCACAACCATCAATGATGGTCATGTGAACATCATTTTATGAGAGTGAGGGAAATCAATTTTAGGATCATAAACTATCCATTAGCTTCCAAATAGTGGGTCCTAGTAGATCAATAGTTATAATTTGATCAAGCATCTATATTTAATGGTGATCAAGAAAAGATAGGATAATGGGCCCAGATTAGATCAATGGTGCACATTCAATCATGGATTCAAGATCAATGGTATGCAATTAGGTTAAAGAGTTAATGAATCTCAAGAGAAAAGGCATGATGGATAAGTGGAACCAACACATGGGTCTTATCAAAGGATATATGGTTCAATTTCATTCACCTCAAGTAGATCTGATGGTGTGATTAAGGGTCAACAGTCAAGAGTCAAGGATCTGAGCTAGTTCTCGATGACCAATCAAAATAAAAGAGAGCCTAAATGACTTAGATGGAGGTTGAAGAGTTTGTTTTAGACCAAGATAAACCAAAATTAATGGATCTAAGCTCAAGTGTGATCTATATTGGGATAGGAACGAATATTTTTGGATTAGCTATTACCATAGGGGACTTACAAAGGTAGACATGTAGACTTCATTGGCCATCACCAAAGCTAGCTACACAAAAAAGACCCTTCTCCCCACTTGGGCATGCATCAAAAAACCATTCATGAGAAATTTTTCATTAGGAAAAAATGGAAATGACTTATTCCCATTATTTTAGCTATGATGGGGCATCATAGAGAAGATATTTTAATGATGCAATGAATTAGAGTGACCTAGATCAATTAGGAAGGGTTTGAGTGAGATAGATTCATGATGGAAATTGTAACATATTTTTAAATGGATTTAAACTTGTTTGGTTTAATTTTAAGTGCTAAAATTCCCCCCTCTCTTGTTTCCATTATACTATAAATATATCCTTTAAACTATTATTTTGTATTCCTCAGGCTAATATGCTAAACTCTACTAGAATTGTGTTGTGTTATGGAGCCTATTTATAAATTACAATGTATTTCAAATAATATGAATTAAAAATGTACTATACACTCTTTATGTATTCTATCCAAGGTTTGAGGGTGGTATCCCTCAAGAAAAAATTGAACCCCCTTGATGGGGAAACATTTTGGGTTGACTTGGCCCATGGTTTTGGTACCCATTGTTTTGTAAATATGCTATGTTGATGTATTATGAATAGATGGATATTCATTAGGTAATACATCATGAGAACAAGGGTTTGATAAGGAGTAATAAAGTTTTTGAATTTAGGAGGGTTTGTTGAGCATAGATCCAAATAATATTTGTGCATTTTAATTATGAGAAGATAGATCTGAGAGAGGATTGTACTCTTGTGGCTTGTAATAAAATATGGGAAAGTGTTTATTAGTGGTTATAACCCACATTAGGTGAAAAAAATTAAATTTTGTCTTATTATTGTGCATTTTTACTTATATTATTTATCCATATCTATTCATATTTATTATTATTATGATTCTATGAAATTATTTTGCATCAATTTGTTATTTATTTCTAACAATTAGTATCAACGCTTCAAGTTGTATTTGTTGAAATGTTGAATCACAAGAAGGGTTAATAGTTCAAGTGAAAGCTATGATTAATGATCATATATCAAAGGTTTAAAATTTTAATAGATATAACTTTGGTCTATGGAAGATTCAAATGGAGGATTACCTCTATTGGAAGGACCTCCATGCTCCACTAGGAGGGAAAGTAAAGCAAGCAATGAGTATGATAGATGAGGTTTGGAAGTTTCTTGATAGGAAAGAACTTGGGGACATTAGGTTATGCCTTGCATTTTTAGTTTCATTTAATATATCATAAGAGAAGACTATTAACGGTCTCATGAATGCATTAAGGAAATTATATGAGAAACCCTCTGCTTCCAATAAAATATTTTTAATGAAAAATTTATTTAATATGAAGATGTCTAAAAATGATTTAGTTGCTGATCATCTAAATGAATTTAGTATGGTTATGAGTATGTTTAATTTTTTAAAACTTGATTTTTATGATGAATTTATGGATTTACTTATTTTATGTTCCTTGCCAGATAGTTGAAATAGCCTGATAATGGTTATGAGAAACTTGATCTCTAATAATTCCAAGTTAAAGTTTGAATATGTTATAGGAGTAATCCTTAGCAAGGAAATGTGATAGAAAATATCTTGGGAGACTTCTACTTTAGGTGATGCTCTGGTGGTGGAGAGTAGAGGGAGATAAAATTTTAGAGGAAAAAGAAAGTGTGGAAAGTCAAATGGTCCTAGAAGGTCAAAATCAAGGGGCAAGATGGTATATTAGCACTGTGGAAAGATTGGTCATGTGAAGAAAGATTGTTGGTCTCTTTAGAACAAGAATAAAAATAAAGAAGACACCAAGGAGGTGAATGTGACCATAGGTAATGTTTGTTAGGATGCATTAATTCTCTCCATTTACAATATTCTTGAGTCTTAGGTTTTAGATTCAGGGTCTTCTTTTCATGCTACACCATATAGGAATTATTTTATTGATTATATTCAAGGGGATTTTAGACATGTTTATCTTGGTGATGATGATCATGACTTGAAACATAGTAGGAAAAGAAATTGTTTAGATCAACATGAATACTGGGACCACTTGGCTACTGAAGGATGTCAAGCATGTGTCTAAGTTGAGATGGAATTTGGTATCTTTAGGATAGTTAGGTAGTGAAGGTTGTATGGTGACATTTATTGTAGATTCTTGGAAGGTGACCAAGGGTGATCTTATGGTAGCAAGAGGTAAGAAGGTTGGTACCCTATATTTATCAAGTAGTGATGAATTTTGTAATTTAGTTACTATAGATGTAGATGTAACTTTATGGCAAAATACGATCGATCACATGAGCCAAAAGGGCATGAAAAGTTTGAAGTATCAATTGCCCATATCAAAAGGGTATGATTTATATTTCTTTAAAGTCTATGTCTATGGAAAAAAAGGGTAAAGTTTCTCAAGGTTTGACCTATGAGGAAGGATAATAAGTTAGAGTTGGTTCATTCAGATGTATGGGGGTTAGCTTAGGTATTTTTCATTGGTGGATCATCTCATTATGTCACTTTTATTAATGATATAACTAGGAAATTTTAGGTGTATGGCATTACGAGAAAATTTGATGTGTTTGATACATTTAAAAAATGGAAAGCCTTGGTTGAGAATGAAACATGTCTCAAGTTAAAATGTTTTAGGTTAGATAATGGTGGGGAATATTACAATAATGAATTTTTTGATTAATATTCAAGGAATGGAATTCATAATTAGAGGATGTTTCCAAAAACTCCATAGTAGAATAGAGTGTCATAAAGGATGAAAAGGACTATCATGGAACATACTAGGAGCATGAGGTTGCAAGTAGGACTACCTCTTTAGTTTTGGGCATAAGTAGTAAGCATGGTTGTATATCTGATAAATAGAGGCCATTCATCTACTTTGGATAGAGGCATACCTATGGAAGATTGCTCTAGTTATAAGTTTGATTATTTATTTTTTATAATATTTGGCTATGAAGCCTTTATTAATATTGATAAAGATGATAGGACCAAGTTAAAGGCTAAGTCTAAAAAAATGCACCTTTATTGGTTATTGTGAATATGACTTTGGTTTTCAGATTTGGAGTCTTAAAGACAAGAAAATATTTAGGTTTAGGGATGTTATATTTAATGAAAAAATCATGTATAAATAGTAGTTTTAGGATCAAGAAGAGTATTATAGAGAAGATTACATAGTATTGGATGACATTACACATGATAAAATTTCCAAACAACTAGTCCATGCACCTACTCCATAAGAACCCCAAACTCCTATGGTGAGAAGGTATTCTAGGGTAAGAAGAGAACCTAAATGTTTTTCTCCATATTTTAATTATTTATTACAAGAGCCAAAGTGATTTGAAGAAGAAATGTAGGTAGATGTCAGGAAGAAGTGGGATTAAGCAATGGATGAGGAGCATCAGTCTCATGGAAAATTAGACTTGGGATTTGGTAACCCCAAATAAAGGTAAAAGATCATTGTAGAATAAGTGGGTGTATATAATTATAGAGGATGATGGAGGAAAGAAAAGTTACAGGGCCCAATTGGTGGTAAAGGGTTTTGCATAGAAGAAGGGAATTGATTTAGATGAGATTTTATACCCAATGGTAAAGATGACTTCTATTAGGACTATTTTTTAGATAGTGGCAGTGGAAGACTTGCACTTAGAGTAGATAGATGTGAATACCATGTTACTTCATGGTGATTTGGAGGAGGACTTATATATTTATCATCCATAGGGATATGAGGTCATAGGGAAGAAGAACATGGTTTGCAAACTAAGGAAAAGTTTGTATGGCCTAAAACAAGCTCCATGATAGTGGTACAAGAAATTTAATAGTTTTATGATGGATTAGGGATACCCTAGGTGTCATTTAGACCATTGCATATATATCAAAATTTTTGATGATGGTGATTACATTATCCTTTGTCTGTAAGTGTATGGCATGTTGGTTATAGGTAATAACATGTAAGAAATAAAGGTACTCAAGGAACAACTTAATAATTCCTTTGTTATGAAGTATTTGGGAGCAACAAAACAAATTTTTGGTATGAGGATAACTCATGATAGGAAGGAATGAAAGCTAAATTTACTCAAGTAAGAGTACATTAAAAAGGACTTGGAGAGGTTTAGTATGCAAAATGCTAACTCAGTTGGGACTCCTTTGGTAGGTCATTTCAATTTATCAAAGGAGTGGTGTCCTAAGATAGAAGAAGAGAGAATCCAAATGTCATATGTACCTTACTCATCAAATATTGTTAGCTTGATGTATGCCATGGTGTGCACTAGGCTATATTTTACCTATGTAGTGGGAGTAGTAAGTAGGTACATGAGTGATCCAAGTAGAGAACACTATAAGGTAGTGAAGTGGATCTTTCAATATTTAAGAGGAACCATAGGGATAGTTTTAATATATGGTGGATTAGACACTAATTTTCATGGTTATGTAGATTAAAACATGGATGGAGATTTAGATATCAATAAGAGTACAACATGATATGTATTTACTATAGGTGACATAACAGTGAGCTAGATTTGATAATTACAAAAACATGTGGCTTTGTCAACTACAGAAGTTGAGTATATTACTACCATAGAGGCAATAAAAGAATTAATTTAGTTACAATAGTTTCTTGAAGAGTTGAGGAATAAGAAAGAGGAAGGGAAGCTATGTAGTATAGTCAGAGTGTTATACATCTAACAAAGAACTCTGATTTCCACTCTTAGACAAAGCATATATAATTGAGGTACCATTTCATCAGGATAAATTTAGATGAAGAGGAGTTGAGGCTAGAGAAGATTCATACCTATCAAAATCCTATAGACATGATGACCAAGGTGTTTATAAGGGAGAAACTAAAGATATGATCAATTTTAATTGACCTTCATAATTGATAGTGAAGGGTTGAGAAGCCTGCTTAAAGAATATCAATCTCCAAGTGGGAGATTATTCTGTTGTGGAGCCTATTTATAAATTACAATGTATTTCAAATACTATACATTTAAAATGTATTGTACACTCTTTATATATTCTTACTATGGTTTAAAGGTAGTAGCCCTCAAAACATTTTTTGGACCCCTTGAATGGGGAACTATTTTAGGTTGACTTGGCCCATGGTTTTAATACCCATTATTTTATACATATGTTATGTTGATGTATTATGAATAGATAGATATTAATTAGGTAATAAATCATGAGAACAAGGGTTTGAGAAGGAAGAATAGAGTGTGTGAATTTAGGTGTGAATTCAAGAGTTTTTTTTAGCACAACACCAAACAATATTTGTGCATTGTAATTGTGAAAAGATAGATTTAAGAGAGGATTTTACTCTTGTGTCTTGTAATAATATCTGAGCAAGTGTTTCTTGGTGGATTTATCCCACATTGGGTGAACCATGTTAAATATGGTCTTCTTGTTATGCATGTTTATTTTTATTCTTTATGCATTATTATTATTATTGTTGTTGTTGTTGTTGTTGTTGTTGTATGATATTATTCTTCATTAATTTTTGATTTATTCATAAGAATGGGTATTAGAGCTTCAAGTTGTATTTGCTAAAGTATTGAATCACAAGAATGGTTATTAGTTCAAGTGGGAGATATGGATAATGATCATATATCAAAGGTTGAAAATTTTAATGGATATAACTTTGGTCTATGAAGATGTAGATAGAGGATTACCTTTATTTGAAGGACCTCCATGCTCTATTGAGAGGAAAAGTAAATCAACCAGTGAATATAACATATAAGGCGTAGGAGATACTTGATAATAAATCACTTGGGGAAATTAGGTTATGCCTTGCATCCTTGATCACATTTATTATATCATATGAGAATACCATGGAAGGTATCATGAATGTATTGGGGAAGTTATATGAGAAACCCTCTTCTTTTAATAAAATATTGTTAATGAGAAAGTTATTTAATATGAAGATGTCTAAAAATAGTTCAATCATTGATCATTTTAATGAATTTAATAGGGTTGTGAGTATGTTGAATTATATAAAAAATAATTTTGATGATGAATTTATGTCTTTACTTATTTTATGTACCTTAATAGAGAGTTGGAATAGCTTGGTAATGGTTATGAGCAACTCAGTATCTAATAATGCCAATTTAAAGTTTGAGGGTGTCATAGGAGTAATCTGTAGCAAGTAAATGTGATGGAAAAGCTTTAGGGAGAATTATAATTTAGGTGATACTCTGGTGGTGGAGAGTAGAGGGAGATAAAATTTTAGAGGAAAAAGAAAGCGTGGAATGTCAAATGGTCCTAGAAGGTCAAATCAAGGGGCATGATGGTATGATAGCACTGTGGAAATATGGGGCATATGAAGAAATATTGTTGGTATCTTCAAAACAAGAACAAAAATTAGGAAGACGCCAAGGAGGTGAATGTGGAAAAAGGTAATGTTTGGTAGGATGCATTAATTCTCTCCATTGACAATATTACTGAGTCTTGGGTTTTAGATTCATGGGATTTTATTCATGCTACATCATATAGGCATTATTTTATTGATTATGTTCAAAGGGATTTTGGAAAATTTTATCTTGGTGATGATGAGACTTGTAGCATAGTAGGAAAATGAAGTGTTTAGATCAACATCTAGAATGGGAACATTTGGCTAGGGAAGGATGTTAGGCATGTGCCTAAGTTGAGATAGAATTTGGTATCCACATGACATTTAAGTAGTGAAGGCTATATGGTGACATTTATTGTAGATTCTTGGAAGGTGCCCAAGGGTGTTCTTATGGTATCAAGAGATAAGAATGTTAGTACACAATATTTATCAAGTAGTTTTAACCATTGTAATTTAGTTTATAAAGAAATAAATACAACTTTTTGACACAACAAGCTCATTCACATGAGCCAAAAGGGTATGCAAATTTTGAATGATCAATTACTTAGATTGAAAGGGTTTGATTTATATTTTTGTGAAGACCATGTGTATGGAAAATATAAAAGGGTAAAATTTATCAAGGTTGGACCTATGAGGAAAGATAATAAGTAAGAGTTGGTTAATTCAAATGTATGGGGGTCAACTCAAGTATCTTCTATAGTGGGTCATCTTATTATGTCACTTTTATTGATGATATAACTAGGAAATTTTGGGTGTATGGAAATAGGAGAAAATATAATGTGTTTGATACATTTAAAAGATGGAAAGAATTGATTGAGAATGAAACATGTCTCAAGTTAAAATGTCTCAGGTCAGATAATGGTGGAGAATATCTTAATAATGAATTTTTTGATTACTATTCAAGGAATGGAATTCATAGATAGAGGATGGTTCTAAGAACTCCATAATATAATAAAATGTTATGAAGGATGAACATTAATATCATGGAGTGTGATAGGATCATGAGGTTTCATGCATGACTACCTCTTTATTTTTGGGCAAAAGTATTAAACATGGTTATAAATCTAATAAATAGAGGTCCTTCATCTAATTTAGATAGAGGTATACCTAAGGAATATTGGTCTAGTAATAATTTTTATTATTGGGTTCTTATAATATTTGGTTTCGAAACCTTCATTCATGTTGATAAGGATGATAGGAACAAGTTAGAGGCTTTCTCTAAAAAATGCACCTTTATTGGTTATGGTGAGGATGACTTTGGTTTCCAGATTTGGAATATTAAAGACTAGAAAATATTTAGGTATAGGGATGTTGTATTTAATGAATAAGTCATGTATAAATATTAGTTACAAGATTGGAAAGAGGATTCAAGAAAAGAGTACACTATATTAGAGGACATTGTAGATGATAAAGTGTCCAAATAACTAGTTTAGACACCTACTCCATAGGAACCCCAAACTCCTATGGCGAGAAGGTCTTAAATTGTAAGAATGGAACCTAATTTTTTTTATCCATCTCTTAATTATTTATTAATCACTAATAATGGAGAGCCAGAGTGCTTTAAAGAAGCAATGCAGGCAGATTTTAGGAAGAAGTGGGAGCAAGTAATGGATGAGGAGCATCAGTATCTCATGGAAAATCAAACTTGGGATTTGATAACCCCACCTAAAAGTAAGAGAGGATTTTATAAAAAGTGGGTGTTCAAAATTAAAGAAGATGATGGAGGTAATAAAATGTAAAAGGACTAATTGGTAGTAAAGGGGTTTGCATAAAAAAAGGGAATTTATTTTGATGATATTTTTTCCCCAGTGGCAAAGATGGCTTCTATTAGGACTATTCTTGAGATAGTGGTAGTTGAAGACATACACTTAGAACAACTAGATGTGAAGATTGTGTTCCTTCATGGTGATTTGGAGGAGGACTTATATATGGAGCAACCATAGGGATATGAGGTTATAAGGATGAAGAATGTGGTATGCAAATTGAAGAAGAGCTTGTATGGCCTGAAACAAGCTTCATGACAGTGGTAAAATAAATTTGATAGTTTTATGATGAAATAGGGATGCTCCAGGTATAATTCAAACCATTTTATACATATCAAGAAATTTGATGATGGTGATTACATTATCCTTTATCTGTATATGTATGACATTTTGGCTGCAGGTAAGAAAATGCAAGAAATAAAGTTAAGGAATAACTTAGTGATTCCTTTGATATGAAGGATCTGGGATAAGCAAAAAAAATAATTTGTATGAGAATAAATAAGGATAGGAAGGAATTAAAGCTAAATTTATCCCAAAAAGATTACATTAAAAAGGACTTAGAGATGTTTGGTGTGTACGATGCTAAACTAATTAAGACTCCTTTGGTAGGTCATTTCAAGTTATCAAAGGATCATTATCCCAAGATAGAGGAGGAGAGAAAATAGATGTGTACCTTACTCATCAGTTGTTATTAGCTTGATGTATGTCATGGTGTGTACTAGGCTAGATATTGCCCATGAAGTGGGAGTAGTAAGTAGGTACATGACTGATCTAGGTAGATAACATTGGAAAGTAGTGAAGTGGATCCTTTGGTATTTAAGAGGGATCATGGGAATAGTTTTAATATATGGTGGATTTGAAACCACTTTGTGTGGTTATGTATATTCAAAGAAGGATAGATATTAGACAGTAGGAGGATTACAATAGGATATGTATTTACTGTATGTGACATAATGGTGAGATGGATTTCATTACTATAGAAACTTATGGCTTTATTAACCATAGAGGTTGAGTATATTTATACTATAGAGGAAAGCAAATAAATTATTTAGTTACAATAATTGATTAAAGATTTGGGGCATAAATAAGAGGAAGAGAAGCTATATAGTGATAATTAGAGTGTATACATCTAACAAAAAACTATGTTTTCCACTCTAAGATGAATCATATATAGTTGAGGTACTATTTCATTAGGATAGATTTAGAGTAATAGAAGTTAAAGCTTAAAAAGATTCATACCAATAAAAATCCTATAGATATGATGACCAAGGTGGTCATAAGGGAGAAACTAAAGCTATTATTAGTTTTGATTTGCCTTCATAATTAATAGGGAAAGTTTGAGAAGCCTACTGAGACAAAATTAGTTTCCAAGTGAGAGATTGTTGTGTTGTAGAGCCTATTTTTTAATTACAATTTATTTCAAATACTATACATTTAAAATGTATTGTACACACTTTATGTATTCTCATTAGGGTTTAGGGGTGGTAGCCCCCAAAAATATTTCTAGACCCCCTTATGGGGAACCATTTTGGTTTGACTTAGCTCATGGGTTTAGTACCCATTATTTTGTAAATCTGCTATGTTGATGTATAATGAATATATGGATATTTATTAGGTAATACATCATGAGAACAAGGGTTTGAGAAGGAAGAATAGAGTGTGTGAATTAGGGGTGAATTCATGATGGTTTTGTTGTGCACATCTCCAAACAATATTTTTCTATTGTAATTGTGAGAAGATAGATTTGAGAGAGGATTATACTCTTTTGGCTTATAATAAAATTTGAGCAAGTTTTTCTTGGTGGATTTATCCCATATTGAGTGAACCATGTTAAATATTGTCTTCTTGTTGTGAATTTTTATTTCTATTTTTTATGCATCTATATTCATATTTTTTATTATTATGATTATACAAAATTATTCTACATCAATTTTTAATTTATTCCTAACAATTCATATCAGAGCTTCAAGTTTTATTTTCTAAAGTGTTGAATCAAAGGAAGAGTTATTAGTAGAATTGAGAGATATGGATGATGATCGTAGATCAAAGGTTGAAAAGTTTAATGGATAGAAGTTTGGTCTATGAAATATGTAGATGGGGGATTGCTTCTATCGGAAAGACCTCTATGTTTTGTTGAAGGAAAAGTAAATCAACTAGTGAATATGATAGATGAGGCTTGGGAGCTACTTGATAGGAAAGTACTTGGGGCCATTAGGTTATGCCTTACATCCTTGGTCATGTTTAATATATCACAAGAGAATAACATGGAATATCTCATGAATGCATTAGGGGAGTTATATGAGAAACCCTCTACTTATAATAAAATATTTTTAATGAAAAAGTTATTTAATATGAATATGTCTAAAAATGGTTTAGTTGTTGATCATCTGAATGAATTTAATATGGTTGTGAGTATGTTCAATTATATAAAAATTGATTTTGATGATGAAGTTAGGTATTTACTTATTTTGTGTTCCTTACTAGAGAGTTAGAATATCTTGGTAATCACTGTGAGTAACTCAATCTCTAATAATGCCATGTTGAAGTTTGAGGATATCATAGGAGTAATCCTTAGTGAGGAAATGTGATGAAAAATATTTGAGGATACTTCTACTTCAAGTGATTCTCTAGTGGTGGAGAGTAGAGGGAGATAAAATTTTATAGGAAAAGGAAATTATGGAATGTCAAATGGACTTGAAAGGTCAAATCAAAGGGTAGGATGGTATGCTAGCACTGTAGAAAGACTAGGCATATGAATAAATATTGTTGGTCTCTTCAGCACAAGAAAACAAATAGGGAGAAACCAAGAAGGAGAATGTGAAAATAGGTAATGTTTGTTAGGATGCATTAATTCTCTCCATTGATAATATTTTTGAGTCTTGGATTTTATATTTAGGTGCTTCTTTTCATGCTACACCATATAGGCATTATTTTATTGATTATGTTCAAGGGGATTTTGGACATGTTTATCTTGGTGATAATGATCCTTGAATCATAGTAGGAAAAGGAAGTGTTCAAATAAATATGTAGAATAGGAACACATGGATATTGAAGGATGTCAGGCATGTGCCTACGTTGAGATAGAATTTGGTATCCATAAGATGGCTAGGTAGTGAAGGTTGTATGGTGACATTTACTACATATTCTTGGAAGGTGACCAAGGGTGATCTTATGATAGAAAGAGGTAAGAAGGTTGGTACCCTATATTTATCAATTAGTGATGACTATTGTAATTTAGTTACTATAGATGTAGATGCAGCTTTGTGGCATAATAGGCTTGGTCACATGAGTCAAAAGGGTATTTAAATTTTGAAGGATTAATTGTCCAAATTGAAAGGGTCTAATTTAGATTTTTGTGAAGACTATGTCTATGGAAAATAGAAAAGGTTAAATTTTCTCAAGGTTAGACCTATGAGGAAGTATAATAAGTTAGAGTTGGTTCATTCAGAGATATGGAGATTGGATTAGGTATCTCCTATTGGTGGGTCATATTAATATGTCACTTTTATTGATAATGCAACTAGAAAAGTTTGGTTGTATGAAATTAGGAGAAAATCTAATGTGTTTGATACATTTAAAATATGGAAAGCCTTGGTTGAGAATGAAATAGGTCTCAAGTTAAAATGTCTCAGGTCAGATAATAGTCGATAATATTATAGTAATGAATTTTTTTATTACTATTTAAATGGAATTTATAGATAGATTATGGTTCCAAGAACTTCATAGTATATTTGAGTGTCCAAAATGATGAACAACTCTATCATGGAACGTGTTAAGAGCATGTGGTTTCATGCAGGACTGTCTCTTTAGTTTTGGGTAGAAGTTGTAAACATGACTGTATATCTTATAAATAAAGGTCCTTCATCTACTTTGGATGGAGTCATACTTGAGGAACATTAGTTTGGTAAGAATTTTGATTATTGATTTCTTAGAATATTTGGATGTGAATTATTCATTCATATTGATAAGGATGATAGAAAAAAGTTAGAGGCTAAGTTTGAAAAATACACCTTTAATAGTTATGGTGAGGATTACTTTAGTTTCTGGATTCAAATTCCTAAAGACAAGAAAATATTTAGGTCTATGTTGTATTTAATGAAAAAATCATGTATAAATAACAGTTGTAGGATTAGAAAGAGGATTCTAAAAAAGAGTACACAGTATTGGAGGACATTGTAGATGATAAAGTGTCCAAGTAACTAGTTTAGGCACCTATCCCATAAGAACCCCAAACTCTTATGGTGAGATGGTATTATAGGATAAGAATGGAACCTAAATTTTTTTATCCATCTCTTAATTATTTATTACTCACTGAAAATGGAGAGCTAGAGTGCTTTGAATAAGCAATGCATATAGATGTCAGGAAGAAGTGGGAGCAAGTAATGGATGAGGAGCATCAGTCTCTCATGGAAAATTAGACTTAGAATTTAGTAACCCCACTAGAAGGTAAGAGAGAATTTAAAATCAAGTGTGTGTACATAATTAAATAATATGATGGAGGCAAGAAAAGGTATAAGGCCCAATTGGTGGTAAAAGGGTTTTTATAGAAGAATGGAATTGATTTTGATGAGATTTTTTTCCTAGTGGTAAAGATGACTTCTATTAGAACTATTCTTAGGATAGTGGTAGTGGAATACTTTCACTTAGAAAAGCTATATGTGAATACTATGTTACTTCATAGTGATTTGGAGGGTGACTTATATATAGTGCAGCCATAGGGATATGAGGTCATAGGGAAGAAGAACATGGTGTGAAAATTAAAAAAGAGCTTGTATGGCCTGAAATAAGGTCCACATTAGTGGTACAATAAACTTGATAGTTTTATGATGGACTAGGGATACTCCAAGTGTCATTCAGATCATTATTTATGTATCAAGAGTTTTGATGATGGTGATTACATTATCTTTTGTTTATATGTGGATGACATGTTGGTTATAGGTAATAACATGTAGGAAATAAAGGTAATCAAGGAACAACTTAGTAATTCATGTGCTATGAAGGATTTGGGAGTAGTAAAACAAATCCTTGGTATGAGAATAACTAAGGATAGAAAGGAATGAAAGCTAAATTTATCTCAAAAATAGTACATTAAAAAGTCCCTGGAGAGGTTCAGTATGTAGGATGATAAACTGGTTGGGACTCCTTTGGTAGGTCATTTTAAGATATCAAAAGTGTAGTTTCCCAAGATAGAGGATGAGATAATATATATGTAACAAGTAACTTAATCATTAGTTTTTGGTAGCTTGATGTATGTCATGATGTGTACTAGGATAGATATTTCCCATGCAGTGGGAGTAGTAAGTAGGTACATGAGTGATCTAGGTAGAGAACACTGAAAGGTAGTGAAGTGGATCCTTTTGTATATAAGAGGAACCATGGGGAAAGTTTTAAGATATGGTGGATTGGAAACCATTATTCATGGTTATATAGATTCAAACATGGATAGAGATTTAGATAGAAAGAGGAGTAGAATAAGATATGTAATTATTTTAGGTGACATAGTGGTGAGTTGGATTTCATGACTATAGAAACTTATGGCTTTGTCAAACACAAATACTAAGTATGTTACTTACATAGAGGCAATAAAATAGATGATTTGGTTAAATTATTTGATTGAAGATTTGGGGCATAATCAGGAGGAAAGAAATCTATATAGTGATAGTCAGAGTGATATACATCTAGCAAAGAACTTTGCTTTCCACTCTATGATGAAGTATATATAGTTGAGGTACCATTTCATCAGGATATATTTATAAGATGAGAAGTTGAAGCTATAAAATATTAACACCAGTTATAATCTTGTAGACATGATGACCAATGTGGTCACAAGGGAGAAATTGAAGCTATGATTAGTTTCAGTTGGCCTTTGTAATTGATTGTGAAGGGTTGAGAAGCCTTCTCAGAGGAAATTAGTCTCCAAGTGGGAGATTATTTTGTTGTGGAGCCTATTTATAAATTATAATGTATTTAAAATAATGTACGTTTAAAATTTATTGTACACTCTTTATGTATTCTCTCTAGGGTTTGGGGGTGGTAGCCCCAAATAAATTTTTTGGATCCCCTCAATGGGGAACCATTTTAGGTTGACTTGGCCATGGTTTTGGTACCCATTATATTATAAATCCACTATGTTTATTTATTATGAATAGATGGATATTCATTAGGTAATAAATCATGAGAATAAGGGGTTGAGAAGGAAGAATAGATTGTGTGAATTCAAGTGTGAATTTAGGAGGGTTTTGTTGAGTGCATCTCTAAATAATATTTGTGTATTTTAAAATTGTGAGAAGATATATATGAGAGAGAATTATACTTGTGGCTTGTAATAAAATCTTATAAAGTGTTTCTTAGTCGATGTATCCCACATTAGGTGAACCACATTAAATTTGGTCTTCTTGTTGTGCATGTTTATTTCTATTCTTTATGCATCTATATTCATATTTATTATTATTGTGATGTGAAATTTTTTTACATCAATTTATGATTTATTCCTAACATATTGTATTTGATACCTCTTTAAGTAGTGAATAGATATTTTTATAGTCATTTTGATCATTTTTATTTAGTGTTTTGTGTTTTTTTAATATGCAACTATAAATTTTATCTTCCTTTTGTATGTCCAAACTCAGCCTAAGTGCTATAAAAATTCTTTATAGGTCATATAGTGGGTCTCAACATTGATGTCTCAAAGATATAGTAAATAGCCAAAATTAAATGCCTTTAAATAAAACTTATTTTAATTTCTCCCTAGTGTGAGTTTATCAAACAAACCTCTATAGGAGATACTATTACATAAAATCATAGTAAATCATTACATTATTTTATTTCATAGTTCATTAGTGTGTTAAGGAGTCCAAGCTTAAGAGTGGGTCTAAAATATTCTTGGTGCATCACCACATACTAAAGTAGGTTTTATTTTATGCAAAATCCTTAACTCTTTTCACCCCAATTAATTTTTAGATTATAGAATCAAAGGTCCAAATTATAAAATCTAAGGATCTAGCCTCATAAAAAATCCTAAAGGTCTGGTCTAGATATAATAAACCCATAAGCTTAGACCATTCCCATGTTAGTTCAGGTATGGGTCAGACTTGAACAAACCTAACCCCTATTTTGGGTGATTTATAGATAGCTAACAATAAGATAGTCCATAATGCATATAAACCACAAAATATACCATTTCATTCATATAAACATAAACAACATATGCATCATATTTATTTTTTACTATTGGTAGGAAGAATATACAAAACATAGCTTTTATATATAATAAGTTTGGAAATGGAAGATTTAAGTAAAGATATTAAATGTTCAAACTAGATCTTTTTTATATCTCATCACACCTTCGAACTTAATGGGTTGTTCATCATTGAGTAAGTTTCAATTTTTTAGATTTCATGAGAACATAGAAACCTAAATTCAAAAGGTTGTCATTATCTATACCCTTGTTTACTATAAATTACTTGATGGGTCTCTAGCTTATTCCATTTATTATCCTATGCCTTCTTATTAGCTTATCCTTACCATATCCAATCTAGAAAGGGATACTAAAATGGAGGTTGAAAGGTAATAAATAACTAGTTTATCTCCTCCTTACAATTTTTATATATGTATGGAATATTTAAAGAGTACCTTTGAAGTTATATTTTTAGAATGGATATTTCCTTATCAACTTAGGGGTTAGTTCTTTCCATCTAGATATATAAAATTAATAGCTTCTTGTCAAATCTCAGTCAATAATGTGAGGTACTAATTTTGATCTCATATCTATTCCTTCAAAAACCATATAGAAACCTCTCTTGTTCATTAGTGAGATATATTATTCCTCTATAAATTTATGACAAGTGGAATATCCTATAATCGTTCGGTAATTTTCACTTTCTTTTCCTTTATATTCCATCAATTCTTATCATGTCTTCATTTCATTTACCAAATAGGAGGAAAATTCTTTTAACAGAACATCACCCACGTATGGGTTTGGATTCCATTAAATATTATGAGTAACACCATAGTTATGCATTTAAAATTCACACACTTGATTCTTAGCTTTAGGGATACAACTACTATATTTTCCAATGAATAATGTGGGATATATCTGTAAGTGAGGTAGATTGTAGTATACTCTAATGAATTGAAACTTTGTCCATTGCTCGTCAAGAAAAATATAGTAAAATTTATCATGTGGCATCAAATTGAAAAGTTACTCATTCAATTTTCCCATCTCTTTCACTTTTTATTTTAATCTCCTCATTTGAGCTTCACCTTGTTGGACTTTCTTTTTTAATTCCTTATTTTTCATCCTTCAACTAGCTATAATGTCTAAGCCATTGAAATTATACATTTTGGAATTGTTCATCTCCTCGTAAATACATTTCAATAAAAATAAATGATATGTCAAGTTTATTTTTCTATGTGGAAGTGGATACAATAAAAATTTCAATAATTCCATGAATGTTGGGATGTTGTTCTACTACCTATTGTTCTGTAGGTTGTGTCAAAAATTATACTATAGGGTATGTCATAGGATATGATACAAGATCCTAAAAATGTGTAATTTATAATGCATCTACTTTTGATAATGTATCTAACACATTTACTTCTTCTAACAATCTGACCCTACCCTTAAGGATTTTAATATTCCTTAAAAGCTTGTTATAGAAATTGAAATTATACTTGATTTTAAACTTTAGAGGTTCTTTGATCTAAATTATCAAATTGTTCATACATATATTCATCTTCATAACTTTTTTCAATTACATATTCATATGTTGACTATGAATAAGTGTATTCATGTTCCCATTTTCATAATTTAAGGATCTAAAGACATGTAAAGTGGGGTACTCTTCTTCACTACTAGTAGTTGTTAGAGTGTTGTCATTTTTAGTCCTTATCTCTTCCTCGGATGGATAGTCATTGATATGAATCAAATTTGGTGTTTTTGAAATATATTTTGTATATATATTTCCTCTCAACTGGTGTGATGTTACTCTATAAATATAAATGGGTTTAGCTCTTTGTCTTTTTGCTGGTTTAGAAGTTGAGGGAAATTTTTATTTCCTCTATTTTACTACCCTCTCTTATCCTTATGATTCATATGGAGAAGGTGAAATTATCATTTTCCTCTTCCTTATTATTATATGCATCATAAATTCATATATTATAGGCTCATTTTATTTTTTAACAACTACTTCTTGTCTTACCAATGTAGCTTCCTCCTCTATAGCTAGCTCTACTTCTTGTTCCTCTTCATTCTCCTTGTCTACTTCAAATTATTACTCTACTTATTATTCATCTTCTTATTCTACATCCTATTTTAATGAAATTTACAAAAATAATTCCAATATATATTAGGTTTAATATCTATTACACACTATTGAATAATTAATTAAATTAGGTAGTGGTGAGATAGAGATTTAAGTTTGTCATTTTCGTATCCTTCTTCCATTCTTCTCCACAAATTTAGTAGAAAATTTGTTTATTTATCCTTGTAGCATGCCTTAGATGATTGATAAATTTGAAATAAGTTTCCTATAACATATATTATATACCTTCACAAGTGAAATATTTAAAAATATATAAAGCAACTCATGCCCATACTTGGGGTAAAGAGAGGTAGAGTATGCCTTATTTTGAATAATTCAAGCACTCATTTCTTATGCATAATGTGTCTCTGCCTATTTTAGTACTAGGTCTCCTTTCCCATTGCTCCCCCATTATTAGGAAGATATTAACCTGACTAATCAAGTATTTAGTGACTCTTATCCTTAATATTTTGATAGTGGATTCATCATCAACAAATACAATGGAAAACTCTTCTCTAATGTCATCATTATATACCCAGTCAAAATTTCAAAATATACCATCTAACCTGCATTATGGAATATATTGACAACATATTAATTTTCCCCTAATGGTGTGAGTTTTTTATGTTCTCTCAAAACAAAGTATCCTCCCATAGTCATTTTGTTTCATTTTCAACAAAATCACCAAGATTATTTTTTGGGGTTTGTTGGAATATTATTGAATTTGTGTTTTTTATTTACTGTTATTGTTTTAGCCTTCCCTATTCTTTGTTTCATAAATTATCTCTTTTGATATGTGATCCAAAGCATGAAGATTATATCAATGTGATTAATTCACCTCTAACTTTCATGTTACTCCTCCTTAAGTGGAGTAAAATATAGGTTATACATTTGGAAAAAATGTATATTGAGGTGGCATATTTTTGGTAGTAGATATCAAACATGATGGGACTAGTTTCCAAAACGGGAAATGAATTGGCATGGGTTAATCCTGTAGAAATAAAATAACACATAAAATTTTATGATGACATAGTCATGAATATATACATGAGATAGAATCTGATTACTTTGGAATAATAAGACATTATTACCTTTATTGAGCTAGTTACATAATTATGTGGATATAATCAGATGTTTTTAGTGAGTACTAGAGCATGAAATAAGATGTGGAGTAATGATAATGTGTAAAGTGTGTTGAAACTTGATGATGCTCATCCTAAAATGGTTCTATGTCTAATATTATTATGGGTATGCTAGTTGAAGTGTTGATGTGATGAGTTCTACTACTCCTAATTACTATTAGAAGTGCTTATTACTAGATAGATATGTGCTTGCAGGAGGAATTAGTGAAGAGTTGAGAGGTACCTTATAGTAGTTGCAAGAAAATAATGGAAAAAATAGTGCATATAACTATCCATCTCAAATTTAATCAAATGTACCATAATATTGTATCAAATTTATCCATCTTTATATCAAATGTGTCCTACTATGAGGTATATTTTAACAATTATTACTCTTTACATCTTACATACTTCCCATCTTGTAAGATTGATCAATCATTCAATGAAAATTGCCACTTTTTTATGTCATTGTACCTTCTTCTTGTATTGCCTACTATCGATTCTATAACATGAACTATTCATCATGTAAAAGTTGTTTCCATCCCTTAGGAACTTAATTTGAAACCTATAACAAGCCAAATGTAATTTTTAGCTTTTTAAAGGGAGTTTTAGTATCTTATCAACACCTAGGAAGAGGTGGTGAGGAATGAGGATAATGGAAAGTATAATTTTATTATTTATTTTATTTTCTCTCTTTTTATCCCTTGGATGGTCAACAAGTTGATTTTATATCAAGTCTTTTTATACAAAATTTTGGGAGACAACAAATGGTTTTATAACAAATTCCATCAATAATGCCTAAATATTTTCATTATTGAATTATATATATAGACACACACACATACAGGTATATATTTATATTTATATTTATATTTGTATTTTATTATTTTATATTTATTCATTTTTTATCTTGACTGATCAATAAAGTAGTTGATCAGCCAAAATGTTTATTCATCATATATATAGCCAATAGATGTGTGGCTAGACTAGGATATGATAAAATATTTACCCTTTATATATGGAGAGGAACAATAGGTTTCAATGTCCTTCTAATTTGTGAATAATGTCTCCTTCTAATTGAGTGAAAGCAAGAGTGTGCTCATCCAAAAGCTGCCACATGAAGATTTCTTTGAAAAGTGGAAATATTTACCATTTATATATGGAGAGTAATGGTAGGTTATAATATTATTTATATGTGTGAATAATATCTCCTACAAACTAAGTGAAAATAATAGTGTGCTCATCCATAAGATTCGACATGAAGCTCTCTTTGGAAAGTAGATTCTTACATAATTTCAACTACTGACCATAGATTATTAAGTAAAAGAGTATAGAGTCAATCATATACAACTTGACAAATCCATTTTCAAATACTTACTCCATTTTATAAGGGACAATCCATCTAGTACTTAGCTTCTCCTTATGATCTTTATACTTGGAATAAAAAATTAGGGCTAATTTCACAACTAGAATTATCTAGTTTTAATGTACTTATTATGACCTCTAGTCCACTAGTACTATAAAAATTATGTATGATTTAGTGATTATCTTTGGAGTTTATCCAAATCATTACTCTACATTATTCTTTCTTTATGTGCCCATGACAAGTCTAAGCCAAGTTCCAAGGCTATCTGCAAGGTTTTATTCTCAAATTCAATGGGGAGAACAAGTTTTTTACCATATACAAGTTCAAAAGGGGTTAATATATTTATGGTATTCCATATGATCCCTTATGACAATATGGATTCATTAATATGTGTTTACCAATCCTTGTGGTGCACATTTATTATTTTTGTGGTATTTTTTTAATTGTATGTTTGTAACCTTTACTTATCCATTTGACTGAGGATGATAGGGGGTGGATTTATTGTGCCTATTTTCATATTTATCAACATGGTTATATGTTAGATCATATGTGAATTTAGGGACGAGATACAAAAAAATCCCATGGAACTCCATATATAGTAAATATTTCCTCATAAATTTTACAACTTTTTCATCTTGTGCATGTGTTAAGGATTTCACTATAGTCCATTTGGTAACATAATCCATGAAAATTATTATGTATTCATTTTTATTATATTTATGATGTATTGGTCTAAAAAAATCAAGTAGCCATTTTTAAAATGGATCAAAAACCATTTGAGGTTGAAGTGACATCTCATCAAAATGTATGGGTTTCCCCATACATTTGAATTGATCACACTAATAGGTATATACAACTACATATTTAAACAAGGTGAAAAAATAATATCATGTAGTTAGGATATTAATGGAATTCTTGTTTGTGTAAAAATTACCCCCATAGAGTTGATCATGACATGCTCTAATGATGTCAAAAATCTCATCCTCTCTTATACATCATTGCGTGATTGAATCAAGCCCATTGAAAAAAATTTACCTAGAGATACTTGAATATGGACCACTTTTATCGAACAAGTAATGATTATATTTTGGAGATAAATGTTATGGAAGTGATCCTATAGATAAGTAATTATCAATGTTTGCATATCAAGCAGTGTTAGTAGATAATACAGAAATATGTTTATCAAGAATGAAATCATCTACTACAGGACTTTGTTCATAATATGTTAAATGTGATAAAAATTATAAAAATATATTATCATTACATGACCTATCTAAAATATTAATATCATAATATTACTATATAGAAAACTATATAATTATCCTTCTAGTGACTTCTAGTTTATTCATTAAATACTTAATTTTTACATTATTGGTATGGATGAAAATTAGATAAATTATAATGTATAATTTTTTTGATGGCATAGACTATAGAAATAAATTATTTATTTTTCAATGTGTACTTCCTTTGAGCCCCTTGAAGGTTTTTTCTAATAAAAAACATAGTATATCCCAAAGACTGATATTTTTTACCAAGGATGACTCTTAATGTAGTATCAAAGGCATCCATGTAGATGTGAAATGGAAATATCCAATAAGGGCCTCTTAATACTAGAATTATTACAAGGAAATCTTTAATTTCTTAGAATGTTGTTTGCAATGCATCAATCCAAGTGAAAACAACATCTTTATAAAGTAACATAAATAGAGGTGCTATAATTTTACTAAAAGATTTGATGAATTTATGATAGTAGTTAGTGTTTCATAGTAAACTTATAAAATCTTTTTATTTTGTATAATTGGTAAGTTCTTTATTACACCTTTTTTTATAAAAATCCACTTTAATTCCTATTGGTGAAATGTGGTGTCCCAAGATAATACATTTAGTCATTAACATGTAACATTTTTTGTTACTTAAGGATAGTTGGTTGTCTTCAAAACATTGGAGGAATTTATATAAGTTTGAGAGGGATTTTTCATATGTTTTCCCATATACTATGAAGTCATCCATGTATATCTAAACATAATCATGGGACAAATTAAAAAATATGATAAAAAAACCCTTTGAAAAGTGGTGGGAACATTACATAAACTAAATGGTAGTATAAAATATGCATAGGTACCCAAAGTACATGTAAATGTAGTATTATCTTGGTATTTTGGATCTATTATACTATAATTATAGCTACTCAATACATTAAGAAAGGATAACTATTTCTTTCCCACCACCATGTTAAATACTTTGCCAATGAAAGGAAGGGGAAACTGATATTTAATCATGGTTGAGTTTAAATCCATATAGTACACACACATATGTCATCCCACCATTTAGGTGCAATACTAAGAGGTCAAACCAATTGACTATTATAAATAGTATAGATAAATCCTACATGTAAGAATTTTTGCAACCTAGTATCAACTATCTTTAACAATGGGGTTTATCCTACATTATGGTTGGATAATAGGTTTGTACTTATCCTTGATGTAAATGTAGTGGGAACATATATATATTAGTGGATACTTTCCATGTCATGATAGTCCTAAGTAAATTTTGTTGTGTAGCTTTAGAGCATGGTGACTAGTTTATTTTCTTGTTGAGGTTACAATTTATTAACGATATTAAGGGGTTGTATTAGAAAGATTTATACTTGTTAATAAATGGAAAGCATGGATTCTAGATTATATAACAATGAGGTATGGTATAAATGGTGTGGTATTATTTAATTTAAGGTTCTAATATCTCTTTCAGAATTAGAAGAACCTTCTTCAATAATAATGTTTGTGAGGGGATCTAGTTATACTGTAAGAGTTTTTCTATATGTGAGTCCTATTGATAGGTTTTTTTAGGACATTAGAAGTTATTGTGTCTTATTGTTTATATTTTAGTGATATGTTATGATAAATAGTTAATAAATTATATAAATAAACTTATTCCTTATCTTTATATTATACCCAATAATTTTGTTTCGTTTCATAAGATGTTTATCTAGTGGGTACAACACTAATTTATTAGTTTCATTTCCATTTAAAATCAGCATGTTCCTCAATATAAAGATAATGAAACCATGATTTGTATCTATCCATGCTCTACCTAGGATATTGGGATATCCTCACAAGTTATACTTAGGTTGTAAGATGATAGAAATCATTTGGGTATTCCCATGAGTTTATAGCTAGGACTAGGTCTTTTATAATCCATTCTGGCTTTGTGTAGATCTATTTTCCATTTATATAATGGTGCATTTTGGGAGAATTTTTTTAATTCCAAGTTTACATATTTTTAAATAGGCATGACATTGGTGGCTACTCCAAAGTCGATTAATGTATTTTGTATATTATTTCCACTAATGTTGACATTAACTAAAAGACTTCCTAGATTATAATACTTAGATGGAAGTACATTTCCTAGCATGATGTCTGAAAGTTATCCAACCACTTGGATAATTTTTTGATCCTTCATCTTTCATCTAAGATTATTTAATCATAGTTCATGGATAGATTTAGTATATATGGGTACATATTTTATAACTTGAAATATTTTAATATTGACATAAACATTTTTTAATTATATTATGAAATCAAAATCATATTCTTGATCAAAATGTTGGAGGTTTAATCTCTCTAGAAAAGGATGGTTTGTATCCCCTTCTTGTGTTGTGTTTATGCTTAGTTTAGGAGTAATGGATTGTTTAAGTGGTTACAGATTAGTACATGTGTCTGGAGTATCTTTAAAAGGTTATGCCATGATGGGTGAGGTGGTTGGTGGAATAATATGTTTTGAACATATATAGAATTCATTGATATACAATTTGAAATTTGGATATTACATTATTTCAATGGATTTGTTAATTAAAATAACTTATTGGCAGTGTTTGGTATAAGTTGGGTAGGAAATTATGGTTGCATAGGAGTTAGTTGAATTTTAGGCATAAAGGTTGGTTGGTTATTGTTGTAACTATGGTTGCTTCATAAATTTATTATTTTAATTAAACAAGGGTTGGTTATTTATCCATGATTATTTCCCTTGGTGGGATAAAGAGAACAATTATTGATTCTAATTCTTAGGTTTCCAATACTAGTTTTGGTATGGCTTCTAATTATTTGGTATTTAGGTATTCTATTATTGCCAATTTTGAGGTGTCCAAGGTTTATTTTTGGGTGGTAGCCAATTTTTTGAAAGTTTGTCATTTTATTGTAGTCAAATATAGTTTTTGGGTGTCATGCATATCAAATAATTAGATCCATATAAATTAAGAATAATTAGAAAATAAATTTTAAAAATGCATAATTTGGTGGCATAATTTTCTTATGTGACCTTTATATCCATTGTATATGTTGATCCATTTATAAAATTGATCTCTATCTCCACCAATCACATGCAATTTCACTATTTTGGGATCTTCTTCTATTATGCTACACACTTTTACTCATATGACATGGCATTTACTATCTACTTTCTCATTTCAATAATCCATACAATAAAATATCAAGGATTGGTTTGTTTCTTCTTAATTATTACTTATGTGTAGTGTATCCATTTGTGTATCCATGTGACTAATAATATCTTGCTTCATATCCTACAACAAATTAATGACTTATGTGCATGATAATCCATTTACAACTAAAGAAGAAAGTATCTTGCTATTGTGGGTTTATTTCATTATTAACCTTGAATAATTCTTGAATAGAAGGTTGATATCATTAAACATAATTTTTGAGACATTTCTACCACTCATTAATTCCAATGCTTCCAAGAAGTCATATTTAACTCCCTTCAAGAATATCAATTTTTGAGAATCTACATTCAATTTGGTTTACTTATATTTTTTCAAGATAAACTTAAAATTTTCCATGTAATCCTTTAGTGATTCATCCTCTTCTTGTGACATTCAAAAAATGTCATCTCTCTTATAGTTCCTTCCTTAGTAGTATTATTGATATTTAGAAGAAAACTTTTCCTTCATATCCATCCAAGTGGAAATTGTGTCCTTCCATAGAGCCATAAACCATTCACGGGATGCATCTATGAGTGTTTCTAGAAACAATTTCAACTTTTGATCATCTTTATTGTAGTCATAATTTCAACATAAGACATAAAAATCAAAGAGGAACATGTCAAGATCCTAATTTGCCTTTCTCATAAGATTAGGTAGGGTAGAATACGAGATATTTTCCATAAATGCATTTCCCCTAAGGTTATTGATGAAAAATTCAAAGGTTGTAGACTCATTCAAAATATTTTATTCTTGATGATTCTCCATGAATTTTTTGATATGCGTAAATCATCAACTTTTGTCACCCACTCTTCAGATTCTTTATCAATAATTTTAATCCTGACTGAATAATAAATAGAATTTTTTTATTATATAATTAAATATAGTGTATCCTATATGGAGTTTAGGGAGTGCATTTTTTTGAGAAACATATTGTATTTTATACAAAGATGTTGTCTTGTTTAATATATTCAATAGGTTATGTATTTTTGATATTTATTTTGGGGGATAGAAAGGCTTTAAATTATCTTTTGGAAAGGAGTTTGGGTTAGTGTGGGGGAAGATAAATACCATACTCTTGAGTGTGGGGTGTCCAAATAGGAACCCTATAAAATGGTATAAAATTGTTTTTCTTATGATTATGGAAATCCTTTTCCTCTTGATTCTTGGTATGGTCTACTAGTTTAGCCAAAAAAATACTCTATTAATTTCTCCTTTATCTCTTCTAATGAAAATTGTGGATTGTCTATAGGAATTTCTTGGATAATTATAGTTGATTTAGGTTTTTAATTAGTTTATATAAAAAATAATAATTTCTTATGAAATAATATACCCAAATGGTCTTGCTACCATTGTGTGCAAATCAAACACTCTTCTTGTGTTTCTGCATACCTTGCCCTATACAAGGTTAGTAAAACATGTGAATTTGAGGTTTTCACTAATATACTTTTGTATAAATTAAATATTGTGTTTATAGAGAAATAAATTTAAACTATGGAAACAATAATGACAGATTAAGAAAATAGGAAATTTTAAACTAGGAAAGAAAAATAATTTATCAACTTGAAGACACAAGTGTTTTGAACCTTCCTTGGTAATGGCACAAAAATGATGAATTTTTCTTTTACCAATAATTAAATTGATGTAGATGAAAATTTATACATATAACCCTATCAATAAAATAAGGCAACCACTAGGTTTACTAAATCCACTACCTTCACTAATTGCTAACCAAGTGTACATTAACCTTGATAATATGTTAAAACTATATGTGCAACATTCATCCATTAATTCATTGAGATTTATCAATTATAGATAAGTAACATGATTTTCATAAATTAAATTTCATAAATAAAAAGTGCAGAAAAGTAACACACACTTAAAAGAATTGAATAACTAAAATGAATTAAAATAACTATGATGGAATATTCCTCTAAGAGATTTGATAACATTCACAGTAATCATATTTATGTAAAAATTAAATTTATGCAATGAAATTACTTAGATGTTCATATAAAATGATTTTATATCTAAAAAAATAAGCAAATATGAGAAATCACACAATAATAATTGACAACAGAACAAAATATTGGATAATATAGAAAATCCACTTCAAGGGGGCAATCTCTACAACAATGCACTAAGAGTAAAATAATTAACATGATGATCAAAGACTAACCACTACCTCCTATATATTGTCTACTTATCCATGGTTATTCCATAGGATAACCTAAATAAGAACATAGAGAAATGTAACAAGAATATAAAAGAGGTATGTAAGCCATAAGTCAGCCACACATATCCCAAGACACGCCAAAGGTTAAGGGCATAACATGCCCCTCCCCCTCAATGTTGGTTAAACTCTATATGTTGTTTCATAAAGGATTCATCCTCCCAAGTAGCATCTTCATAGGGAAAATTCTTCTATTTGATCAAGTACTCCTTAATCACTTGAGACCACGACTGCTTAGTGTGCATTTGAAGGATCACCTCAGGATCAAAAATAACTCTTCCTTCCTCATCCAATTTTGGTAACTTAGTTTGGGTAGAAAATTTGTGTCCAATGCCTTTCTTCAAGGATGATACATGAAATAATGGATGTATGCGAGTGGAGGAAGGAAAAACTAACTTGTAGGCCACACTACCAATTGTTTGTAAGATTTGATAAGGCCCATAATACTTAGGGGATAAATTTTTATCCTTTTTATATTATTTTAAGGACATATACTTATATGGATATAATTAAATAAAAACCCAATTGACAATGTCAAAGTACCTCTCACTTATGTGTTTATCTACCTATTATTTCATGTGATTCTAGGCCAAGGCTAAATTTTCATGCAAACTAACAAGGACCTCCTTATTTATGGTGAATATGTTCTTCAATTGCACAAACCTTAAGATGGAACTTCAAGGTTGAAGTGATGGATGGAGGGTGGTATCCATATAGTACCATAAAATGAGACATTTTGGAAGAACTATAAATAGAAGTATTATACCACCATTTAGCAAGTGGCAACCAATGAATACATTTATCCTATTTATCAAAAACAAAACAATAGAGATATCCTTATAAACATTTTTGACCACCATAATTTATCCATGTGATTGAAGATGATAGGATGAAATATGAGCCAATTGGGTGCCCAAACATGCAAATAACTCCATCCAAAAATTACTAGTAAAGATGGGATCTCAATCACTAACAATTATCTTAAGGGTACCATGGAATTTTTGAACTATATTGAAAAAATTAGAAGCTATTTTACTAGCAATAAATGACTATGATAAAGAATAGAAATGAACATACTTAATGAGATGATCTACCACAATCATGATAACATTTTGACCATTAGATATCAGTAACCCTATAATGAAATCCATAGACACCTCTTCTCAAAATTGGATAGGGATGGATAAAATCTATAAAAGACCTAGGGTTTTGATGGTTTCTACTTTATTTTTTTGATATATCATACATTTAACCACATATTTTTGGACATCCCCCTTGAGTCCTTCCTAAAAAAATCTTACTTGATTCTATAATAGGTTTTCAAAAATCTTTAATTACCCCCAATTGGAGTTACATGAAGTTCTTGAAGGATTGTTTTTTGAAGAAGAGAATTCTTACATAGGTATAATCTATCTTTATACCATAATACATCACCCTTCCATGTGACTTTTTCAAATCCACCCAAACCTTGCTGAAGATTCTAAATCAAATAATGGGTAGCACTATCCTTGTCCCATTCTAATCATGCTTCCTTTAGCCAATATTATTATAGAATGGTCATAGAATATAATAATGACTAAATTTATTCATCCTTCTTAGATTCATCTACTACTACATTATCCTTGCCTTTCTTGTAAACTATTTCAAAATCATAGCCTAACATCTTAGTTACCCATTTTTTTTGTTTTTCAAATGATAACCTTTATTTCAAGAAATATTTTAGACTATCATGATCAATATTTACCTAAAAGTGATGACCTATCAAATAATTCCTCTATTTTTGGAATGCATGTAAAATGACCATCATTTCCTTCTCATAAATGGGCTTATGCTGATTTTTACCCTTCAATCAACGACTTTCAAATTTATGTGGTCTTCCTTCTTACATGAGTACAACATACATACCATACCTATATGCATCAAATTCAACCACCAAAGTCTTGGAAATTCAAGAGTAGCCAACACTGGAGTGGTACACATTTCCAACTTCAATTATTTAAATGCCCAGGTAGCTATATCAGTCCATTAAAAGGAGTGTTTCTTCAACAAAGATGTGAGTGAAGTTGTAATGCTACCATAATTTTTGATAAACCTATGATAATAACTAGTTAACCCCAAAAATACTCTTAGTTGATTGAGTGTCTTAGGAATCAAATAATCCACCATTGCTTGTATTTTTTTAGAATCCAGTTTTATCTTGTATGTGAAACTAGATGACCCAAATACTCTACCTCACAATCTCCAAAAGTACATTTAGAAGGTTTGAAATATAACTAATGTTGTTCAAAAATTAAGAGTACCTATTTCACATGGTGCAAATGGTCTTCTCAATTTTTACTGTAAATGAGGACATCATCAAAAAATACCAGAATAAATTTCCTAAAAAATGGCTTAAAAATAGTATTCATCAAACTTTGAAAGGTAGATGGTGTATTTGTTAGCCCAAAAGGCATAACTAAAAACTCATAATCACCCTAATGAGTATTTAAAGTAATTTTGAGTATGTGTTCATCATAGATCCAAATTTGATGATACCTAAAATGCAAATCTAACCTGGTAAAATAAAGAGATCCATTTAATTCATCTAGAAAATAATCAATTATAGGAATAGGAAACTTATCTTTAATACTCTACTTGTTGAGTTCCCTATAGTTAGGACACATCCTCAAAATTTTATCTTTATTTCACACCATGATAGCTGGTGAAGAATATTTTATTTGGCTATGGTGAATGATTCCTACATCTAACATCTCATGTACCATATTTTCAATTTCAATTTTCTAGGAATATGGATACTTATATGGCCTAATGTTGGGTGGTATACTACCAAGAATAATTTTTATAGCATGATCATTTATGTGGCTAGGTGGAAGTCCTTTCAGCATGTCACCAAAAATAATTGATTGGGCATCAATCACTTATTGTAGATCAGAAGGTCTAAATGGCTAAGTTGGATGAAATTTCATGAAAAACAAGTGAGCTACAAATCCTTCAACACCCTTCAAAGAATATTTGTCATTTTATGGGAGCTAATAATTTGTTGAAATTTATCCCTTAATCCCCTTAGCTCAAATGTCCTTCCTTCATAATGAAAATACATGAGTAATTCTTGAAAATTCATCTCAATAATGCTCAAAGTAGTGAGCCACTATACTCCCAAAATAATATCAGCTCCCCCCATGGGAATAGAAAACATAGGAGAATCCAACAAGTAGTCTCCCATGGCCATATTAATAATATGGAATTTTCTTGAGCAACTGATAGTACCACCATCTGCAATCATGACCTAAAATTCTAGAGAAAGATAAATGAAATAGTTCAAGTGAGTGGCAAAATTATTATTAATAAAGATGTGTGTACTCCTAGAATCAATCAGAATAGTGACCCTTTATTTCTTTAGTAAACCCACCACCTTAATATTCTAGAGAGTACTAATACCTAGAAGGGCATGATAGGAAATAGTAGGTTGAGAGTCTTCAGATTCCTCCTTAGGGCCTTCTTCATCCTCACCAAGTTCCTCCTCTTCATCATCTTCATTGGCACCTTTGATGTAAAATAACTTCTTTTCAGCACAATGATAGTCTTTACTCCATTTTATATCACAACCATAACATGACCCTCTGGCTCACTTCTTAATTTATCAAGGTGTCAGTTTGGTAGGTTGAGGATATGATGGTGCTGGAAAGGTACGATCATGACTAGTAGTGAAGGTTTTCCATTTGACCATGTCTTTTTTCTCAATCATGCATGCCCATGGGATAGATTTTAATATATATGCTAGGTTAAACATCTTAACCTCCAATAGGATGCTATCTTTAAGACCACCCAAAAATAGATCAGTCAAATTTTCCTTAGTAATGTCTTTTACTTGTATGGATAGATTCTAAAACTGATGAATATAATCCTTCACAATTCTTGTTTGCCATAGTTTGGCTAATTAACTGAAGTAGTTCTTAGAGACATTATTATGATAATGAGCCAAAAAACTCATTACTGAAAATAGACCATGTAATAGGATTACCATTATTTTTATTTTGAGCACATAACCAACTATACTAAATGAACTACTCAAGTTCCAAATACAAAGATGCCACTATCACCTTTTGAGAACTAAGAGTTTGATGCAGATTAAATAAATTCTCAATTTGGGTAATCCAAGTGAGAGGATCTTTACCATAAAAATTACGTATGTCCACTTTGGGCAACATCAGTTTCACACCAGAATTGGAGTTGTTAGTGTTGAGAGTAAGACTCAAATGATGATGTGGAGGGTTGTTTGACTATAACTGAGATGAAAGAGTAGCCAATGAATTAGTGATCTAATTTAATTGATTATGAAACCCATTATCTCTATGTACATCCCTAAAATATTTTTTCGAACTATAACAAAGTCATCATACCACATCAAGCCCTTTATGTCAACTTGAAGTTGAGAAATTAATGGATATAAAGTTCCAAATTCCATGTCATTGGCAGAAGGATTCCTAGGAGTTTCTTGTTCCCCTTTTAATCCTCATGTATAAGGATCGACCATATACAAACCATAGAAGGGTTTTTTCCCTAAAAAAAGTGTACCAAGAGATGGCACCATTATGATCACCTCACCAAGATGAATCCAATGACTACCCTTATGTAATAGGGTAAAACAATTTGGCACAAAAAAAGTGTACCAATAGAATATATTGTTGTGATCATCTAATCAAGATTAATCCAAAAATTGCAATTGTGCAAAGCAAAACAAAAAATTTAGACTTTTTTTTATTTTTTTAATTAAAAAAACATTTTGAAAAATACTATGCTGACATAAAAAATTAAGTCTTCCCAAATTGCAAGTTATATTTTTTCACTCCTTCCCCTCATAGAAGTTGTGCCTCACTAGATTTGAAAAAATAATGCCATAGAAAACTTGCTCAAATCAAAGCTCTGATACCACTTGTAATGAAATTACTTAGATGTTCACATGGAATGATTTTATATCACATAGAATGATTTTACATTGTATACAATAAGAAAATATGAGAGATCACACAACAATAATTGATAATAGAAAAAAAATATTAGATAATATAGCAAAACCACTTTAAGGGGGTAATCTTGATAACAATACACTAAGAGTAGAATACTTAACATGATGATCAAAGACTAACCACTACCTCCTATATATAGTCTACATATCCATGGTAATTCCATAAGCTAACCTAATTAAGAACATAGATAAATGTAATAAGAATATAAAAGAGGTATTTTTGATGTTGTGTATTGAACACTTTACAAGAAGTCTTAGCTTCTTTCTTCCATGTGGCACAATAGAGACATTCCTCTTCCTATGGGATTAGAAAAATTGAGGAGTGAATCTCTAGATAAGGACTACCTCCCTTTGATGCATCTTTGAGGTCTTTAAATACTACTATTAATAATGGGGGGGGTGAAAAGAGAGAAGGATATAACATAAGTAGAACCTATCTAAAATGGTGATGCACCAAATGATCTGATCTACTTAGCTTATCAACACTTTACATCAAAAGAGTGAACATACACTTCATCTAAATAAAAGACCAAACTGCATGGACATTTTAATAAGGGGCTTAATGGAGATACAAAGAAAAATAACCTATCATAGGTGTTCTAGAAGCACACTATCAGATAATTGCTCTTTTATCTATATGCTCCAACTTGGGCACTTCTTGTTAACCTGTAGAAATGATCTTGGATATACTAGATATGCCGACGTTGATCTATGAAAGCATCAAGATGAAATAACTAAACATAAAGTATATTCATAGACATATTCATAAGTGTCATAATTTAGATGGAGGTGAAACATTCTTCTTTTCATTAAAAGGTAAAAAAATTCTAGGGCTTTACCATACACAAGTGAGAGATCCCCTTTACAAAGCTGAGAGGTTACAATATATAAAATTTAGATAAATACTCTTGGTCCCTAAATAATAGGTAGCCCATACTATATTAAACACATAGGAAAGAGGAATCTACTCATGATGTTTTCATTCTCCCATAAATGGCCTTGAAAGAACCATGTTGTAGATGTCACAGATATTGACTTTACTACTCAAACTATATTAAATGTTCCTGCTAAAGCATGGGTTGCTTTATTTTTTGAATTACAAATCCACCTCTCTATGAAACTTATGCAACTATCTTCTTATTAATGATAAATAAGGAAAAAATAGATTTCTCTATTGAATGATTTCATAGTTCCCTTGATGGCTATTTGGTGGATAATACTCCATTTACAAGCAATTACTTCTCCTACCGACACCTCCTATACCACCTAGACTTCTCTATTCATTCCTGTGCTTGGTTTGAAATATCTTCTAGAATGTTCCAAGCATTATTTTATGTGTGCATGGTTGTGCTTTGGGTTCCCTATTCTCTCTCTCTTCCCTTGCTATTTCTTGTCTTTTCCTAGCAACTCAGCTCTTAGGGCTATTATTTGTCTCCTCTTGGCTCCTTTCCTGGTGGGTAACTGAGTCTATCTTCAGGTCTCCAAGCCTTTGAATTCCCTCAGACAAAACATCTAAGGGAAATCCTTTAGACACTTTTCTAAAGGAATTATGTCTTCTCTCTAAACTTTACCACCTACTTTCGATGATGGTTAGGAATTTTGGAATTCCTTTAGACATATTGTTTGAAAGAAATGTTCTTTATATTTTCTTCAACTATTAACCCATTTCCATGCATGGGCCCATCTTTAAAATTTTGAAAATTAATAGCTATCTTATCACCATAAAATTGACATCCACAGGTTTGTCACCATTTAAAAATTAATGGCTCTTTTACTACCTTGAATTTGACATTTGCATGCACATCAATAGATATTTAAACCCTCAACAGCTCATTTACCATGTTGAAGTTGACGTGCTAAGGCCCATCATCATTTTTTAGTAATTCCTTTAGATTTTGTAAAATAAACCTTCCCAAAGGGAAGGTGACCCTTTATAAAAAAGGAAAAGGTCCCTTTTAATAGTCAGAGATCTTTGCAAGGGCACCTACCTTTCAGATTCCTTTAGGTTCCCTTATCTTTCAAATTTCTTTAGACAAAATGTCTGAAGGAATTCCTTCAGAGATTTTGCCTGAAGGAAATGTGTCTTCAATGTCTTAGCCTTCTTTTGGTAAATTTATTTGGATAAAATCCTAAAGGAAGTCCTTCAGGCATTTTGTTTGAAGGAATTTTACCTTTGGTTTCTACATGGATTTTCTTCAGACATTTAGTCTGAAGAAATCCTTTGTTTTGCCTTGTCACTTTTTCCAAAGGAAACTTCCATTTTGTATTTCTACCTTGATCTCTTAAAAATGCATTTTCTACCCTTTGCAATGTCACCTTAGGTCCAAATTTGTCCTTCGAAGCCTACTTGAATGGTCCCATTTGTCACCTTCCTGCCCTCTGCAAGGGAACTTGACCTTTAGAGTTTTGTAAAATACTTGCATCTCTTTGAAACTAACCCATTATTTTGATGATAAAAGGCTTTTCTGAGGTAATTTTTTGGAAATAAATAATCCCTAGATCAACTTGAAAAACCTACAAGACTCAAATAACTTAGCTCTTTATAAGAACAGGCCTATTACAAAGGGAAAAAACCACAATTGTAGTAAGGTGAAGACATCAGAGGCTGACTAATTAGGATAGTAAGGAAAGAAGAAGGAGATTGATTTTTGGCCTACAAGACCAAAATTGGTCAATATATTTGGTGATTCATATGGGAACCATGCCTGCTATGCTTAAGAAAATTTGTGGCTTACAAGTCCATTAGGCATGTAATTAGAATATAGCCTGAAAGTTTGATAATAACCTTGAGAAACTTAATATCAACATGAATATTTTACCCCAAATGGTAAACAAAACACACACAAGGCTAATAAATACAAACATGCACAAAAGCACTAAGGGAAAATAGGAGAAAAATAGAGAAAATATGTAAATAACAAAAGAAGGCCTAGTGAAAATGCTTGAGATATATCCCATTAACTGGGATATGTAGTTCTCTACCATCCAACCTAGAGAGTTAGAATGTGTTATGCTACTTACATTGAGTGATGACATATGGACCACTCCACAAGGCATCAAACTTCATGTGCTTTCCATGTTTAGCTTGATCTTCATCCCATTTCAAGATAATTTCACCTTCTGAGAAGACTTTTGATTAGGATTTCTTGTCAAAATGCTTCTTTGTTTACTATTGATGGCTGGTCATGGAAACCATGGCTATTCTCTTATTTCTTGAAGCTCCATTAATTCACAAAATTTGACCTCGATTCTGTTACTTTCTTCTAATTACAACTGGTGGGTGAGATCTAAGGCTGGTAATCAAGTGAAATAGGAAGTCCATCTTCCCTTCCATACACAAATGTGTATGGTGAATTACCAACTACTATTTTTGGAGTAACCCTATCTACCCACAAGGTTGTTTTTATCTTAGCATGCCAAAAACTATTGATTCTATGGATTGAACCCTTTAAAAGAAGGCTCATTTTATTTCTTCCATGTGACACAATAGAGGCATTCCCCTTAATGTTGGCTTAGCAATATTGAGGAATTAATCTCTAGATAAGGGATATCTCCCTTTGATGCATCTTTGAGGTCCTTAACTACTACTGTTAATAATGGGAGGGGTGAAAAGAGAGAATGATATAACAAAAATAGAACCTATCTAAAATAGTGATGCACTAAATGATCTGATCTACTCAACTTATCAACACTTTACATCAAATAAGTGAATAGACACTTCATCTAAATAAAATACCAGACTACATGGGTATTTTAACAAGGGGATTAATAGAGATACAAAGAAAAAGAACCTACCATAGGTTCTTCAGAACCACACTATTAGATAATTGTTCTTTTGTTTGTATGCTCCAACTTGGGCACTTCCTATTAACCTACAAAAATGATCTTGGATATACTACATATGTTTGTGTCGATCTATGAAAGCATCAAGATGAAATGACTAAACAAAACGTTGATGCATATACATATTCATAAGTGTCACAATTCAGATGGAGGTAAAACATTCTTCTTTTGATTAAAAGGTAAAAATTGTCTAGGGATTTGCCATACACAAGTGAGAGATCCCCTTTACAAAGTTGAGAGGTTACAATATATAGAATTTAGAAAAAAGCTCTTGGTTCCCAAATAATAGGTAGCTTGTACTATATTAAACACCTAGGAAAGAGGAATGTACTCATGCTATTGTCATCCTCCCGTAAATGGATCTAAAAGAATCATGTTATAGATGTCACAAATATTGACTTTGTTACTCAAACTGTATTAAATGCTCCTGCTAAAGCATGGGTTAATTTATTTTTTTAATGATAAGGCCACCTCTCTATAAAACTTATGCAATTGTCTACTTATTAATGTTAAACAAGGGAAAAAATAGACTACTCTATTAAATGCTTACATAGTTCCCTTGATGGCTATTTGGTGGAGACTATTCCATCTACAATAAATTACTTCTCCTGTCGATGCCTCTTGTGCTACCTAGACTACATTATTCATTGCTACACTTGGTTGGATGTATCTTCTAGAACATTCCAAGCATTATCTAATGTGTATGTGGCTGCACTTTAGGTTCACTATTCTCTCTCTCTTTCCTTGCTACTTCTTGTCTTTTCCTGGTAAGTCAGCTCTCAGGGCTATTATTTTTCTCCTCTTGGCTCCTTTCCTAGTAGGTCACCGAGTCTATCTTTGGGTCTCTGAGCCTTTGAATTCCCTCAAATAAAAAATCTAATGGAAATCCTTTGAACACCTATTTGAAGGAATTATATCTTCTCTCTGAGCTTTACCACTCACTTTCAATGATGCTTAGGTGTTCTAGAATTCTTTTAGACATCTTGTCCAAAATAAATATTCTTTATCTTTTCTTCAACTATTAACCCATTTCCATGCATGGGCCTATCCTTAAACATTTGAAAATTAGTGGCTATCTTATCACCATAAAATTGACATCTGAAGGCCCATCACCATTTGAAAACTAATGGCTCTTTTACCACCTTGAATTTGGCATTCACGTTCACGTCTCTAGATGTTTAAACCCTCAATGGCTAGTTTACCATGTTCAAGTTGAGGTTTTCAGGCTTGTCACCATTTTTTAGTAATTCCTTCAGATTTTGCAAAATGAACCTTGCCAAAGGGAAAGTGACCCTTCAAAAAAAGGAAAAGGTCCCATTTGATAGTTGAGATCCCTCTGCAAGGGCACCTACTTTTTAGATTCCTTCAAGTTCCCTTATCTTTCAAATTCCTTCAAACAAAATGTCTGAAGGAATTCCTTCCAAAAAAATGTCTACAGGAATTCCTTTAGACATTTTTCTTGAAGGAAATGTGCCTTCAATGTCTTAGCCTTCTTTTGGTAAATTTATTTAGACAATAGTTTGAAGGAATTCCTTTGAGCATTTTGTCTGAAGGAATTTACCTTTGGTTTCTACATGGATTTTCTTTGGACATTTAGTTTGAAGAAATCCTTTGTTTTGCCTTGTCACTTTTTTTAAGGAAACTTCCCTTTTGACTTTCTACCTTGATCTCTTAAAAATGAGTTTTCTACCCTCTGCAAAGGCACCTTGGGTCCAAATTTGTCCTTCAAAGCCTAATTTAATGATCCCATTTGTCACCTTCCTACCCTCTGCAAGGGCACTTGACCTTCAGAGTTTTGTAAAAGACTTGCATCTCTTTGAAACTGGCCCGTTATTTTGCCAATAAAAGGCTTGTTCAAGGTAATTTGTTGGAGTGAAATAAGCCCCAGATCAACTCAAAAAACATACAGGACTAAAATCACTTGACTCTTTATAATAATATGCCTATTATAAAGGGAAAAAACCATAATTTTATTAAGGTGAAGACATCAAAGACTGACTAATTAGGACAGCAAGAAAAGAAAAGGGAGACTGATTTTTTGCCTATAGGACCAAAATTGGTCAACATGTATGTATGCCATAAGTCAGCCACGCATATCCCAATACATGCCAAAGGTTAAGGGTGTATAAATTTAACTCACATGTGTATAATTAAAAGGAAATTAATAAATACTTACACACAAACTAGTAGATATTCTAATGAGTCGAGATATTCACTAAAAATTCTTATTATGGGGCCCTCTTTGGTTGGATTTTAGTTTAAATCATTCCCTTGGATATATATGATTTTAATTAAAATCATTTACTTTCATTTATAATCCTATATCAATTAAAAATTGTTACAAAAAAAATTACATAGTTTAACTTGGCAAACTTCAGGTGTTATTCAATCACTATTTTTATATCATCCTTGGCCTATTCTATACTTAATTAAATATAGAGTTAGTATCATTTATTGTTTCAATAATAAAATACCTAATATGGGAATATAAAATATATTTTTAGAATGCATCCTAACTATGAGAATGCTATCAACAATGACTATGAAATAAGACATAATGGAAAGATGTTATGTTTGTAAGTTGGCATGAAAAATAGGTATAGTGGATAAAATAAGAGAAAAACATTATTAATATTTTCAACCACAATTTTTTCAATTTCCTATCTTGTAAGATCCATCTTTTAACTTCCTTAACCACTTAGCAATAGCTAAATATGTTGTTACAACTACTACAGGCTAAAAGCATTGTCCAAAAGTTATTAAAAAGTAGTCATAGATACCTATATGTTGTTATGGGATAGGTTATATAGGTTTAATTTCTTGACTCATTATAATTTAACTTCACCTAGTTGCTACAGGTTGGGTTTGTCCAATAGCTTTGGGACAATACTACCTAGTTTGTTATAGGTTATCACTACCCATATTTCAATAGGTTATTCATGTTTAATAAATATACTAAAACACATGATATTATAAATAAACTAATATAGTAAATATATCCCATAATTCATATAAATCACAAAATAAACCATTTCATGCATATAAATCAAGTTCATTATATTCATTTAGTTCTAGTGGTAGGAAGAATATACAAAACATAGCTTTTATATCTAAGAAGTTTGGAAAAGGAAGGCTTAAGGACATATATCAAGTGTTAAAACTAGACCATTTTTATAGCTCATCAATCAAATTTAATTTAACCTAAAATTTAAGTTATGTATCAAATAATCTATCTAAGAATTAATAGTTTTTAATCTAGTATTGTTGTAAGTGAAATAGTCAACCAAAAATTATCTAAAATAACTTAAAATATGAAAAAACATATTGTTGGTCTTAATTAACATACACCTATAATATAATTACAGATAACACATAACAAATATTTTACCAATTTTATTAATGCACCACACTTCTATTTTAACTTACTTTATTAATAAAACAAAGCTAAATTAAGTTAACTACACTGAAACTTTCATGAGAAGCAAGGTAAAAAATTCAAATATAGATTAATAATATAAATTATAAACTAGTTAATATATATTTAAAATTATTTAAATATAATTTAATAAAAATGGAAGTATATTAAATCAAAAAAAATTAACTTATGCTCAAGGCAAAGTCAACATGGAATAAGCTTTGCTCAATAAGTAGTCAACTTATGAAACCTAATCAACTATGGCACCCCAAATTCCACATAAAATAGGAATTAAATTAAATTAAATTATTTTTAATTATATTAAACATATATAAAAAAATCCCACCCCTTTTGGATGAATTTATAACTATTCAAACATAGTTAAGTAGACATCCAGTGAATTGTACTCTAATTAGCACTTCTAGCTATTTTTAGGAAGTTATTAAAAAGTGTCCAAATTTTACCAAAAAAATAATATATGGAACTTATTAATTAAATAAAATTTATAAAATAATAAAACCATAAATTAAATAAATATAATATCAATAATCAAGTTGCCAATAGGTGAAATTCCTATCATCTCATTGAGTCTTCCATGAATCTTCTTGAGAAATGCCTTAGTGAAAATATAAAAAACATTTATCTTAAATTATCACATACTCAATCACAAATCATTTATCATTTAAAAATTCTCTAAAAAAATGATTTTTGAGTTTAATGTGATTGGTTTTAGCATGAAAAACTAGATTCTTGGATAATTGTATTGCCCAATTGTTATCACATTTTTTTAGTTGGTTCAAATTGAGATTTTATGAAATTATCCAAGAATATTCTAAGTGATAATTCTTATGTGAAATTTTATTTAATGAATGTATATTCATATTTAGTATAGTATAATGAAATTATAACTTTTTTCTTTAAATACTAATAAACCAAGCCACTTCCCATTATGAAGACATAACTTAAAGTTAATTTTTTGTGATCAAGAGATCCTCCCTCATCTAAATTTATATATCCAATTAGAAATAATGAAATCTATTGTCTAAAATTAATACCATGATTATAAATACCCCTTACATATCTAAAAATTTCTCTTCATTTCTTTCAAGTGCTTGAATGATAATTTGTCCATAAATTTAGAAACTATTAAAACCCCATAACTGATATCAAGTCTTTTCATAGTGAGATAAATCACACCTCCCATAATTATTATAATTTTTATTCATGAGTTTGATTAATTCCATCTTCTCTCATAATATTTTCATCACTTTTAATTTGATTTTATATAGGCATCAAATCTTGAATATTATACTTATTTAACATTTAATGGGCATACTTGGCTTGAAAAATAAACACTTTATCTTTATTTTGATGAAATTAAATTACAATAAATTAATAAATAATTATATTTTTAGTAATATTAAATTATTATTTCATTAATTTATTTAATCTATTCAACATCTCCATATAGCTACATGTGAAGATCAAGTCATTTACATAGGGACAATCGAATAAAACATTAGAACATAATGATTTTATGTAAAGAGTTAGTTTATTTTGACATATTAAAAAATATTGATCTAATAACCAGAAATAAATTATTGAGTAAAAATTTATTGAAGCTTAATTAAACCCATAAATATCCTTATTCAACTTATATACCCAAAATTATTTACTCTTTACATCAAAACCTTGTAGTTTGCCCACACATACTTCTTCAATCACTCCATTTAGGAATGTAATTTTTACATCAATTTGATTTATTTTACATAATTTATGATTAGATACAACAATAATTTATCTTATAGTATATTTACATGCCACAAGTGCATAGTTTTCCTCATATTTGACCCCATATATTTGTGCAAATCCTTTTGTAACTAGTTTAGATTTTAGCTTGTTAATTATTCTAACACTCTTTAATTTCGTATTGTATACCAAATTTTTACCAATGGAATTATTATTAAATATATGATTAAATAAATTCAATTTATATCTAATATTAATTTAAACCATCTATAATCCCATAGCATCAACCCATTCTTAATTTTGACTAGCTTCAACATAACTTATAGGCCCACTAGCCATAATTGACAATGGAAACATAATATTTTCATCATAAGAATCATAAAATAAATATTATTAATAATGTTTAATAATTTTAATATTACTCTCATAACTATTATCCAACATTTTATTGTATGGATGTGAATTCAATAAACACTTTTTCTTACTTGGAGTTGATAAAGATGCACAACTAGTTTCTTGAAAAGAGCTAGTATTATTTCACGTTAAACTAAAACATGTGTAGGAATTTTGAAGCCATAAAAAAATTCAAGACGATTCTCCATTTTAAATATTAATTTTTTAGATATCACAATAATCAAAATACACTTCATATTAAAAAAAATAAAAAATTGCAATCCATATAAACAATTATTGATTTACTAGCAGTATTATAAAACTTGTATGATTTTCTTTCATCACTATATCCTATGATATTGTGATCAATACTCTTAGGATCTAAATTTAGAAAAAAATAAACATATTTTATTTCACCCTTAAATTGAATTGTCATGATTTAAATTTTTCCATTTCCTTTAACTTGGATGGACTTTTTATCTCCCAATTACACTTATCTTTTGAAGGAATCATCTAACTTGTTAAATTAGTCTTTATGATTTTTCATGTGATTTGAGAAACCTAAATCAAGATACAATAGGTTATTTTCATATTATATTCTAAAAATACATGTGATACAATAATATGAATGTTCTTAAACATCACTTTTTCAATTTTAAATGCTTTATTTTCACACTCTTAATTAGCTTGATTCTTAGCTGCTAATATCCTATAATATTTTATCACATGTTTTGGTTTTTTACAATAATGAAAAGTAATTTTGTTCTTACATAACATACACACACACCCATTTTATGAATACAAATAAGGACCAAATATTGTTTGAGAATCCTTATTTAAATTCTTATAATCCTTGGACATCCATGACATCACTTTGACATGCATAAATCTAAGGATTTTCTTGAAATCTAAAGTTTTTTCTCAAAATCTAAAGTTATATAATTACAAAAGAAAGAGAATCCAAGCTTGGTCATGATTTGTGTTTATTTTAAACCTTAGATTATCATGATTTTCCCAAATTTAAACTTATATTTTATTTTATTTTCAAATATAGATAATGTGTTACATTCTAATATCAATAATTTTTTATGTGTACACAAGGCTATTTTTCAAAGATTTATAAATTATCCACATTTGGGACTTATCTTCTAAGCACCCACAACCTCAAATTATTGATACCCAATAACTATGAGAAAAAAATAGGTGAAACCATCAACTTAATGTAATCTCATGATGATAAAATAATTTTTTTTAAATTTAAGGAAACTGAGTTTCCACAATACATCCACATGGCAAGATCACATTCACCGAAGACAAAATTGGTTTCATAAAAAATTAAGTCCGTTGAATCCTTGAACTCTAATATTACACCACATAGCACAATCCTTTAAAATTTAAAACCAAAAATACAAAGTAGATCCTAATTATTCAAAGATATCATAGTCCCAATATTGGGATAGGTGGCATAATCTCATTCATTTAGAGCACTCTAGGGGATGTACAAAGCCAATGTCACTACACCCTTGAAACACTTAGTCCCTAAGTCCTTGAGTATCTAGATCCCTAACATAATTCCATGTGTCAACATTCCAACCACCCATATCCCAAGTTTTAAAGTTCATAATGACTCTAGATCCCTAAGATCATTCCACATGGCTCAATCTTGTTAACGTACATCCTGTAGAGCATAAAAAGTAAGATTATAATCCTAAGGACCCTGAGTGAACAAAATAAATACAAATGTCACAATCAAGGATATGCATGGAAAAAATTCAAATAAATATTTCAAAAACTAATAAAAGGCCTTTACTTGAGAAATAAACACTTATCTTAAATAATGATTGGGCACATAAAGTTAGCAAAAAGTTTCCAAATGGAAAGAGATAACCTACAAAATTTGACTAGTGAATTTAAAACAAAATGAAAATAAAATTAAAATCCGTTATTCACATTAATTTTGAATTAATTATGCATTTAATAATCCAATTTAGAAATATATGTAAAATCTGAATAATCTCAATTCACTTCACCATTAATAGACAAGCTGAATATTATGATTTTGAGCTCTCATGTAGTTAAAGTCCCTAGTTTTCTCAAACAAAATTACAAGAAATTTTAGTTAGTATATAAATGAAATACACAAGTCTATGATTACCAAAATTGATTATCTATAATCAACATGTATCTAAGCACCTCTTCATATTCTATTTCTAGTAACATTAAATATATATAGACACTGTGTTTGATCAGGATGACTTGTATTTCAAGTTCCTTTAGTATTCAACTATTAGAATTTAGGAGAGGTAATAACACCATATTCATCTTAGGATTTTATATCTTAGGAGGATAAAAATACATCCATGACTTACTACCAATAAATAACATGGGACTACATATTGTAGTCACAAACCTAAGTAATACCCTGTATTGACTTGATTCATGATTTATTCTTTAATTTCTCTTTCAATGGAGATTGATTGTATCTTGGAACATAAATAAATTTAGTTTCATATATTTTTTTTAATCATTAAAGAGTTATATATGGATTCTAGGGCTTGAAGTTACTTATAACAACATTTCAGTCAATGCATGGATGAAACATAACACTTTAGAAGGAAAATTGAAACAATGGTTAGTAAAAGGGGGAAAATGAATCCCAAGGGAGGTATTTCCTCCAAAGGGATAAATAATTTTGGACTAGGAACTAGGTTATCAATTTCTCTCTTTATTAGGTTATATGTATTTAATAATATCACTTACATGCATGTAGAATGGGTGTGACTATTAGATATTCTCTTGACCTAGGAGAAAATTGTGGCACTAGGTGAAGTTATTAGTGTCAGATTAAAGGGATAGATTTTCATACTAGAAAAAAGGTTATCTAAAAATAATTTTATATGATGTATTACTTTTTGGATTCATTAAGATGGCCCACAAAGCTCATGGAGAGTCATGAGAGCCATCCACTGGGTATCTAAACAATAGAATTTGTGATGACTATTATTTATTATATGTTTATATATTGAAGATTGAAATCACTAGAATTTGTGAGGATGTTTATCCTTAGCTCCATCAGAACATTTATGGAACTTAGATGCTAGATCAATCTAAAAATTTGAAAGGATCATCTCCAAAATGGGAGATTATTGGTACTACCCATATTGTACCATTACTAGATTTCAAGGGACCAAATCACCCCCTTTTTATTTATGATATCATGTCTCAAATAAGGTGTAAAAATAATAGATTACACATAAATTATATAATAGTGTGGATGATGATATTGATGTCAAACACTAGGATTATTATCATAATACTCTCCTAAGTATTGGTGATCCAAAAATCAAAAGTCTTGGTTGAAGAATATTTCAAGAACACACAAATAATAATGTTATATCTAAGAAGAGATGTTTTATTATTCAAAATTATAGATACAAAAAATGCCTATCTCTGAGAAGAGATGTTTGTTTACCTTTTCAAGATACATATCTATTTATACATATTTTTGAAGGTAGGAAAAGGATGTGTAAGGTCACCAATATGCAGGGAGATGAAATGGTTCAACTTCCATGAACTACAATAATACATAATTTAAGAAATTACTATTTTCATAAACTTATTATGTTTAGACTACACTACTAAAATTGAAATTTAGGGCACTTCCATTTAGATTTTGGGGGTAAAAACCAATTAATAAAATATCATGCCATCTCACAGTATTCCCTTCATTCTTATCTTTCCAATGGTTCAAACAGGGAGTTAAACGGAGCTATGGTGCAAAAGTTATGGCTTTTAGAAATTTTTCCACCAATTGGGGTAGGACCGTCACCCGAATTGTCACCTAAAGTATTTCTAAAATCATTTCCTAAAGTGTTGTCTAGATAAATTAGGTAGATTCATTTCACAATAAGGTCAGGGCTTATTATAATTTGAAGGTGGCCCAATAAAGTGAATTGGACCCTAGGGAAAGAGTTATAAATTATTCTAAGTTACTCAAGGATATAAAAATGGTTATCATCAGATATGGAAATTAGGTATATGATCATGATGCCATCTTTATGAATACTTTAGATGATTTTAGAGTCTAGAACTGTATGAGGGATAATGATATGTTAACGATCATTACTCAATCAATCCAATATGACCCTAAAATCACTAAGGAGTAGGAAAATAAAATTATAAAATAATTAGAAATAACCTAGAGTCATTAGTAAAATAAACCATATTCCCAAGTCCTAACTAATTATGATCAACCTCCCTCTCCCATAGAAGAAGAGATTAATTTATCAAAGAGAGAGCCTGATAGCCAACACAATGAGAATTTATAGATTAGGAATGTTGTTATAAAAGGTATTCTTAGAATTCATCTAGTCTATACTCATATAATTACTACCACTTTGGGAATAATAACTTAAATTTTGAGGAATTTTCCTCCTCTATATGGATAGACTAGCACATTCTCTTAGACACCTCTCATTACACTTAATTTGGTCACACAATTAAGTCTTCTTAAGTTTATGAATATTTATTTCTCATCTCTTCCATATATTTATCTTTCTCATAAATTACCTCCAATGATTCATCCCCACCCTTTACCATAGGTAAGGGTACATCTCCTCAAATATTCCCTACTATACTAGTTTCTTCTCCATCCACTCTTGCCTCTACTACCATTATTTCACTACCCATCCCTTCACCATCAAAATTAGTAATTCATAATATTATGGATAATTTATTAGTTTCATCTTTTCTTCATCTCCTATCCATCCATAATTACTCACCAAATTAAATCCATACTTCTTCTAGCATTCTTCAAAACTCAACAAGTGGAAGAAATACCATCTTTAGGTCTAGCTACCCTAGGAGGACCCCTTGATGAGGAAACATATGAGGAAGAGCATGGACATATAATTTCACTAGTTTATTATACAAAAAATGAGTAATAATAAAATTCAAAAGCTATGATAGGATAAAAACAATAATCAAGGCAAAAACATAGGATAAAATAAAGGAAGAGGAAAAACTCAAAAAGGAAAATTCCATAAGCTTAGAAAGCTTGAAAGAAATAGAAACTCAAAGTGGATAATATGACCAATTTATTTTTTATTGAAGAAGATATGATGGCCCTCAATAAGGTATTCTAATATCTTTCTTAATCCCTTATAGTTATAAATAATCAAGTTGTTAATTTACCACTTGGTTGTTCTAGGACACAAATTTATAGTTGTATTGATTCTTCCATTCATTATACTCCAAACCAAAATATTTTGGGAACTTAGAATTAGTTTCCATATTTAATCCTTGAGGGACACATGTCCCTACAAAATCCTTAGCTTAGTTATAGATGCTATTGACATAAATTACACCCACATAATCTACCATAATGATAATTTTCTAAACCATAGGCTAGATAAAGCATGTGGGAGAATCACCCCTTAGAGGGAAATATCAAGATGGAACAGGGTCATTCATCTACCATACAAATAGTTTCATTTAATCCACCTCCATTTATTACTCAAAATTTTATCTCTGTAGACCCCAATAAACTTGAAGAACAAGGGGAACTCATTATGCCCCAATGGGCTAAATAGTTACAGGGCTAGAGATATAATAGGCAAAATTTGGTCCTCATATAATTACCCATAATATATATCTATTTTTACAAAAAAAAGTTGTAAAATTTAGATGGTGAGGAAGAGGAAAAGGGTAAACACTTTAAAAAGTGAAGAAATAGTGCTAAAATAAAGGGAAAACATGTTTCCTTTGGCTAAAAATCCCAAATGGAGTCCTAGTGACCCTAATGATTATGTATAGTATTTTTTCTCTTTCATAGATTCAACTAGAAAGGCCATGAAATAAATGTATAAAATACAAGAGCAAGCACAATAGAGATTAATCATTCAGCTCCCTAAGAAATTGTTGATAAAGTCTAAAATGTATACACATGTTTGTAAACCATTTTGAATATAATTTGAGTCTCTAGGGTGGACTCCTAACCTAAAAGGGTAAAAGTACTAAAACTCTGAAACCGACTAAAATTCCTAGTTTAGTGTGCAATAAATAATGCAATCATTTCAACCTAATGTCAAACCAAAATGCTACACATGATTTGAGTTATGCAATTTTAAAGAGGGATGGTGACTTTAACTATCATACACAGATGCAAACCTTAATATAAAAACTTATATGTGAATAAATTAAGGCCATGGAGGTATTAAACTATACGAGGATCATAGATGTGATAAACTCCATTAGGAAATTGGTAAATAGGCCTAGTTTTGAATCAATTCTAAAGGTAGTTTGTAGATAGATTTAAGAAGGAAGTTGAAGGTACTATTTATAAAAATAATGAATAAACTCTATGAGTAATCAATTTCATTAAATATATATTTACTAAGTTTTAATCTCTTAGAGCTAGGTTCAAGGCCTCAAAATAGAGTATATAAGGTTGATGGATGAAGTTGTCAAAATTTTAAGCCTTTCATGCTTAATTTTGACAATATCAATAAATAGTTTGAAACTAATTATACATTTTTGGGAAGCTCAAGGCTATAAAAGAGGCTCCCAAGTAAGCACCAAACACATAGTCAAAAAAAATTATTGTCATGTATTCACAAGGCTCCCAATTCTCAAGATGTGTAGTAATGCATACTCTAATTAGACAAGTTTTGATTCCTCATGGAGCTACAATGGCTATTATAATTACTTTAATTAAAACATCTATTATGAAACCATTTTACTTTCCTAGTGGTGACACATCAACACACCTTAGATATATATTTATCTTCATGTTCTAAATTAAGTTGGGATTGGTGGTCCTAGATTTATTGGCATATATGTATTATATTTTCATTGAAGGATCTTATTTATACACACACTTTTCATACATGCATGTTATGTATGAATTTTGACACATATTTCTATAATTATAAATTTAGTTTTAGACTTCACTTGAAATATGATTCATCCCATCCCCAATCTTATATATATTTGTATCTTCCTAATACCAAATGGAGGATAATTTTATTTGTTTATATAATTAAGAAATTCTAAATATTCTTATGAAATTGGTGTTGATGTGTAAATCTTGTACTTATCTAAATTTATGAGTTTTAAAGAAGTTTCATCAATCTGATATCTTATTATTTTGGTTATGTATACACATTTTTTTGTTATATTTTTTTATGTAAGAGCATTGGTCAAAAAATATGTAAATTTCTATATAAAAGTAAAAGTGAGTCAAATAAGGCATGTTTCAAGGTCAAGAAGTTATGTCATGCTTAAAAAATTATTGAAAATATCATGCATGAATGTAATAGGTCACATTATGGGTGTAATATGGTATATAAATCATTAGAATTCAAATTCTAATCAATCTAGTGGTATTTAGAAGGTTTCCTACCAAAAAGACTATGTTTGAAATTCAAAATGTTTGTTAAGGTCTAAGAAGCCTTTAGCCTAGTTTTAAGATTATTAATCCTTAGGAAAAGGATCCTCAAATATTAAGGACATATTTTAAAAGTCATTTTTGTCTTATGTAAATGTTATATGATCTCATACATCCTCTATAAGGATGATATTACATTAAAGAAGTAAAAATTGGCATGTACCAAGAACAAAGTATGAGGTTGAGAAGTATATAGGATTCTTGGTTATATTTTGTTATGTTTAGCATTAGATAATATTTTAACTTTTTGAGGAGAAGTATATAAAAAATTCATCTACATGTACAAAGAAAGGGGATGATAAAATATGAATAGTTTGTAATGATATAGAGGTCTATAATAATATATCTATGGAGGTTTGTTTTATATAATATACTTGTGTAAACACCCTAATTTCGTCAAGAAACCATAAGTACTATGTTTTTTGTTAATATTTCACACAAGGATCTTAGTGATATTCCTTGTTCACCTGGTCATCTTGAGTATTTTTATATTTCTTTTACCTTATTTTTCCTATTTTTTTCACCACCAATAGTCACATGTCACCTTTTCCCAACCCCAAGGGCCCCTAGCCTATCATCCTTGATTTTAGCTCTATTCTGAGCCTTAAGATATTGGTTCCACTTATATGATAGTATCACCACATGGTGTTAGTTTCCACTTGTGGATTTAGTGTTTGATGGACCCTTTAGCCTATGTTTGAGTCTTAATCCCTCTATGAATTTTTTTTTATGATTTTTATATCTTTTTCATGACTTGTCAGCCATCAAACAAAGTGTTATATTCATAAAAAATATCATCCTATATAAATATCCTCACAAGGAATTTTACATCTAGCACTTACTATTTTGGCACTTATTTACATAAAATCAACTAGTAGTATACATCAAATACTTTGCATACTACTTAGCTTTCACACCTAGACATTTGCATGCCTTATCAAAAAGGGCCTAGGATAATTTCATTATAGCATACCATGCATGTTTATGGTGTATTTTACCTAAGGGATAAGTACATGTGATCTGAGACCCATAACATTGAGGTTAATGTAGGCAATAGCCAAGAAAATAGGGGTTATACTTTTTATTATTGTAACATCCTCCAACCCATATTTTCCTTTCCTCTTGCATTTGATTAGTTGATTATTTCATGTGTATAGGTATTACTTAGGGTTTTGTATAATAATCAACCAAAATAGTGACATAGATGATCTCTCACATGCCTTAAATCACTTATAAGAGTTCCAAAAAAGCTCTTGTAACTTCCCTAGAAGTTACAACTACTATAGTAACAACATTAGTGAAAAAATTGGAGACTAGTGCCACATGTTAATACTTTCCTAAGTGGGGTGATACTATCTATATTTAGATCTCAGAAAATGAAAGACTCCTCTATGCCTACTCATCTATCTCTAGTACCCTGATCCATGAAAAACTCTATGTACATCTAGATAACTTCCTTGTCTCCTTGTGCTTATTATTTTTGGAAATTTACATAGAATAAATAAACTCTAATTTTATTCTAGATTAATAACATACCCAACCCTTTAATCTAGCTTAGGATTTACATAGTAAAACCCTAAAAGGTTAAAACTATTTGGTGAACTTGACTTACTTTGATTATTGCCTCAAAACCCTAATTTTCCTTAGGTTTTACCTTCACTAAATTTGGTACATTAAATTAGGGTTAAAAATTTTGATTTTATAATATTTTTTTCTAACTTGACTAATATAATTAATCCTATATTAAGATTTTATTTATTTAATTTATTATAAATATTTACAACAAAACCCTAAATAAAAACCCTAGATTCACATATTAGGTCCCTATACACACAAAACATTATCAATTAGGGTTTCAACAATTTTATTTTCTATTAAACACTTTGTTCAACAAATGCACACATTACACACATACTTATGTTAGATTATATTATACCTTTTGTGTGTTTATTATTACTTATTTACACTATTTTATTTGGCAAGTTTAAAATGGCATCTAAAATTTTTTCTACCCCTCATCCACTTGATGCAATATTAAATTCCTATCATGACTATAATAATTAATTAACTAATTTTCAATATTTTACATTAGAGCATAATAATGACTTTATTTATAATGATGATGATGACTATTGCTATAATGATGGATATGAGTATTATTATGATCGTGAAAATGAAAATGAATATTAGGATATATTAGATACATCATATTATCTTTCATATTACTCTTCTCTTAATCCTAAAAATAAAATTAAAAATATAATTCCAAAATAACCTCTTGTTGGTAGTGTTTTATTCCAATGTGATCCTAGTTTTTCAACTACTTTTGCTACTTCATTGTTCAGAATAAATCAATATAAGTGCACTACATGAAAATAAATTTCAAATGCTTTAAGTCAAGTAGATATTAAAAATTCATCTTCTTTACCCTTCTCAAGTGCATTTCAAAAATCAAGTACGAATGATGTTAACCTTTTAACAATGCACAAACTAAGGTAGCTAAAATTACTTTATCACCCTAATTCACATTTAAAGATCAATGCAATGTTTTTTTGGCACAAATAGATAATGTACATGTTTATAAATATTCTCTTAGATGTCATAATGTGTAAAAATAAATCATGGTTGTTACTTCTCCTTCCATTGATTCTAAAATAAAAAGTGATAATAATGCTTGCATTTCAAAAATTACTAGTGAACAAATGCCTTTCATTGCACCTATATATGATGATACATTACATAATATTTATTCTAATCTTACTTCTTAAAATGAATTAATTTATGATCTTAATGAACCATGGGATAATGATGA